>VZZY01007884.1:0-28676 GCA_013400335.1 Eurystomus gularis
GAAAAGGAGGCTCAGAGGTAACTTTCTGACTGTCTACAACTACAAGAAAGGAGGTTGTAGCAAGGTGGGTATTGGTCTGTCATCCCAAGTGACAAGTGATAGGACAAGAGGAAATGGCCTCAATTTGCACCAGGGGAGGTTTAGGTTGGCTCTTAGGAAGAATTTCTTCCCTGAGAGGGTTGTAAAGCACTGGAACAGGGTTCCCAGGGAAGCGGGGAAGTTACCATCCCTAGAGGGATTTAAAAGACGTGTAGATGTGGTGGTCCTTAGTGGCATGATTTAATGGTGGACTTGTCAGTGTTAGGTTTATGGTTGGACTCAACGATCTTAAAGAAGTTTTCCAATGTAAACAATTTTATGATTCATTAGTATTTTCATGTTTGTTGTTCACCATCACTTCTTAGATTCTGGTTAATACCTGTTGTTCTATGTCAGAATAAGCAAAAAGAAACAAAATTACACGGAGTTCAAAGATAATGTTAATAATTACAATGTAAATAAATGTCACCAGAGATTTAAATTATAATTTATTTTACTTGATATGAAAATGAATGAGAGGAGAGATATACATACAAAATTGTGAATTATATATAGAATACAGATACCTGTTTTATTTTGCGGCATAGAAAAATTATAAAGTCATACTTACTGAAATTACAAAGGAAATTAATTCAGATAAAGGAGTATTATTCACATGCATAGGCACTGGAACATAAAAACTAGAAATATAAAATACTAACTATGGAGCTTAATATTAAATAGCTGATATTTTATAGCTGTTTATGTACAATTTTTCTGTTTCTAATTCATTATAATGCAACTTGGCATACAATTTTTATTTCTGGTCCAAGCCAAGGTAATCTCTCATTTTTCAGAGGCAAATAAGACATATGGACGTGATATTTTTTCTCAGGTGTCACGTGAGAGATTTTGAACAAACCTGTAGAGGAGATAATGCTTTTGGTGCTACATCTTAATCTTTTTCTACTTCCTTATATATATAATTTTCTTTCTTTTTCTTTTTTTCCCCCTGGTGATTGGATTAGTGCATGCCTTGTATTGTTAGACATACTTGTTCTAATCCATTTGGTATTTTATTTACAAAGAATATAGTATCTGTCATATTGTAAAATGGCACATTTTTCCCCTGAACAGGGCCAAATGGAACATTACAAACCAAATCCACCCACAGGACCCTGCTGTTTGCTTCACAATCTTTCCCACTGTGCCATTGCCTCGGGACAGATCTGAAGTAGAACGAACATAACTGGCAATGTGCAAAGCCCAGCCACCATCATCTAGTTCAGTGAATGTGTACACATACGTGCCTCAGAAAGGGCCAGTGAACACACAGAGTCCTGAAGTACCAGCTAAATAAGTGTACCAAAATTTAGCAACCAACTTTTTTTTTTCCTCTGGTTGTGTGTAGAGAAACTTAACGGGATTGCTTACAATTAAGAAACTAACAATCAACTCTCCTCTGTCCCCTATGACCCCTTTCTTTCCAGTCTGGATTTTGGTCAACAAGGTCTTTTGGTTTTGTTTTTTTGGGTTTGTTTGATTTGGGTTGTGTTTTTCTTGTAGTTATAGCAATCTGAGCTTGTTGCCTTCAGTATCTGGGATGTTCCTCCTTGCAGTCCTCATGGACAAGTAATTTGCTATCTCCTCTCTGTCCCTCAGTGATCCCACAGTCTCTTATTGAGGTGAAGACTCTATCCCCTCCCAGTAACTCCTCTAGATTTTTCCTTCTAACAACCTGAAGTCTTATAATCTCCTTTGGAGCATACTCACTTGCTTTCCAAGGAAAGGTATAATCGTTCTCCAGATCATAGAATAATTGAATCATAGACCTGCCCAAGCTGAAAAGGACCTTGAAAGATCATCTGGACTAATCTTTTGTGGAAAAAGGAGCCTAGATGAGATTATCTAGCAATCTATCCAGTCCTGTCTTGAAAGCCTCCAGTAACAGAGACTCCACCATTTCCCCAGGTAGGCTGTTCCAGTGACTGATTATTTTCACAGTGAAAATTTTCTTTCTTATATCAAGATGAAACCTCTCCCACTGTAACTTGAACCCATTGCCTCTTATCCTTGTAAGGTGGCTCTTTGGCAAGAGAGAACATTCATCTCTTTGCAGCCACTCTTTAAGTACTGTGAAACTGTGATGAGGTTCCCCTGAACTTTCTCTTCTACAGGGTTAAAAGATCTAACTCCTTCAGTCTTTCTTTAATAGTACAGATTCTCCAGCCCTTTGATCATCTTTGTGGCCCTGCTTTGGACCATCTCCAGTCTGTCCGTGTCTTTTTTGAACTGTGGGGACCAGAACTGGACAGTATCAATCCTTGAGGGACCTCACCTGTGACAGGCTGTCACCATTAACCATTAATCATCACCCTCTGATTGCAGCCTGTTAGCCAATATCCTACCCATCTCTCAAACCACCGATTCACTCTTGACAGTTTGTCTAGGACGAGGCTATGGGAAACAGTATCCAACACTTTGCTTAAGTCAAGGTAAATGATATCCACTGCTTGTCCCATGTCCACAGAAAATGATACTTTTTTGTAGAAGGTGACCAGGCTGTCAGATGCTGCCATATGACACATTTCTTCCTACCACTAAATAGACTATACAAAGGGGCAAAGGGAAAGTAGAGCATAGACAAGCTCCAATGAATAGGAGCCAGACAATGCTGTGAGTGAGCCCAAGGACAGAACCTAGCCCACTTGCTTTCCAACATAGACAACAACATATTTCCCTCCACAATATACCTGTCCAAATTCAAGTCCTTAGTAGCATGAACAGGCACTAAGTTTCTAAGCAACAAGTAGACTGCCACCATACATTCCTGGAGAAAGACTTGTGGAAGTGTCCCAAACCTGATCAAGAACCAGCAGCACTTAGAAGTTTAGCTGATTTTCTTTCCCTTAGAATTAAAGTGCTGAAGAAGGCTTGTATGCTTGAAAATATTTTTTGGTTTGATTTGTTTTCTGCTTTTACCTAGCAAAAATTTTTTAGCTGTACAGATAATTGTATTTTGGGTATTTTGAACACAGGCTTAGAAAGCTGAAAAGAGAGGCAGCTATGTCAGAAACATTTAAATGAAATTAGAAGAGATAGCAAGGTAAGTGGATCTTAAAGTTTTCAAATGTTTCTGAGAAACAATTAAAGATGGGATTCTAAGTATGAATTTTCATTCTTAAAAAAACCCCCAAAACCTAACTAAAACAAAACCCTAAACCCCAATGATATAAAATCATACTCCAAGAAAAAAAAAAATACTGCTACAGTTTAGAAAAACATTTTGACAGGCAAACACCAGCACCATTTACCCAAGTGATACTTTTTAGCTGAAGCTTATTACACCTGTCTTTCTCAGCAAGTACAGTTGTATTTTTAGGTAGCTCCTCAATCCTTCAAAGAGGCTGTCACTCAGTCATTCCCCTGCCACCTCTGGTCAGAGGAATGTGCTTTCTGCTGCCGGGCTTTACCTATGTTGAACTCAAGCACACATTGACCGATGCTTGCCTTCCTTCTTTCCCCTGGGTGGCAGTACTATATAACACTTTCCCAGCTCATATACAGAATAGAGCAATGCAGAGTGACATTGCTATGCTAGGAAGAGAGAAGGACATCAGTAACAGTATGTATAAAGAAAAGCATCCTGTTGGACTGAGGATGGGAAATAGCTCTGGATATCTAGAGAGGTCATCATGTAGGACCAGTAGGAATAAACTGATGGGAATGTGGCTTAAATATGCTGCAAAGAGTGTAGGATCCAATTCGGCTGCAACAGTGATGATATAAGCACAACTGGTTTAAGTGCTGTACTGGTTTTGCCTTAGTTAATTTTCTTCATAGTAGCTTGTATAGGGCTATGGTTTAGATTTGTAATGAAAACAGTATTGATAACACACACATATATTAGCTATTACTGAGCAGTGCTTATACAGCATCAAGACTTTTTCTGATTCTCGCACTGCCCCACCAGTGTGTAGTCTGGGGGAGGAGCACAAAATCTGGGAGATGTCACAGCCGAGAGATTGCCTCAACTGACCAAAGGGATCTCCCATACTATATGACATTGTGCTCAGCACCAAAAGCTGAGGAAGAAAGAGCAAGGGAGGACATTTTGAGTGATAGTGTTTGTCTTTTCAAGCAAATGTTAAACCTGATGGAGGCCTTCTTTCCTGGAGATGGCTGAACACCCGCCTGCTGATGGGATGTAATAAATTAATTCCTCATTTTGCTTTGCTTGTGCATGCAGCTTCTGCTTTACCTATTAAACTGTATCTCAACCAATGAATCTTTTCATTTTTACCCTTCCAGCTCTTCCCCATCCTTCTGTGGGGGAGTGAGTGATTGGCTCTGTGGTGCTTAGCTGCCTACTGCAGTTAAACTACAAAAAACGCTTGAAGTGAATGCTCTGTTTCTTTTGAGGCATCTGTCTGAGGAGAAACTGGCTGGATGAGAGTGGTGTTGAGGTGCTGGTCCACATATCAGGCTGTAAAGACTAGAAGCTGTGTTGTGAATTTTAAACAATCTGACACTCAGTCTGCAATTATGCTGTATTTTAGTTTTTGCTACAATGTTAATATATCATCAATGATGTACAGCCTTAGTGTAACGATTGTTAATAAAATAAACTTGTGTGCAGTAATTGCATATGTATTTTATTAGATTAGGAGTCTCTTAAGTATTTAATCCGTAAACACCTGCATCACTATCACAATCTCATTCATTTTTCAGACACCCTCTATTTTTCCTTCTTTTTTCCCCTTGAAATCTTTACAAATATTGTAAATAACACTCTTCTATTGATGGCAAAAACAATGGACTAGATTATCAAAGACTACCTTTGTCTATCTAAGAGAAAGCATCAGTAGCTAGGCTTGCCTTCTAAACTTTTACCAAGATACCAAGGAGTTATACTATTGTATGAAATTTGAAGTGAAACCTTGTCCTCTTTGTTGAATGTACCTTGTCAATTAACTGGGCTAAGTGGATGGGACTTGGTACTTCACCCTGTCTTTTCATTGGGCTACTGGAGACAGCAGGAATCTTTGCCCAGCACTCTCACGAATAGCCATTGACAATAGTTTTACACTGGTCATTCAAGAGCAGAAATCCCATTCGACACCACCCTGCCCCATCCCATCCCACTCCACCCCATGCCATTCCTCTGTGCTGCTTAGTAACAAAGTATCATGGAAATGAAATATGGCAATGAGGCCAAAAGACATCTTCTGATTAATATCTTACAGATAGATTAGTCTTGGAGAAAGCTATCTAGAGTGGTCCCAAATAAATCCATGGACCAAGCTAGTTGGTAGTGATGAGGATCAGTGATCCAAATGCTTAAATTTGCTTCTTTGCCCTTTTTATTAAATTGGTGCATATGTACTCAGTATCTTTCTTGCTGCTGAGAGTGAAACTAAGAATGGAATTAAGACTCTTTTCATGATTAATTTTATGACCTTGCCTGTAAAACATATCTTATGTGGCTAGACTTCAAAAAAAGTATTTAGATATTGTGACATAGAGAGTTGCAGTATTTAAAGTTGGGGACTGATCTTCAAGAGCAATATTCATAACGCAAAGTTTCTAATGTCTGAGACAATGATATCTTGTGGAAAAAGAGCACATATGAATGGCATTCAGAATATCCAGCATGATCAAATACTTCACACTATATAGCCAGCAGAAAATATCACAGAGAAAGTATATCTGCCGTGGATTTTCCCTTGTCAGAAGCAGGAACAGTTTGGAGGCAGGCAAAGCATTTAGACCGTAGAAGGCTTTCAGTGTTGACTTTCAACAATGCTGAGCATCGGCTGCTTCTAATGACTTTAATGAAACCTGCAGTTTCTGCAGCATGAATCACTGACTGAAGATGAGATGTGAGTATGTGTCAGTGAGTACGTGTCTGTGTGAGGGAAGAAAGCGTAAAGTCACTATTTGTCATACTGCTTTGATGAGTATTATTAGACTGTATCTAGAAAAAGCATTTTTTAGTGAACAGCTAGGAATGAAAATTAGCAGGGGAAAAAAAATTAAATTGTACACTTCAAAGGAAGGAATTTGTATTAAAACTTCCCAAAAAGAAGCAAGTCAAATTATAGACATTAAAGCTCATTCCAAAAATGAAATCTGCAGAACTTTTGTCTTCCATCATATCCCTCTTCTTAGCCCCAGTGTAACCTAATTGTTGTGAAACATCCTAATATACAGTTTTATAATAGTTTATTTACATGTTTATGCAAATATTTTTGTGAGGAAAGCATTTTCATCACTCCACAAATGTTATATAATAAAGAGAAGGAAATACAGCAGATAACTGTAAGGCAGAACAGGACTGAGGTGTAAAGCCCTTGTCTAGGTTTGCTGCTCTTATACTCTTCTGCTGGGAAGATTTAACTTTTAGTTTCTCATGAGGCATAACCCAAAGCAGATTATTGTAAGGACACAATTCAGGAAGAAAAGTATTCAGAAGCAAACAAAAAAAATCTCTTATGACAAATTACTTTTTGGGGCTATATTATATCATGCCTTTCTGAGTCTGAGAATGTCGGCATTTTGTATTATCATATTAATAACAATTCTGAAACATTCCAGTATTCAAAACAAAAATCAAATCCACTAGTCTAGCCACTGTGTTTCCTGAACTAACAGTCCAACCGATACATGAAAGAGACACAAGATCCAGAACATTCAAGTTAAAAATAGGTTTTTCTTTTCACTGGTTTCTTAATTTGTCATAAATAGCTTTTGTTGCTTTATAAGAACCTTATTAAAATTCTTCTGGATTTCCCTTTTAGCAATTATGAAATCCTGAAAACAGATTTTTGAAAAATCTAAAATCTTCCACTTTTACTAATTTTTCACCATAAATTCCATGCAATATTTTTGTACACTGTTGACCTAAAAAAGTCAAGGGATTTAGTAAATTAACAGGTAATCCAGATTGAAAAAATAAACAAACAACACCCTACACTATATGGTATACTTGGGATAATAATGAATAATCCTATTGCTTTGGTTAGGAATAATCAATACATCATTTGAGATCTGATAGGAGAGCAGATGCCACCATTAAATGTATTTCCCTACAAAATAATAATAATAATTTCTTGTGTAGCAGCTGATCCTCTTTGATATATTAGTCTCTTGAAATGTAATCCACAGTATAGCAAAACAGTGAAAGAGGAGTGATCTATAATCTCAAACACAATTTAAAAGAAAGGCATGCCATTGTGGACAAAAGATCAGGTGCTAAAATACATTCCCGTCTCAGTTCATTAGGAAATATTCTAGTCTGGCAGCTGTGCCCTGTCCGTCTGCTTCAAACTCCTGTGTCCTCTGGCAACACGTTGCATATCCATTAGATATTTTGCAAAAGCTGTTTTTCAAATTATATCTTCAGTTTAATCTCACAGTTAATGCCAAGGCTCAGAGCTTCACTATAGCTAACAACTGACACAAGAAAGTCTAGATCAAAATAAATGAGAAAATTAAAGAAAAAGAGAAGTATTAATGTTCTTAGTACTTAAACTTATGCTTCCACCAATTATTTCTTACATGACACCCAGTCTACTGAAAATCTGTTAGAGGATGAAGAGTACTCAGACTAGGATAATTTTAATTCAGGCCATAAGATACATAATCTTACCACATCTAACAAGATTTGCATCATTTCCAATTATTTCTCTTGCAGTTATTAGATACGTTATGATCTAAAGTAGGCCTGTTGTTCAATTTTATTTACTTTTGTTTCTAAAGGGACTTAAATTTCTTTTAGTCCTACAGAAAAAGTACTAATTAAAAATATAAATACAAAAGAATGTCTATATTTTATTTGTAAGAAGATGACTTTCAGTTTACTCATGGTCTGTCTCACGCCATATTACCTAGGGAAAAAAATGTGCGGCTACTTTCACTGTTGGTTTACATGGACTTTTGTGTAATGAGTGTTCTCATTGTGAAGAAGCTCTCTTGCTTCACAACTATAACATAAGGTATTGCTTCTTCAGTAGAACTATCTGCATCTGTTTTATGAGAAACAATACCTTGGCAACAACAGACTTCATTATGAAAGCAGGGACTGACAATATATTCTTTAAAAAACACATATTAGAGAAAAAAGAATAGCCTTATTTTTACAACTGCTTTGTTTCCTTTGGAAGAAACAAGGGATGGATGGCACATTAAGGATTTAAAAGAAATGCTGTGAAGGCAGTAATGCAAAATGCTTTTATCAGGAGCTTAGAATCTCATAATGAGTGACAGCTGATGCCACAAACAAACTCTAATTAATGGTGCTCTTATGAGAGTAAATGTTCCCTGGAGAGGACACAAAATAGAGCAGTGACAGAATTAGAGACAGAAAAAAAAGCTAAGGATAAGATGAAGAAAATGTTATGGTATAAAAGCTCTGGATTTAAGTAAAAACAAAGCTTGAGTTCATTAAACAGCAATGCTCATGCATCTTGTAATAACTTCTACTGTTTCCATGGTATTTGTCATGTTTTGGGGAGACAGACTGTACCTTTGGGGAACCTGAATTTACATGCTTCTATGTGGCAATAATCAGCGAATTTTGGCTTTGTTTGTAAAAAGCTTGTGAGTCAGAGGAGGAAAAATGCCTTAAGATCTTTTTGTTCAAGTTATGCTACTGCTCATAATAAACCAAACTCAGACACAGCAGATGAAATTATTTGCAAAGATATTTCTTTCTGCTGTGACTGCTTGAATTGAGCAGATTTTAGAACCATTGTCCACATTTATGGAGCATTTACTTACATGAGTAGTCTCATAGGCCATTTTTTGTGATGTGCCAGAGGAAAATGCCTCAGGTTTTCCACCTCTCTCTCCACATCTCTGGATGTGAGCCTTGACACCAGATTCCTGCATTTCCTTCCTCATGCTCACACAGCATTTACTGTATGCATTTTGACAATCCTGATCTATCATTTTATAAGATGTAGACCCCCAGCTTGAAACTTGTTATTTCTCACTGGTATGCATGATCTACACTGGCAGCGCAGGGAAGTTTATAAACGTGAGGTCATTGACAGGACATAGATTCAGACCTTTCATGAGTCAGTCTTTTCCTGCTCTTTTTCTAAGGTTTAACTGTGCCTCTTGAACACATAGAAATAGAGTTGTAAACATCTTTTTTTTTTTTTTTTTTTAGGTTCAGCTGTCGTGAACCTGCATGTTGTGTTCCTGCATGCAGCAGGAGTGTGTGCTGTCCTCCTCAGAATCTGGAAGTAAGATATAATAGTATGTCCTACATCCATCTTCCCCCATGTCCCTTCTATTTGGCCCACATGCTAAATGCCCTTTCCTTTTGCAGGGCCCATAATGACTAAAGTGATTATAGTGAAAGGAGAGGGTCATTTTCCTTTTTTCAGAAAACAAGGCATGTTGTCAAATGTTACATATTTCACCTATGTTTTGGACTCCAAATCTTTATTAGACATTTAAAAAATATTTTTCAGAAAACAAAAAGCTAACAGTGATCTTCCAAGGACCAGGAAATTAAAAACAGTTTCTCTCCTTTCTGGTCCTTTGGATACTACCTAAGACAGTTATTGAAGAGACCATGTCTCTTGGCCTAGCTTTCAACACACAGAGGATGGTCACTTGCCAGGGGTATGGGCTTCTCTTGCATGGGCAGGAGGTGGAAGAGTTTGATAGTAGGTAGCTTTCCACTTTATCTGGCCTTCCAGAAATACTCTGGAGTTAAACTGTTGCCTGTACCTGGCCCTAAGCAACACTGTCAGACTGAAAAAGTTATGGGCATTTATACTCACAAGTGAAGGTGAAGGTCTGCCTGCCTCTGCGCTCATGCTTCTGGCCTGAACTGAATGACAGAGAGCAAGAATCACAGAATTGCCTAGATTGGAAGAGACCTTTAAGATCATTGTGTCAATCATTAACCTAACACTGACAGATCCTCGACTAAACCGTATCCCTAAGCACTACATCTATGCAACTTTTAAATACCTCCAAGGATGGGGACTCCATGACTGCTCTGGTCAACCTGTTCCAATGCCTGATAAGCCTTTCAGCAAAGAAATTCTTCCTAATATCCGATCTAAACTTTCCTTGGTGTAACTTGTGACTGTTTCCTCCTGTTCTATCACTTGTTACTTGGTTAAACAGACCAATCCACACCTCTCTACAGCCTCCTTTCAGGTAGTTGTAGAGAGCAATAAGGTGTCCCCCGAGCCTCCTTTTCTCCATCTTAAACAACTCCAGTTCTCGACTGTTCTAGACTGTTCACTAGCTTGGTTGCCCTTTGGACATGGTCTAGTGCCTCCATGTCCTTCTTGTGGTGAGGGGGCCAAAACCGAACACAGTACTCAAGATGTGGCCTCACCAGTGCCAAGTAGAGGGGTAAAATTACTTCCCTGGTCCTACTGGCCATACTATTCCTGATAAAGGCCTTCCTGGCCACCTGGTCACAGTGCTGACTGCCAATCAACACCCCCCAGGCCACTCTCTGCTGAGCAGCTTTCCAGCCACTCCTCCCCAAGCCTGTAGCGTTGCGTGGAGTTGTTGTGGCTGAAGTGCAGAACCCAACATTTGGCCTTATTAAAATTCATACAATTGGTCTTGGCACATTGATCTAGTCTACCTAGATCCCTCTGCAGAGCCTTCCTACCCTCAAGCAGATCAACACTTTCAGCCATCTTGGTGTCATCTGCAGACTTACTAAGGGTGGGCTCAATCCCCTCATCCAGATCACTGATAAAGATGTTAAACAGGACTGGCCCCAGTAGTGATCCTTGGGGAATACCGCTTGTGACTGGCTGCCAGCTAGATTTAACTCCATTCACTACCACTCTTTTGGGCCCAGCTGTCCATCCAGTGTTTTACCCAGAGGAGTGTACACCTGTCCAAGCCATGAGCAGCCAGTTTCTCCAGGAGAATGCTGTGGGAAACAGTGTCAAAGGCTTTATTAAAGTCCAAGTAGAAAAAAAGAGTGTCTTAGTATCAGGAAAGGGATACTGAGTCACCTTCAGAAGTACTGAAGACTCCCAGGGAGAAAAAGGAGTCCATCTGGAATTTATTACAATACACAAAGCCATTAAAACTGTCGAGAAGGAAAGATGAAACGGGAGAAAGATGCAGCAGACAGACACCTTTTAATATCAAGCCTGTGTCATTCTGGTTTTTAGGAGTTAATATAGTATAGGCTCATAAATCACATAAATTTACAACTGGAGATTAAAACTCTGGCTAATTTATCAGCCTATTTCTTAGAAATGTGTTATTTAGTGAAATGTTCTCTTATGTTGACAACAGTGATGAATGTAGAAACTAGAGAAAACTTTTATAATGATATAATGATCCATTTTTTTTTCTTTTTTTTAGTATCTAAACAATTAGATAAAGGTCTTTTGCATGTTTCACTAAAAATTTTAAAAATATCTATTGTACAATATCTGGTGCTAATTCATCCAGTTCACATCTGAATGTGCTAAACCTCTCACTTAGTAATTTATTTTCTTGACACTCCTTTAAGCGCAGCTTTCACATCTCATTCAAATGCTTACCATTCCTGCTTTCTCAGAGCTGCACTGAGAAAACATTTAGTACCCAAGTCTTCTTTTATAAAAAACAACTGGTAATCTTTTTTTCCTGCCATTCTAATTCTCTTTTTCTTTGAAGCACAGGAAAGCCAAGTGAGTTACTGTTCCTAAATATTTAGTTATTTCAAAGGTGACAAACACATCCAGGCAGATAACTGCATACTTACTCAATCTCTTATGTAATAAAATTTTCCATTTTCATTTTTCCAGCTGTATTTCTTTCTTTTGTTACTCAATTCCAAAATAAATAAATGTAAAATGATAACTCACGAGGAGTTTGGTATGTGAAAATGTGACAAAAGTGTCACTGAAGTTTAAGAAAAAGCATCTGCAAAGGTCAGTGATGTGTAAAGATTCAGATTAAGTCTGTGGAGGTTCATGTCCTTTCTCTGAACTTTGCAACAGATGCTAGTTTCCAGACTTAAACATCAAATAAATTACATTCACTAATTTTGCCTTCTTTAAGGTTTCCTTCAGAAACAAAAAACAAATAGAATTGAAGTGTTAATTTTGTTTGTTTGTTTGTTTCTTTTTAATTTATGTAGGAATTGATGATAGATTGCTGAAGTTTCGGTATGATGAGAGTTGGGAAAATATCACATGATCTTGCAACCACTTGCACTGGACTTGTTTCCCCCATGGCACAATATACCTCAGTTGTGAAATAAGAAGGTTAAATACACAGAAGAAAGAGGGAGGCATTTTTTTAAAATTTATTTTCTCTGAAACAACTAGAAGAAATGTAAGTGCTGAGATTGGCTATTCTTTGAATGAAATACGAATTTAATTATGAGACTTGCTCTATAAGAACAAAAATAAGAGCAAAAGCTCATTTGACAAATCCAGGCAGTCTTTAAACAGTAATGGTCCAGAAATATTTTGAATCACTTCTCCAATTTCAAGAATCATTTGAGTCATGCATAACTACTAAATCTTTATTTTCCTCCCCAAAAAGTAGACATTTAGCAGACTACTTAAAACACTGTGCTTTTTTCAGCTTTGATCAAAATAGTTATTTTTCTAAGCTGTTTTTTCTGGCATGATGAATGGAGTGATACAGAATTTGGTTGTGGGGGAAGGAGAAGTGTGAAAGGCACTTTATCACTCTATTTCCCCATGCTAAGTAACATTTAACTTGAAACATTAAGGGCTCTTTGTGCTTTTTAGTTCAGTGGGAGTTTGCCCATTGATTTCATAGAAGAGAAATAAGCCACTAAAGTGTGTGCTTTTGGTGTATTTGAGTAATGCATTTTGTCAGTTTTATTGTCTCCTGAATCTTGTATTGTCACTTTAAATCTGAGTAATCTGTATCATAAGTGACATAAAACTTTGCTATATGAAGTCTGCCATTTTGAATTTATCATCTAAACTGGTAATTCATCTGGAACTGCTTCAGGGGCTGAAAGCACATTTTGTGACCCCTGCTTTTCACCTTGGCCACACTGCCCTGTATGCAAGCCACACACCTTGCCCTGCTAAAGCAATTTCTCTTCCTTTGGAAGAGACTACAGTGCCACAAGAAGCCATCCTCTGGGCATATGCAGGACTATTACTGTATTTCCGTTTTGTTCAAGCAGAGATGGAATGGCCATAGCCATCTTGCTTTGTCTTTATATGGAAATTTTTACCTTTCTCTTTAACAGAAATCAGAAAATGTCCTTCAAGAACTGCCACCTAGACACTGCAACTAGACAGAATAAGTGCATTTTAATTTTTAATATGAATCTCTAATAATAAAGGAAAAGGTAACCTGGGTATTTGTATGCCTGAGAAGGTCCGATCTTTGCTTATTTCTATGTATCTTTTATGAAATAAAAAGAGAAATGTGTTGTAGTTGTAAACTGGCAGGATTTGATGCAATAGGATAACCTAGAACGATTTACACACAGTCAACTCAAGCAAATACTTCGAGGCTCAAATATCTGTACATACATACTTTTTAATAGCTCTAAATTTATCTTTTGCAAACTGAAAAATAGTAGGTAGTTAATGTCTACATGTTAAATGTGTAAAAGCACCTGAACATAAAATGAAAGCTTATCAATATAATTTTCAGAAATAAGGATTTCAATTCCCTTGAAAAAATATATCTTTCTTGTTGTTCATTACTGTCTTACTGACAGAATAATCCGAGGGGTAATCCAACCTCAGTTCACTCTGGCTTGAAGGGTTCAGAGTCAGGGCAGTAGACTGTTCTCAAAGTGACAATAGGGATTTTAATTTCTTTGAATGATTTCTGCAGTGATCAGATGTCAGGAAACATTCTATTATGGACTATGAAGGAAAAGACTGACATGGGGATGTAAAGATAAGTCTTTAGGAAGCAAAGGACTGGGAAGTAGATGAAGGCAGAGTCTCTGGTGGGAAGACACTAAAGCTCAGTGTGTCTGAGCTTTATTTCCTATTTCCACCTCAAATTTATGCGCTTAGATATGCAGTGAAGTGAAGAGTCAGTTCCACAGTGGATTGAGAGATATTCCCATCTGCACTGGTTCTTTACCTGAATGAAGTATTTTTAGTTTGTTATTTGAAATGAATGGACACTGTTTCATTAATCTCCAGTTACAGATTAAATACAAAATTAATACATCCCCACTGGTTAGCAGTATTCACTGTGCGTTTAAGATTATGTTGCACATGAGAGGAATTTAGTCTTGCTGAGAAAGATATTAAAATATTCCATTAAAGACTGAAGGCTGACAAATATGCTGCAGAAATAGAACAGGAACTGTGAAATAAAATAATACATGTGAAACCAACAGTAATATCAGAAATAATATACTCTTTGAATAATCTCTGGGTCTTGCATCTTAGGTCCACATTGTATCCTCTTCTTTCTTCCAATATAATTTTATTTGTATTTAGATATTATTCTTTATGTTGTCCGAAGCTAACAGATAACCATATTTCATTTGTAGTATACAGTGAAGAAACAAGTCCCTGATGTAATGTCTGGTAACAGAAAAAGCAAAGAGGAATCAGAGAAGTCCACTCCAAGGTAAAGATAAAAAAATAAAGACTTTACTTCCTCATTATTCCATCTCCTAATGTCTCTCCCCCCCTCCCCCATAAGCTTTTTATTTTGTTTGAACTTTCCTTTGTGAATAAAGAGAAAGTCGAGACTGAAAAAAACCATACAAATTCAAAGCTTTTGTTGACCTAGGTACTTAGAAGTCACCAAGGCTTCTGTGGCTCAAATACTTATTCCTGAGGCACTGCTTAGGGAAAGATGCATTTTATTCAGAAGGCTCACAGTCAGAGAGTTAATAATTGAGGGAGCCTGCTTTTCTGAATATGTATACACTAGGTGCAAATGTAACTGCAAAAGAAAACTATGTGCTATAAACCAAACATACTGTTATAATCTTAACAGAATTGAAAAGAATTATCTGCTGCTTTACAGTTGGCTTTCTTTTGCTTTTATCTTAAAAAATAGTCCTCCTTCAAGAAGAAGCAGAAAGAAAAAAAACCCTCTTAGTACATTTTGCAAAGAAATTTAAGAATATCGCTGGTGAAAATACATTAGCTGTTACTGGTTTCTAATAACCTGAAGTTAGCTTCACAATCTGTAAACACATTACACCATTTTAAGGTTTTTACTGTTTTTCACTGAGATGTATGCTTATGGGAATTCTACTATATACTTTTCATAGTTAAGTACTGCAATAGTGATTTAAAAATCCTTACTGCATTCATCTTGTTCAATGAGGATGGCATGAAGTTCCAGGCATTTTATTGTAATCTGTCAGAGGTTTCTGATTCCCCATATAAAGGACTGGTATGATCTAATGGCCTTCTATTGATAGCATAACGAGTAGCAATGAAAATTAAGTTACTGAGAGAATAGTTACTAGATTTGGGAAGTTCTATTGAGTTTTATGTGCTACTGATCTTTTTGTTTACTTGTATTTGTCTTTAATAACTGTGATGACTGACTGAACATCAGAAATATTGTGAGACAAATTCTGTAGTATATGACATGGCAGAGAAAGCTCATCTCAGGATTACGGACAAGGTAGAGAAAATAAACCACCATTGAACTTTCTGAACTGTGGAACAGACTTTCCCTCTGCAGACAGCTAGAGTTTGTCCTTCTCTTCTAAAGCTTGGATCTCCTGCCAGTGATCTTTTGTTACAGCTACTTTCCCTCCTGCTCCCTTTTGCAGTCATCAGATACCTTTCATCTGTGACGAGTGCTCCTGCAATGGCATGAGGAGGGTACTTTCATCTGTCCTCATGACACTTTTATAGATTGCCCTGGGATCAAAATCTGCACCTCTACAATATTAATGAAAGGAGGTGAATAGTTTATTATTGTTTATCACTATAAGAGAAAGTCTCAGATTTATGTTAATCACTTGCTCCTAGGACATGGAGCATGGTAGGAAGAACTGGTGATTTGTGTGGCTCCGAATTGCTCTGCCTGTCTCTCTGACCTTTGTGAATTGAAGTTTTACGGACCTCATCGGTTTGCCCTGTAAAGTCTTATAGAGATTTATCAGCTTTATGTATTTTCTGCTCTCTTTCAGGATAATTATAATTGTGTGACCCAGTCACAGCAAATGCTATCGCAAAAACAAAGACTTTAATAATGTTGGTGTTAAACAGTCTTTGAGAGATAAGAACAAGTATTCCAAGCCTAAAGTCTTGAATATTTTGCTTTAACTTCAACTTAAAGCCTACATTGCCATTTCAGTACAGATTGGATTAAAAAAAAAAAACAAACATTTTCAAAAAGACAATTATGACTTTTTTTTTTTTCACTACAGCAAAAAGCACTTTGAAAAATAATATCATGAATAGTTAATAGCACAAAGGTTAGGGCACTCAGATGGTTTACGGAAGACAGTGACCTATGTCTGTCTTTCACATGATTTTGAAGCAGGATCTGAGACCAAAAGAGGGCTTAGCAGGAGTTTAAAGAGACTTTTGACTTCTTTAACCTTAAACTCAACATTTATTGATTGAACATATGCAACTCCTTTAATCTCAATTTTGCAGCTTCTCTACTTTCTCAAGGTGCTTCTATCTTAGATACCTCCGGCCAGCCTGCCAAGTAAATCTGGTATATGGCCTCCTAAAGCAAGAGTCATACCGAGACAGCACACGGCAACTGCAGTGCCTGTACCTAGCTGCAGCTGCGTTGGCCTCGTTCTTGTTGTGTGATGTAACACAAAGCAGGGGATCATACCCATATGGATGGCAGCTGTGACTGATTCAGCATCACACCTCCAAAGTCTGGGTGACAGCCTACACAAAATTCATCTAACTGGTGTGAAACAAGTCTTGTCTCTGAATTAGAAAGACTTAACGTTGACTTTTTCGTTCCCTTCTACCCTAGGTGAGTATATTGATGAATAAAACACTCTCTCATTTCAAGTACTAGTTCTGTCTAGGACACTTCCACAAAAATCCAAAAGAGAAATGACAATTCATGATGAAATCCTGTGAATATCTGGCTGCTGTTACTGAACACAGAGCTACATAAAAAAAAATAAAATAAAAAAGACTTGAGGCTGTTTTTCTTGGATGGTATATTTTTAAATTTGCAGCCTGGAAAACAGGAAGACACTACCTATGCTAACTATTTTGGCAAATATTTTTTGGAAAGGGGTTTTTACATTACATGTATCAATTGTAAAATTGTTTCTTTTTTCTTGATGTGTACTTCTTTGGTTCAGGGTCAAAAATAAATAATTTATGTACAAACAAAATACAAAGCCTAAAATGTATAATTTCACTAGAGGGCAGAAAATGCCTGAGGTTTGCCATCTACATAATCAAATTTGAGTTTACTTGACATAAAGGTCCTAAAACAGCTGTACTCTGATCTGTGCAACCTCTGAATCATAGACATCAAGTAAATCAATAATATTGTATGGTAGTCACTGTTTGAGGAAAGAACACTGTAATGGAAATGCCTTCACCTAGACAGTCATGTACTGTAGGTGTACACTAGTGAGTAATAATGCTTTCCAAAGGAAGTGTCGCGATCCACCCACACGGGGTCATGGGTCCGCCCACAAGGGGTCACGGATCCGCCCACAAGGGATCACGGGTCGGCCCTCAAGGGATGTGGTCCCGCCCACCAGGGCCCCAGGCCACTCCCCAAATGGAATCAAGGGCGAGGCACTTCTCTCCAAATCCACAACCAATTGCAGGAATCAGACACACCCCCTTATGAAAATATATGTTTATTAATACTAAGTCAAAATCTATTCTATGAAGTACTCTTATATCTTACAATCTGTGCCTTATCCAAATATTGCAATACCGTTATCACAGCCTATGGAGTCTATATCTTAGTCTATATCTTAACTATTTAATCAAAAAGATCTCTTAACATTTAATAATCACTAGAGAGTTCACACCCAGGAAAGGAATAGGAAAACCAAGAGTTGGATGGGTAGAAATAAGGGTCTTATTAGAGAGAAAGGTCCCTATCGCTATATGGATATGTTGTGAGTGTATGTAAATGCAGAAGATGTCTCAGAGTCGTTCCCTTCTTTGCCTGGAATCAAGTCAATCTGGTCAGTCTGAATTTTAACAGCTTGTGCCTTTAAAATTCAGCTCTGGCAACTCCGGCTGAAGTTTCTCGGAGGGGGGGGGGGGGTGGCTCCCTGGCAGCCTTCCCTTTCTTTTCTTTCCCCCCTCCTGTTGTCTCCTTAAGGCAGTTTATAGAAGTTCGTTTGAAAGCAGATAACAGTCAAGGTCACCTGCCTCTCTCAGGAAAGGCAGCTGTTTCTTTGAATTCAGCGAGAACTTCTGACTGGAGCAAAGTCAGGACAGAAACGCCTCTCCCCAGGCGTCTCTGGGCAAGTTTACCCCCCCGTACCCACCCTGTACAAGCTTCTTGTTCTCGGCTCGTGACTATGTGGGGGGGGATGGGGGTTAGAGAATAGGACTCACGGCTTGCTACGCAGGTAGGAGCAGTTCGTCAAGATTCTCCATATATATCAGACGGTGGAAGAATCGCTGCCAACTCCCGGCTATCGGCCTGGTCCTGGGCCAACTCCCAGCGAGGAAGGGGTCTGCTCTCTCTCGGTGGTGGCGCAGACGGAAAAGGGAAAGAGGCGGGGCTTTCTTCCACTTTTATAGTGTCCGTTATCTTCAGATTCTAGAAGAATCCAGGCACTTCTCAGCCGTTCCCGGCAGTCCTAGCAGCTGCAAAGCATCTCTGGGAAAGGGAATTCACTGTCTCAATGAGACATAAATCTCCGTTCACTACAGGAAGTCACAAGAAAACCAAATAGTTTTTCTCTACAGTTCTACTGGGAGTGATGCAAAAAAGGGGGAGAGAAGGAGAAATGAAGATAAAAAAATCAAACTCTCACTTTCAAAGTGACTTTAAAATATTTTTGTTTGCATGTTATTATCTGTGATCAAATCTTCAAAATTATTTCCATTTATAGATAAATATTTTTGATAGAATTCAACACTTAATATTATTGCCACAATTTACATGTAACTTTATTACTTCTGAAAGAACTTTTTCCCACTAAAAACATTAAAAAAAATGATATTAACTAACTTTTTTTTTTGTATCACGTTTTCTGAACACCTCCAGAGATGGTGACACCATCACTTCCCTGGGCAGCCTGTTTCAATGCTTGAGCAAATTGGTCTAGCATGATTTCCCCATGGTGAATCTATGCTGACTACTTCTGATAACTTTCTTTTTACCCACATGCTTGCAGATGACCTTGAGAATAAACTGTTCCATTATCTTTCCAGGGATGGAGGGGAGGCTAACTGGCCTGTAATTTATTGCCGTTTGCCTGTAATTTATTGCTGTTTTTGAAGACTGGAGTGACACTGGCTTTCCTCAGACACCTTTCCTGTTCTCCATGATCTTTCAAAAATGGTAAGAGAGTGGCTTAACAACATCGTTAGTCAGCTCCCTCAACACTCATGGGTACATCCCGTCAGGGCTAACATATTTGTGGGTGTCCAGCTTGCCTAAATGATCTTTAACCCAATCCTCTTGATGAAGGGAGAGTCTTCCTTCCTCCAGACTTTCTGTTTTGCCATCAGGGGCTTGGATTCCTGAGGGCCAGCCTTAGCAGTAAAGACTTAAGCAAAGAGAACATTCAGTAAATCCATCTTCTCTGTATCCTTCACCACCAAGGCACCCACCTCATTCAGCAGCAGGTCCACATTTTCCCTGGTTTTCCTTCTCCTACTGATGTACTTGAAGAAGCTCTTCTTGTTTCCATTTACATCTTTTGCCAAATCTAATTCCAAGAAGGCCTTAGCCTTTCTTGTTGCATCCCTACATACTCTGGCAACATTCCTATATTCCTCCCAAGTGGTTAGTCTCTTTTTCCACATACTCTAAACTTCCTTCTTCCATTTGATTTTTTTCCAGAAGCTCCTTGCTCATCCATGCAAGTCTCCTGCCTCCTCTACTTGGTTTCTTACTCACAGGAATGCACTGATCTTAAGCTTGGAGGAAGTGGCGCTTGAATATTAACCAATTCTCATGGGTCTCCCTCCCTTCTAGAGCCCTAACCCATGGGATTCCTCCAAGCAGGTCTTTGAAGAGGAGAAAGCTAGTTCTTCTGAAGTCCAGGTTCTAATCCTACTTATTGTCTGGTTTCTTTCTCGTATGATCCTGAACTCTACCATCTCATAGTCATTGCAGCCAAGGCTGCCCCCAACCTTCATATCCCCAATCCGAACTACTTCTTAAGTACAAGGTCCAGCAGCACACCTCTCCTTATTGGCTTCTCCATCATCTGTGTCAAAAAGTTATCATCAGTGCACTGCAGGAGCCTTCTGGGCTGTGTGTGACTAGCTGTGTAGCCTTTCCGGCAAATGCGAAATTCTGTGGGGCTTTTATAATTTTAATGAATTCCTTTGTTGTACGACTTTAATTTTTACGCCTGAAAAAGACAGAAAAATTAATTGCACGATGGTTAAAATTATGTTTACATAACTATTTCCAGCTTAAATGGCAAGTCAGTTAAGAACTTGTAAAACCAGCAGACCTTTGTAAGTGCCCCTGTCTCTTTTGGGATCAGAAGAGTCAAATGAAGCATGATCTCCACTTTTAGAATCATTGTGGTTTTTCTGTGGAATTTTGTTGAAGTAAAGCACAGCGAAGTGCTTGAGAAATTCATATGGCACAGAAATTAATGTTTTGGTCCTGAACTTTAAAAAATATTTGAAAAGGCTCTAAATACTTGTGAATGTATTGGTATACACAGAGCCAGGCTATTGAGCTGAAGGTAAACTACTCTTTTTTACAGCAGCACTTCACATCTTTTATGGTAAACAATTTTTTTTGTGGTTTGGATTCATCGTTCTTTATGTTTAAGCTGAAACTTCAAAAGTAAGGAAACAAAAAAGATTCTTGTAGTTGTTAAAAACTGCTGAATAGACCCTGGAAAGTTGTTCACTGTAACTGTTCTGGAGGAAACAGGAAAATCCTATCTATTAACATTACTCCCCACACAAACCTTAGAAAAGAGACTTGTTTGGCCTTGCAGAGAACTTCATAGTGGGGAAGTAAAGGATAATTTTGCTCAGCTTTGCGTGACTGTCACTCATCAATGGCCAATTAAGTGCTACATGAATAAGCTAAAAAATACATGGAATATACAATTTGGAATACACTTGAATTTTGGGTTTTTTTGTCGTTATTCTTTTATGTGAGTCACAGCTTCCTGAAAATATGTTGTGTAGTAGCTGTAATAGATTTTCAGTGAAGCTCCCAAAATGGGATACCACATTATACCACATAATAAATACCACATTAAATACCACATAAATACCACATAAATGCCACATTAAATCTTCTGATTTTAAAAGCATGGGGTAAAAATAATTTCACATAACTTTGTGTCTCCAGTATTTGGATATCTGTATTTAATTTTGACAACCTAGCCCCCTCTAGAGGCAACAGAGCTCTGCTGATTTGCAAATGGTGAGTATGATCTTACTATCTTTTATCAATATTGGTATACAAAATAACTACAGGATTGACATATGAATTTGTATATGAAGTAGGATGGGCTGTAACTTGTGTAAACATCAAACACATAACCATTTGAAGTCTCAGTCTAAGTCATTCTACATAATGACAAAGAACTTTAGCATCTGTGCCTCCAGGGAGAAGTTTATTTGATGTGTCTGGAAGTATGCATGAGATGACTTGCCCTTATCAAGTGTCTATTTTTCTCTGTAAAAGGGCTATAAGGTAATTAGGTCGGATTTTGATATTTAAAGCTATGTTAAAACACTATCACCTACTGATTCTATAGTTACTTGGGTGTAGCAGTGGAAAGACAGCAATGTAACTTCATAACATCATTAAGGTTGGAATGATATTATGATCACTACCATGACCACTAAAACATGTCCTGAAGTGACATGTCTACATATATTTTTAACACCTTGAGGGATGATGACTCCACCGCTTCCCTGGGCAGCCTGTTCCAGTACCTGACCACACTCTTTCAGTGAAGAAATTTTTCCTAATATCCAACCTAAACCTCCCCTGGTGCAACTTGAGGCTGCTTCCTCTTGTCCTATCAGTAGTTACTTGGGAGAAGAGACCAGCACCAACCTCTCTACAGCCTCCTTTCAGGTAGCTGTAGAGAGCACTAAGGTCTCCCCTAAGCCTTCTCTTCTCCAGACTAAACAGTCCCAGTTGCCTCAGCTGCTCCTCATAAGATAAGTTCTCCAGATCTCTCACCAGATTCATTGCCATTCTCTGGACCCACTCATGCACCTCAATGTGCTTCTTTTGCTGCAGTGCCCAAAATTGAACACAGTACTCGAGCTGCAACCTCACCAGTGCAGAGTACAGGGGCACGATTACCTCCGTACTGCTCACGAACACACTATTTTTGACACAGGCCAGGATGCTGTTGGCCTTCTTGGCTACCTGGGCACACTGCTGGCTCATGTTCAGCTAGCTGTCTACCAGCACTCCCAGATCCTTTTCTGCTAGGCAGCTTTCCAGCCACTCTTCTCCAAGCCTGTAGCCATTGCATAGGGTTGTTGTGACCGAAGTGCAGGACCAAGCACTTGGCCTTGTTAAACATATAAACATACAATTATCCTCGTTCCATCAATCCAGCTTGTCAGTGGATTGAAGGATCAATCCAGATCCTTCTGCAAGGCCTTCCTGCCCTCAAGCAGATTAATACTCCCACTCCATTTGGTGTGATCTGCAAACTTACTGAGGGTGCATTCGATCCTCTCATCCAGATAATTGACAAAGATATTAAACAAGACTGACCCCAAAACTGAGCCCTGCGGAACACCACTTGTGACCAATCACCAACTGGATTTGACTCCATTTATCACAACTCTCTGGGCTCAGTCATCTAGCCAGTTTTTAACCCAGTGAAAAGTACACCTGTCTAAGCCATGAGCTGCCAGCTTGTCCAGCAGAATGCTATGGGAGACGATGTCAAAGGCTTTACTAAAGTCCAGGTATACTACATCTGTGGCCTTTCCCTCATCCACTAGGTAGGTCACCTGGTCATAGAAGGAGCTGAGCAGGTCATTCCCCCAGTCACACCACACACAGAGGTTGTCTCTGCTGCCCTCTGGTATGATTTACAGGCTCAGGCACACCCTGAGGCCGAAGACCTGCAGGGCTGCATGTTTGTGTGGGAGCTCTGTCTGGGTCGCCACGTTCCTTCTGGAAATGGCTTTTGGCCTAGTGGTAACCATAGCTAGATTCTCTTCTGGAGGGCGATGACCACTAGCTGAGCTCGCCTCCCCAGGAGGGGGACCAGTTGCCACCAACTAAACTCCCCTCTCGCACTGGCAGAGCTTTCAGCAGCCTGCCAGCACAAACTGCCGCCCGACGCCCAAATGACGCACCATGCTCTCTTTCCCCTCTCAGCTCAGTGCTCAGGAATCACAGATGCCTGCACTCCCTGAGGGCTGCTTTTATGCTGATGGTGGGGGTCACTGTTACTGCAGCGATGCTCATGTCTAGCTCACTGCTCTTGAGAGAGTGGCTGGGTCCAGTGGGGGGTCTCCACTGTCCGTGGGGTCCCCTTCTTCGGGACCACCCCTGTACACCGGGATCTGCCACTCCACCGTGGCTTGTACCAGCTTTGAAGAGGCTGCTCTTGGCAAAGCAGCTGCTTTTGGCAACTTATGTCTTGCAGGTCCTTCTAAATGTATCTTTGTCAACAATCCATGTGATACTCAGACACATATTTATTTAGGAAAGCAAACAGATGGCTTGAAAAATGTAATTAAGTAGAAAACTGTCATAAGATTCCATCTGAACTAAACTATGCAGAAAGTCAGCTACAGCATTTGGTTCTTGGTACACACAAGCTAAGAACTGTGGCTTATTTATTTATTTCTGCACATTGGCTGATGAGACTAATAGATTTTACTGTATTTCTCATGCACTGAATAAATGTTTTACCTCACTTTTTTGAAAACTGTGTAACACACCTTCTATTAACTGCCCTTTATCAACCAATCTTATCATATTCCTCAATTTTATTTCACTGTTACATGATGTCAAGCTGCTTCCACTGAACTATTTAACATGAACATTTGCACTGGGTCCAGCTGAGAGACAGTCAAGTTTCTTCATAAGCAGTCCATATAGTCTGTATTTTGGATCTATGATTAAAACAGTGTTGATAACATACCAATGTTTTAGCTAATGCTGGACACTGCAAAACATTGAGGACTTCCCTGTTTCTCACTCTACCCTGCAGCAAGTAGACTGAAGGTGGACAAGTTGCTGGAGGGGACATAGCTGGGACAGATGACCCCAACTGACTGAAGGGATATTCCATATCATGTAACATAGTGCTCAGCAATAAAAACTTGAGGGGGCTAGAGAGGCACCTTTCCAAGTTAGGCTCTGCATAGAGACTGGACAAACATTGGTCTGCTCATGGGAGATGGTGAGTGGTTATTTTTGTATTACATGTTTTTTTGTTCCCCCTCCCTTCCTTCTTGTCTCCTCACTTATTAAACTGAATTAATCTGACCTAAGAGATTTTTCTCACTTTTGTTCTTCCAGTTCTCTCCAGAATCCTGGATGGGTGGGTGGGGGTAGGCGGGTGACCAAGCAGTTGGTGGGTGATTACTTGCTGACTAGGGTCAATCCATCATAGCATTTCTAGATATTAAAAAAAAAAATAATCAGGAAACACAAATAAAAGCTGAAAGAAAATTGCATATCTCACTCTATCCCCGCCTCCTCCCCCAATGTTTTCCATTGTTAATAAATGTCCTGGAGAAAGCTATTCAAAAGTTTATAAGCTTTTATCAACTGCAAATAAACAAAGTACGAAATTTGCACATAAAGTTTATGGATAGGAGCAGTTGCCTTGTTAATTTTAGTGTCCTAGTTTCAGCACTGCATAAAGGCCTACTTCAAAACATTCAGCTTCAGAGCTTGTATCTTTCATTCTATTCAGCAGCAATTTAACCAATTTAGAGATAATAGCAATAAGAAAATAATATTCTGCCTTTTTACTGGTTGCTATCAACTTGTCAAAAGTTGTACTAGAAAAACAGTCTAACTAGCTCCTCAAAGTGAATCTCATTACTTCACTGTTTTAAGGCAGTTTCTTCTTCTCTTAATAATTATGTTAAATATAGATTACAAGAAGCTGTCCTGCATAATTTTTGACTAAAATGTGATAGCATGTGATACTCAGTAATATTATGATGGTTAGAATATAACACGGGCCATTGTCTGTAAACCAAATTAATAAAATTGATCTGTGCATTTTTTTTCTGTGTGCATTTGTATAAAAGTATAGCTGAGTCATATGTGATAGTATGCACACATTTGTGACAGGATACTATATTTCACTCAGATTTGAAGTGAATCTGCCTAGATTTTGTCCTCTAATGAACAACCCCACAAATTCTGAAAGACTTTTAAGTCAGAATGTTATGAAGGAGGCATGAATAAAAACTATGAAGTCTTTGCCTCTTTAGGAAGAGAAAATTGAATGTGATCAGGAAACATAAAATAGTAAAAAAAAATCATCCAGTGGGATTTAACAGCTAAAAAATTTATTGTACAGCTACAGTTGTGAATTTAATGCTATAAGTACAATTGAACAATTTAAAATTAAATTTTTTTTCATAAAAAATAAAATGTTAAAATAACTTCAGTTTGGTTCAGTTCTAGTTTTTGATGGGTTATATATTTAACTATCATTACAGCTCTAAGTGGGAAGGTTTTGTTGATTTATAATTAAGTTAGACTGAGCTTTTTAGTGTAGGAATATATTCAAATATGCAGTACAAGTTTCAGCCATCTTTTTTCAGGCGAAATGAGCTAAGGTGTATTGACAATGAGCACTCTGGCTTGGCTTCAATGATTTTCCTTTTTTTGAAGCCACTGCTTGTTACCATTCTTATCAGTGATCTCTGCCATGAAGTATGAGCCAGATCTCTGATTTCACAAGTGGCTAAGGCCTCTTTGAGTTTCTTCTATCCATTAACCCAGACCAATTTAGAACTATGAAAATCCATATGCCCTTGGGTAAAACCTTTAGAGATATACTCTTACATCAGCTACTGTTTTAAATCTGAGGTAAGAGGTCTTTCACAGAAGGCTGAAAATATTGTGCACTTTAAGAATAGATAACACAAATTCCTTAATGTTTTGCTTCTCTCCAATAGCCACAGTACCTCCTTAAAATAAAGATGCAAATGGTCAGAAATGTGTGCTTCTAGATTGAGGGATAATCAGTGCCTAAGTATCTACTTATAAAGCAGGCTAAACCAAGACTAGTTCAGCAATTAAGATTGAAAATTCAACAGAAGTTATCTAATTATCAACTGAAATTCTTTGCCCACTGAATAGAGAGAAAGCCCTGAGAAAACTCAGTATTACTGCAAGCAAAAGTCTAATGTCTTCAATTTTAGCAAAAGCAACTCTAAACTCAGATAATGAGCTAAATAAATCTCAAATTTTTAACAACTGGAGCAGAGAAATAATAGGATTAGCATTAAAGCCTTTATAACCAACATACTGAGCAATTTTATACTTCATTTCACTTATTACTATAACTCCTACAATTTTCTTTATTAATTTGCCCTAAAAAGCTCCACTGCTGAGACACAGAAAAGACCAGGTATGTATATAAGAAAATCTTACCTTCTCTCTGTCATAGAGTACTCCCATATATCTTCTCTACTGTCACCATTTCCCTGAGAAGATTCAAGAGGTTAATATCCTTGTTTTGGCTGTATGTGTATTAGTTTGGTTGCATGAGTATTTGTTTCCTGCAATATAAATAAAACCCATTAACTGCATTTCAAAATAAAGTCATCAGATCACAGAATCATAGAATGGTTTGGGTTGGAAGGGACCTATCAAGGTCATCTAGTCCAACCCCCCCTGCAGTCAGCAGGGACAACTCTAACTAGACCATGTTGCTCAGAGCCCCTCAGAGCCTGGCCAGGGATGGGGCCTTCACCACCTCTTTGGGTAACCTGTTCCAGTGTCCCACCACCCTCACAGTAAAGAACTTCTTCCTAATGTCCAATCTAAATCTACCCTTCTCTAGTTTAAAACCATTGCCCCTCATCCTATCTCTACATGCCTTTGTAAACAGCACCAGCCCCCCTCCCCCCTCCTAGCCCCCAGCTTTCTCATAGGCCTCCTTCAGGTACTGTAAGTTTTCTATAAGGTCTCCTTAAGAGTCTTCTCTTCTCCAGGCTGAACAACCCTAACTCTCTCAGCCTGTCTTCGTAGGATATTTGAAAGCTCCTGCAATGCACTTCTCAGCAGTGGAGGGTCCTGCAAATACATAAAATGTAATACTCTTGTGTTCAATTAAGACATCAAACATTACCTGTCAACAGAACTTTTATCCAGAAAGGTAATTCTTTGTGCAGATGACAATGGTATGAGCCCCTGTAGGAACCTCAAAGCTGCCAGAAACCCCAGAAAATATGAAGAACACTCATTTGGCATCCTTTCACAAAGATAACCATTTACACAGATAGATAATTGTACATATTGAAAAAAATTAAACTGCAGACCTGCACAATTTCTTTCACAGACTACATAACTTAATTTTAATATATACGTTACTTAATACAGAACTTGGAAAGTGTTCAGATAAAGCAATGATGAAATATACTGTAAGAACTTTCTGTTTCTAGGAAAAGAAAATGTCTTGAATACTTTCTTGAACAGTTTAAATTATTAGACAATTATTCTCTGTGCTTATACAATAAACTTTTGACCGTCCATTTTGCACCAGAATCACAGAATTATTGAGGCTGGAATAAACCTCCAAGATCATCAAGTCCAGCCTATGACCCAACACCATGACATCAGCTAGACCATGTCACTGAGTGCCACAACCAATCTTTCCTTAAACACCTCCAGGGATGGTGACTCCACCACTGCTCCACCTGAGCAGTCCATTCCACTGTCTAATCACCCTTTTTGTGAAGAAGTGCTTCCTAATATCCAACTTAAACCTTCCTTGGCGCAGCTTCATGCTATGCCCTCTCATCCTGTCAGGACCAGGAGGTGCTGAGGCTTTATGATACCAGGAAGAATGACACTTAGACTTTGTAAAGTATCATTTAAAATGCTATTTATTAGAGTTAACACTATAAAGAAAGAGAGAATAATACAATCACACATCTATTTAGATGGTGTGAGCCCTGAGATGTGCAGCATTGAACAGGCCTCCAATCCCCATGCAGCTTTATCATGAAGACCCCATCTGTGGAAAGGGTTACTCCATTATGGTTATTGAAGCTATTACAGGATTTTTTTTCAAGAAAACAACTCTATTCATCATTTCTACTATCAAACAGAAAGGAGGTTCTCATGAGAACTTCTTGCTGCACTTTTAGGTAAAGGCAAGGCCTCACAGGTGATGTAATAGCCAGTACCAAGTGGGAGCTACCTGCAGCTCCTCTGTTACAATGATGAGCTAATTTTATTCTGCAGGCAAGGCATATTCTCAGCATAGCAAAGTCCTGAAAGCCAAGCTGTGCATCCAGCACAGCACAGCAAAGGATGGCACAGGCCTGGGCCAGCTAGTTGTTACGTGGATCACTAACTCTTAGGTCATAGAATAGAATAGAATCATA
>VZZY01007886.1:0-43884 GCA_013400335.1 Eurystomus gularis
CCCTGGGCTGCTTGTCATCGGGCTGGGCCTGGCCCCCATTTTGTGGCGCTCGGTGTCACCTCGGCGTTACCGGCGTGGCGGTGCGGTGCGCGGCTGGGTGTCGGCGCGGTGCGAGTGACCCTTGACCTATTTAGCTGTGCCTCGCTGGGCTCCGGAGCGGGCATCCCGCACGGCACAAGCCGGGGGAGGCGGGGGGGGGGTGGGGAGACGACACACAACGCCACACCCTAACAGTTCGTTTCCCAGCGTCGGTGTTTCGGCGGAATAAAGGGCTCCCCTTCCCGCCGCCCTGACGCGGCTCTTGCTGCTCTCCACGAGGAGCCGAAGGAACGAGCGAGCGGCAAAATTTTCCGTTCTTGACGCCCCGGTCGGCGGTGTGTGCCGGCGGGGGAGGGAAGGCGGCCTTTCGGCGGAGCTCCCGGGGTGTTCTGCTGGGGGGGAGGAAAATGCTGCAGCATAAGTGTTGCAGAAAACTGGAATGCTCCGTTGAGAAGAGCGCTCCTCGAGCGATGACTCGAATAAAGCGGGGTGGAAAATTCAAATTTCAAGACGGGTTATTTTAGGCTAAACGGTATGAAAACAAATACATCGTTGCCAGAGGGAGACCTGATTGTAGGTAATAAATAGCAGGTCCTTACGCGTGACAAATGTAACGTTCTATCTTTCTTCCTTGGCCGGTTTATTAGCGATCCTTTAACCGCCAGGGCTTGTGTGGCGCGTAGGAGGTGTAGCAGAACGCACCTTGCTCGCCATGTGGCTGCACGTGCCGCGTTTGGGCCGCTTCCTGTCCGGCAGCGAGCGTACTGTCGTACGCTGGGCAGGTTTGGAAGTAAATGCATTCATTCTGTGGCGGCGGATGTTGTTGGCAAGAGAGCAGGATTGTCCTGGTGTGTTTTTTTGGCGTTGGCCTGGTTTTTGGTGTTTGGTTGTTGTTTGTTTTGTTTTTTTAACGATTAACAGATCATAATTGAAACATCTCGACTACAGTGATAGTAGAGAAGGGAAGCTTTCCCACAGAAGGTTTGTAAAGGGGGCGGGAGGAAAAAGGAAAGTGAGAGGGGGAGGATGCTATCGCATTAAAAATATGTTAAACCTTTCTGGGGCTACGCGCAGGAATGGTAAAACTGCTGGAGATTGGAGCAGAGCTGCTGTAGTCATCTCAGTTTAACACCTTCAGTGAGCTAAGCATCAACCAAGTTGTTTTTTCTCCCCCTAAGATGAAGAAGTGTGTTTCAGAAGCAAAGAGGCTTAACTAAAAATTACACATACACGTAAACACTGGCAACTACACAACTGTCCAAGTCTCACAGGACACAAAAAACCCCTCTGCCGATAACTTGTGGTCGGAATACATCCTTCGCCCTTCCCCCACCCAGTGAAGTAAGGTAACTCCAGTGTCTGCTGCTGTGAGTTATGCTACTTGTCCTTCTTTTTGGTGGGTGGCAAGTATCCTTCACAGTAAGAGTATCGAAAGAGCAAAAATACATTAAATCATTGATAGGGAAGGAGGACGTGTCTGCTCCTGGAGTTGTCAGGCTTCAGCTCCACCAGATTGCCCAGGTTTGGTCTTGTCACCAGTTTACAGATGGGCTTTTCCTATTTCCACAACAATGGGACCAGAAGTAGACCTGTTGTCCACTTGCTATGTCTAACATACCTGCCTCCTGGAAGAGTGTCCTGAACGGAGACTCCTCCTGCAGCTGCAGTCGTTAAAGGCCTGCAGCCCTGAGCTTGGAAGGAATAGGGGAGCATGTCCTTCAGTGCGAATGGGACGTTGTTTCTCAGTAGCTAAGTCAGCAGTGCTGTTCGCCCAGGATTTAGCAGTGTGCTGAATCCAGTTCATTGTGGAGATGAGGCTGGAAAGCCCGTCGCAGGGCTTCAGGCTGGCGATGGCTGTAGTGTGGGGTGTGGGTGTGTGCTGCGGTGCCATTCGCTCTTGCTGTTTTCTGTTAAAGAGTCCAGTGCTAGAACTCCTACTGTAGCCGGTATTGAACCGATGTTGTTTATATTTTAGTAGTGCCAGGGGAAGCCGTTTAAAATCAGGGCTAGTTTGGGAATATCGCGGACTACGGTTCTTTCCCTGGAAAAGTCATAATGTAAGTGAGGGAGACAAAAAGCCAGGAGAGTAAACGGTGGAAAAACCTGACTCAGGGGAACAGCAGTTGATTGTAGTGCCTTATCTACCGGACAGCAGTGTGACCTCGGCTGGTAGGAGACAGGAGAGTTGTTAACACCTGGCCTTGCTGCTGCTGACAAATCGGGCTGCTCTGCGCAAAGAGGGTGCAGGCGTCCTTTCTGCTTTGCCATGGGCAGTCCGTACCCTGGATCCTCTTTACTACTACTCTTTTAATTCCTAGTATTTTAGACTGTGTACACCAGTCTGCCTGTAAAACCATCAAGGTCTTGTAACTCTTGAGGGCAGATTTTTTTTTTTTTTTTCCCCATAATCTTCATTATGAGGCAAGATGGAAGTAACTTTGTAAACTCTTTTTCGGCTGCTAAATCCAATTCTATTCCTCTTCCCCTCCCTTCTCTTGCCTATTTTTAGTTAGGAGGAAATAACTGACCTCTTTACAGCAAGAACCCGGACCCCCTGGGTGCCATTTATAGGTTTCTACCAAATGGCCTACTTGGACATGTTGGTTGAAATTAAACAAAAACATTGGAACTGCAGCTCTACGTAGAAATAGCAGCCTTCCTATCAATATAAAATCTGTCATTTTAATGATACTGAAACAGACGTCCAAAGGTGGAAAATTGGCTTTGGGTTATTTTTCTTTTCTTTAGTAGACAAGAGAATATTTTAAAGGCTTTTTTTTTTTTTTTCTGTGGCAGTCTGATCATTAATATAGTGGACTTTCATTTAAGAATGACTGACAGTATTTTACTTTACGACCACAAGAAGCCCTCCGAAGTTAGGACTGTGTAAAAGCTAGGGGGAATCAAAGAAGGATGTTCAGTCTCCTAAGATCATAGTTTCTTACTCATTTTCTTCTTGTGTAGAGATCTTAACCTAGACGGAGATTTATACATTATAGTTACTAATGTTTAGTAATTCCATAGAAATACAAAATTGCTTCTGCTAGTGTAACAGAAAGCAAATTTTAGTTATGGATACATGACTAAAGTAAGTTGAAAAGTTAAGACACAGGCATCTTTCTTCACTTTTCTTGCTTGTATTTGTGTTTAGTTAAAGTGATACTGATGCCTTAGGAATGTTGGACTCTAGCAGCAGGTACTGGATTTCTTCATTTGTTGGAGGAGAGAGAGCATATGGGTCTGCATGCCATCTGTGTGTTTCCTGTGAAGTCCTCTGTCCAGGTCCCAGCCACCAGTCCTCTTCTTTACTCTAGGTTACTAGTACGACTACGGTAGGAAAAGATGCTTCTGATGGTTTGGCTTCCATTTCTAGACTTTATGCAATACAAGGGACATCACCGTGTTTGACCCAGTTTCTTGACCTTCTCTATTGGTAGTACGTGCAAGCAATAGGTGTCTGCTTGCCCTATTTAAATTGGAGTGCATATAAAGATTCATCATTTTACATGAAGTTTCAACAGAATTTTATGCCAAGAACCCTATAGTGTCCATGCAATACAAAATCATGACAACAGTACTGTAGTAGGAAGAAGCGATTATTTTAATATTTTAGCTAAGCGCATTGTGTAAGTACAGTTTGGCTTGCCTGCTGAGTCTTAGTCATTTCCTGTGAGAAAGCTACACATTACACTGAACGCTTGGACTAAACGGTGCCTCTCCGTGCTTAGATGACGTGACCTGTGGCCTGTTTATGAACAGAGGAGCAGCACTGCTCATGTGTAATAGTTTTGTGTATGTATATACTCATCAAAATATTTTTGTCCAAAGTGCTGAGTTTTATTGACTCCTTGCCATTGGGAGCTTTTTAAAAAGCAGTGTTCTCCATTAGTATCTAACGGTTACTCTATACGTCACTCCACTGCCATTCAAAAAAAGATTGCATTTACTGACCTAAATTTCACTTAAGCTCCTAATTCCTAGTTACAGTTTAACCTCCTACCACTATGTAGTGAGTTTAGAATGTGTTTTGTTACCTAAAATCATAGTTTCATAGTTGTTAGGTGGAAAGATGTGGTAACATCAAATGTGATTTTTTTTTTTTTTTTTTCCCCTTGTTGAAACAGAACTTTCCCATACCTGCAATAAATTATCAATAGAGCAAAGAAGCAACATTTTTTCCCTTAGGCATCAGAAATACTTGGAAAATATCCTTTGACATTATCTTCAAGAAAACAAAGAGGATTTTCTTGTGGTGGATAGAATCCCTTTGTCATTCTGCAGAATAATACATTTGTTGTGCTCCTTTTTGAGGGCAGCAAACTGCACTTGGACTTCTGCTGTATTTTGCCATGTAGCACTGTCAGCTCTTAATTCATCCTGTGCCATTGAATGTAAACTCTGCAGAACATTCTCTGCTGTTCAAGAGCGAAGCCAGTATTTACGATTTATATTTCTGAACAGAATAATCACCTTTTAATAGCACTGCTGAAAGGTCGCTGTTGCATTGTTATGATTAACATGTGCGGCTGTTGTTAAGTTTCATGTTTAGAGGTGTCCACTGATGAGTTTGTGCCAGTTTGGACACAGCCCAGTGGCTTACACTGAAATTGTTGAAAAGACGTTCTTCTAAAAGAATTGATTTTCGCAGTGTAGGGTTAATACATACATGAGATATTTACAAAGTGAAGTGAAAATACAGACATTTTGCAAATCCGTATGTGTTGGTAACTTAAAATTAGGAATTGTTATAGCCATGTGATGGCTTCACTGTCATCCAGCAGCTACAAGTTGGTTGTTGTCTATGCCAGTGGGTTTAGTCTGGTTGCTTCTGGCAGAGGATTAGTGTGTGTCCAGAGACTTATTAGTATAAAGACTTCTGTTAGCATGTAGTCTCAGTTGGGGTTGTTAACCAGTAATCAGTTTCACAAATACTAATTATCTAAAATGAACTACTATAATTGCATCTGTGTGTGTGCACACACGTACGTACGTATCTACATAGATAGCATTAAGGTAGTCCGAAAAATAACTTTGGAGAAAAAAGGAGTCACTCTGAGGTTGGAGAATGGTGATGGGGTGTGATGGGTAGGCTCTCAAACCGTGAACTAGGATGTGCTCAAGTTTCAGGCTCTGGGCAGCAGCACCTGAGGTGGTGCAGAGCCAGTGAAAGGAATGTAAGACTGGGCCAGGCTGGATGTAACGTTGTGGGAGAAGACAGAAGTGCAGCACTCTTTCATGATGTGCTTGCTGAAATGTGACAACGTTTGGAGTGGTTACTGTGCTTGTACATGTGACTGAGCATGGTGAGACCAGGAGGCAGCAACTGGGGTACCGTAAGTGGCTGGGGGATGCATTCAAACTTCAAAATGATAATCTCTTCATTTTGTTCTCCTTTATTTATTTATTTATTTGTTATTTTGTTCAGTTTTTGGTTGCTCCTAAAAGTAAAATTTAAACCCTGATCTCAAGAGAGAGACTGAGACAAAATTACCCTCTTCCTGAGCATTCTCCACAGATAGAGCTGAGCTTTGCTGACAGGGTAGGACAGAGAATCCAAGCACAGACAGTGCCTGTTCATATTGTGGGGATTAGTTTCCAAGGATATCTATCTGATGCTTTTTACAGTTGCAAAACAAACTTAACTCTTCTTGTGCCCACTTATATGCATACGTGAATTAGACCGCTAGGAATTTGATTATAGAATTGATGGAAATGCAGCAAATCTTCTCTAATTTTTTTTTTTTTTTTTTTTTTTTTCCCCAGAAGGTATCGGCAATGCTGCCAATTATCTATGCACTCTACTCTCTTTTATTGGAGTTTAACTTGACTGCTGGTTTTTGGCTTTTTCATTTGGTTGAGTTTTGTCCTTTTTGAATATAAGAGCTTCTGTAGATTATGTAGTTAGTATAGTTTACTTCTTAATTTGTTGACTTTAAAATAATGTAATCTGCAAGGCACAGATAAAAGGCAGGCCCAAGGATTATTCTAATGAGGAACACGTCGTCCTTCTTATCCCAATTCTCAAAAATGAAAGTAAAGAACAGAAGCATGGTGTTCACAAGACATCCATACTGTGTTTTATGTGAAAGATATTCAAGGCTTCTTAATTTCCATTTTCTATTTTTTTGGATTGATGGTATTATAACTCATTAACAATGCTTATTTATATTCGTAGGAATCTGGTTTTATATTAAGAAACCCAAACATGCTCAGCCCTGATGCTTCTGCTTGTATCAATAAGTATATTACATAACCAGTTAATTTAAATGAGCCAATTAGTTTAAAAGTAGTGCATGGCAGTGTATTGTAAAAATTCATCCAACTTCATTCTCCCAGGATTTTATGTGCTTGGGAAAAACCATCAGGCAAGCTGAAAGGATGGCCCTAAATACGGTATTAGAGTGGAAGGAAAGAACCTATTAATTACATACAGCTCAAATGTACTAAAACATTAATGTAATGATTCCTGAAATGCTGGTGAATGAAATCGACTTCTCTGGGAGACCACCATCATGTCTTTACTACCTAGTCTGGTAATGCTGGGTAAAAGTTAGGTTAAAAAATAGGATGCAGCTTAGGCCCCGATGGGCAATTTACAAGAAGGAGGTCAAGAGGGAGAGTAGGTTGCCTCAAAAGCTAGTCTGCAGTGGTTTTAACCTGTTGACTGTCAAGTAGACAATGAAAATTATTTAGGAATTTTCCTGAACGGCCTTTTTTTTTCTCTGCTAGGATGACATGCCTTCAGAACACTTACTCCTGTCCATTGCTTCAGTGTTATGATGGTAGTATATATGATATGTGGGCATTTTTTAGTATGTTAGTGTTATTTTGCAGTTACAGCAGTGGCTTTTTGTGTGTGTCTGTTTGTTCTAATGTTTTGCATGTTTCTGTGCGTATGTGCTTACTGCTGGATTAAATTTTTTATTAGAAAGTTTCCTTAGGGTAAGATATATATTCTTCACGGTATCTATTCCATTACCAATGGCTTGTATTTTGGTTTAAAAAGAACGCTTGAAGCATGGAAGGATTCTGTGTTCTCTAATGGCAGCATGTTAAATGTTAGTTTCTTGGCTAAGAGAGTTGGGTTTATGCTATTAGATTGTCTCTGAACAAGCCTCTGTTGGGCTTTTCCAGCCTTTTTGTAATCACTTCTACACATTTTTTTTTAAACTCTGTTTTTCCCCCTGATGAAAACTACTGGAGCTTTTAGTGCAGTTTAAGAGGTTTCGTTTTGATGGATTTTTTTTCCATATTTTGTAGTTTTTCTTTCTGTCAGCTCCACAATACACAGGTAATGCCAGCAAGGACAGAGTTGATCATACGTTTATGTTCTAACATTCAACAAATCCTGTTATAGCTACGGCTTGAGGTTGCAAAAACATATTTGGCATGTGTAGGAGACTTCTAGGATCAGGCTGTATATGATGGCAGCACAGATTCTTGACTGATTAAGTAAACATTTCTGAGCCTTTTTTAAAGTGACTGATGACGTGTGTGATTTTTAGCTTTAGTCCTGACAGCCAGTGTTCTTGTAATGAAACAGAGATTTCCTTCTTCTCTCCCATAGCCCACATAAGTAGTCTTTTTTGTATAGCATAACTTCCACAATCTATTTGAATGCCATTCTTATCTGAATCCTCACAATGTTCTTTGAAGTTTCTGTAGCTGACAAACATGAAGTCGAGATTTAGAGCCTGGTTTCTTTAAGATGTGCAGGAGCTGTGTTGGAATTTACCTAGGCTTAATGTATTGCAGTATAAGACTTAGAAGTTTGAAGCTGCAAACACGTATGTTGGAGAGTGGCCAGCTTAGATGGATGGTTGGAACCTGTAACTTTTTTTGGTTAAGTGCCCTTAGTTTTTCAGGCCAGCCCACACCAAAAGGTCTTAAGAAACTCAGCAGCAGCCACCCATAAAGCAGCTGGCAGGCAGCGGTGGGATGCTCTCTTCATTGTCTCTCTAGGTCACGTATAGTCTCAAAACTATTCTGCAGCTCTGACCTATCGTGTAAGAAGCCCAACATGTCAGGTCTGGCACCTGATGCTTGTCTCTTGTGTAAGAGTTACGAATGCCATACCCTCTGTGGGGACCACGCGCCAGCCTTCCAACACAGGGAGAGATGTTCTGGGCGTGTCTTAGCTTGGCTGGAGGCTGGAGCTGTACTTCCTCTTCTGTGATGAACCTCAGCAGCCTGGCTCTCATGACTTTGTGCAGACCACCGTGCCAAGCCTACCTCAGCTGACTGGTCAGTGCCAGGCAAACAAAGTCTTCTGGAGGTAGCGCCCTGCAGCTGGTTTCGCTGACACCAGGGAGATGCAGTTGAAAGGCAGAAGTGTGACAGTGCATAGTGCGGCATTTCACCCTTCACATTAGATGCTGGCCGTAGAAATTAATATGAAGGTTTCACTGCTTCTAAATTTTAAAAAAACCAAACCGTAGAATGGGTATGTCTGTGTACTGGTGATGTGGTTGTATGTGTTTTATTTTAATTTACCGTTTTTCTCTGGGGTGGTTGCTCTGTGTTTGTCAACAGTGGATAAGGAAAATTATACAGACGAAGCATTATTTTTCTAACCTTAAAAATAAATTTTCTAACTCAAACTCTTTTCATTTGACTCAAAACATTTTATAAATAGTTGTTTTACATAAATTTGTAATTATTTATGCTGTTAGCATTGTCTTATTTTTGTCTTTGGAAATACATATGGTTATTTCTCTGGTGTCTCAAGTGGAGCAAATGTCTTGCCAGCCTATTTAATGTGCTAACGTATGTGAGAAAGTATGCCCTGTGGCCTGAAACATCATTTATGTATTTGCCAATTGCCTCAGTCTTTTAATTTGTTTGTATATGTTGCATTTGCTTAAGTTGGATTTATTATTGATTTCAACTGTTTGCAAATATTCTACTGACAGACCGTTTGCTTGTGTCTCCTTTGAGCCAGCATTTTACCCTCATTGGTCTGTGGATGTGTTCTTCTGAATGTTAGCCAAATGCATTCATAAAAATGGTAAAATTAAAAGAAAGGAAGAGTACAAGAGCTGTGTGACCTGTTATTTGTAAACGACATTATGAATCTGCCTTTCAGTGTTTGATACTATACTATACTATACTATACTGTTTCTTTTTCCCCAGGTTTTCCCTTTCCATTTTCTGACTTTCCCATCATACAAAGTTATTTGCTTAGATGTTTTAATTGCCTTTTTTTTTTTTTTTTTGTATACCCTTGTTTGGTTTGTGTTTGAAGACTAAAACTAATAGGTAAATAACAGCAGTGGTATTTGCCAGTTCTTTAATTCTGTAGGTTCAGACCCTGGCTTGCAAGATAGGGGGGGACACATGGACTGTTTTTTTGAGAGATCTGTGCAGGTAAAAAACTGGGGAAGTCTATTGTTAATCTGTTCAAAGCCATTGTACCAGGTATCTTTATAGGTCCACAAATTTGAAGAGATTAAAAACCACTGATCTAATTATATTGTAAACTTCTTAGGGATGTGATGATATCTCTTTTTATGACTTACTGTTTTGTGGGTATATACATCATTATGCAAGTAATAATCTTTGTTTTCACAAAAGGTAATTTATACCAACATTAAATTTTAGCATCAGTTTTGTTATAGTGTGTAGATTTTAATGAAAATATCTCTTCTCTTTTGTAGGGCTGTTATCAGTGTTTGCCAATAGAACACAGATCTGGCTGATCTTTCTTTGCACAAAGAATAACCTAGAGAGGAAAATTTGGATTTCCTTAGTTTGTGTTTATCAGGTCTGTCACATAGCAAGCCTGCTCAACTGATGTTTCGTTTCTTTTCTTTTCTTTTCTTGGTTCTTTTTGGGTGGTCGTTTGCAGTACTGGTTTTGTTTTGATCTCCAGCCATTTATATGGCATTTCAGTAAATCCAAATTCTTCCATTCTAAAATGACAGGAATTTTGTTGTTTGATGTTACTACATTTCTGTTCTGTGCTGGAGAGCAGCGCCTATTGCTCATGTCAGGAGGGAGGGGCTAGGTAGAGGAGGTGTGTGTATGGTGAGAGTGGGGGTGGGACGCAAAACAGGCTCTGGCTGTTTACACATTCCAGGCAACCATAGATCTGCTCTCTTTGAGGCCCGAAATATTTTCCTTTTCACTATGTCTTGCAGATCTGGGGTATTTGGGCACACTGCCAAGAAAAATAAATAGTAATGTGTTAATCTCTTGGATTGAAATGTAATAAACTACTTTACCTTTTTTTTGTGTGTGCATAAGAATAAAGATTAACAGCACCTTGCAGTCAGAATATGACATTTTTAGAAATACTGGAAAATGTGACTATTGCTACACTTTCTTCAAGAATTGCCTATAAAAGGACAAAGTAAATTTGACTCCTTTCTTCTTGCTACTTTATTCCAAAGGAGAAGTCACATAAGCAAAATATTTTTGCTAACTAGATTTCTGTTTTCAACATGTTAACCTTTGGCTCAAGGAGCTGGCGACGAGTCCCTCTTTCTGATTTTCATGTAATGTGCGTATGTACACGCATTTTTTTCACTTATTTTGGAGTGGATTTAGTCTGCTTTGTAGTCTTTCATTTGATTATTCTGGTTTCCAGCACTTAGGTTTCAGAGTTCTGATGAAAACAGATACACAAAGCCATCTATCCACCTACATGTCTATTTAATTTTTTTTTTTAATACTGGAAATTATTTCCTGCAGCCTGCACTACAATACAGACTGAGCAGGCAGGCAGATGAATAATGATTTTTTCCAGGTTCTGCATAATGTAATGAACAGACCTTCTGTTTATTATTATTTATTATCAATGTTTGTATACATGTGATTTCCTTCCCTGAAGCTTGTTTTCTTCGGTTTTTAAAGCTAAACGCTGCTACGTGTGCTATTATTGGTTTTTCCCAAGTGGTTCAGTAATGCCGCTTTGTCACTCCAGCAATTTGCTTTGTCACTGGGACTTGACGTGGCTCAACTTCTTACTGTTTCTGCTTTCTGAACAGAATTTGTCACCCTCCAGAAATATTGCCATATAATTCTGACACAAAAAACCCCAAGACAGTCCCACTGAGGTAACAGCTGATACCCTCAGTCTTAAGAACACCCTGGCACATACAGTGCAAAAGGTAATTTGTACTAGACAGTTTTTTTCCAAAGGCAGTTAATTGCTTAAAACTTTCTTGCGTAACTGTGACTGTTCCACTCATCTCATCAGCGTTGAGAGGCATTAAACTGCTTTCGGAAAAGCTGTGGGCTACTTCAGCTAGACCACCAGCAACTTGGATAAACACATGGAAATCTCTCTCTCTTGACTAGGTCTTTAGGAACAAAGTACTGCTCTCGTCATGTAGTGACCTGGTTTGAAAGCCAGAGGTTGTTTGGGGTTGCTGTCAGGCAAGATCCTCAGACTGTTGAGTTTAACCTAAATGGAAGTAAACACTAAGGTTACCTCCACCTCATTATTTCTGTGCTTTTATGGCAAACACTCCAGACTGTTTGTATACTGGCTATGGCTCATGTGGGTTGTGTTGTTAATAATTTGTGTCTCTAGCATGTGTACTGGCTGGATGCTTTAAGAGGCCAACATCTTTGAATATAGGTATCTAAACAAGTGGCTTGGTTTTCAAAGGCTTTGGATAGGTACAGCTCTGGTGGAAATCAGAGCAATTAGTGGCTGCTTAGCACCACTATTAGTCTTAATGCAGGGGTGAATCATAACATTCTGTCAACAGAAGATTGCCTTCCTCTTTTCCACCTAAGTTAAATAAAGTAGTATTTTAGAAAGTATTTTAAAGAAAAAGACCCCACCAAGTGACTACTGCCAGTTTGTATATAGATATTTTTTCCCCGCCATCTTCGTATGTTTCTTGAAAGAGCAAAATTTGGTCCTGATCTTCAGAAGCAGCTCCACGCGTTTAAAATATGGGTGACTCTGTCAAGGTGGTGTATGGTTTGTGTTGGAGTTAGGGGGCCTTTACTGGAAATTGATAATGAGTTTGTTTCCCATATGTGTTTAGTTTTAATGTAACATCTGAGCTAGTGAGAGAATGTACTGTTATTGTAGTGGGTTTGAATTAGTATTTATGCCAAATATTTCCTACCTGAAAAAAACATGAGAACTGGGAATTTTTTTCTGTTTTAAACAAACAAACCCCAAAGAAACAAGAATATGAGGTATAGTGAGCTAGTGCAGAAGAAACCCCACATGCTTCTCAAAATTAAATAGCTGTACATACTAATTATGTGTATGAATATTTAGAAATTAGTAGTATCAAATTACAAACTTTATGAGAATTATATGCAAATTGCACAGGCTTGGGGGTTGGTTTTCTGTTGGTTGGTTTTATTTTTTTATTTTTTTTTTTAATTCTCAGTAGCTTAGAAATATTGGCAAGCTGGTCGAGGAGAGTTTAGTGGAAGATACTTACTACAAAAATTTGATGTGAAGAACAAAGTGTGATGAACAGTTCTTGTCCACAGAGGACTTTTAGGACATGTAAAATAACAGTTTAGTCTTCCTTCTTTCTTTCTGTTTTTGTTTAGGTTGAGAGAGTGGACTTCTGTGAAGCATACTTTAGGCTGTTTGAATATCGACAATTAATTTCAAGCCATGGAAACTATGAAATGACATTTTAGATGTTCATTTAAAGTTTCAGTTATAATCTTTTTTTGCCAGTAACAACAGTCTTTGACAGCCGATTGCAATATAACAAGCTTGCATTGTTGACCTAGCAAAACATGCTGGGGTTAATTGTTTGACATTACAGATACTACTTAATTACTTTCTTTAGAATTGTTGATTAGTAGTTACTGTTTTTTGTTTCCAAAATTTCCTAGAAATCTTAGTTATGAATCTGATGGATACAGTAAAAGAATGAAGGTGAACAGTAGGGCTCGGTCACAGGAGCATGCAGCTCGTGATGGAAAGAAGCCATTTTAGGGCTTCATTTATTCCTTCAACCCCAGCCACTCAATGAGTAACGTGCATTTTCATAGTTGTACCACTAACTTTGTATCTTTATGGATCTCTGTTCAAATCAGGAAGTAATCCTGCCTTTCCAGACTATGTAAAAACATAAAGACAATTTGTAGTATATCAACAAGCTACTGTTTCAAGAGACCTTTCATAGTTAAAGCTAAAAAAAAAGGTGTATAATTTGGTCCTTGCAGGAGGAGCACCTCACCACACTGACAGATTTTTGTTGGTCCTTTGCAATTGCTGTTTCAAATAGATTTCTCTCAGGATTGGTTTCACAGTTTTTGTACCTGACAGTTTCAAAGCCTATTCTGGGCTGGTCTGCTTCCTGTGAAGAGTGATGTTTAGCGAGGTGTGTTCGTGTATGCCACATCACGCTGGTGAGGAATAAATTGTGTTTTGATCCTGCACATCTTCCTTCACTTATTAGATTTTATGTTCCTTTGGGAGGTGGGGAGGGAGCAGGAGAGAGAGAAGCAAACAACAGTGTTGATATGGCGTGGTTTTATTGAAGAGAGAGAGAGGCACAAATGCCAGTTTTCACTTAGGTTTGATCATCTCAGGCGTTCTCATCAGTGATGAGTCTGGTTGAGGCTGGTAGCAAAACAGTGGCTTGAGGAGGCTGTGATCTTTTGGAAGGTAAGCATTTAAACAGCACCAGTTTTTCAACCTTTAATTGAGAAGTGGCCTTCCTGAAAGGGGAAATTGGTTCTGCAAGTGTTAATAAATTGCTACCAATTGTAATGTTGATGAATCTTTAAAAAAAGCCAAACAAATGAAAGTAAACCAAAGCAAAAAAAAACCCCTACCTCCCAACATCCTTCACCAAACCAAAATTAAGCAGATTGCAGACTTCTTAACTGAGCACTGAGGATTGTTTTAGGACGTAGGTGCTTACATTTTGAATTTATCTCAATTGTCAGCTTGATGTGTGTGGGAGGTAAAGTGAACTTTTCATGAAAAACATTCTGATAAGAACAGTTGCTATTCATGGTTCTTCTGGTACAGTAAGGTATATGTTTGGGGAGAAGGGAAATGACATACTAGTGTTTTCAAGTCTTCTGAATAAAAGAATTGCCTCACTTTTTTGAAGCAGCTTATCTTTAGATCACATCCAGTTGTTTGGCTGCTGGAAAGATATACTTAATTTTCCGGTAAATACTGTTTTCTTGTTTTACAAAGCTATAATTTTGTCATTATAATTGCAAGCACTTTAATTAAAATGCTGATGATAAAAAATATATAAAGGAGTTGATTATGCCTGATGATCAAAATTAAGGCAAAATTTTGATGTTCCCCATCACGCTGTCTTACACAGGCATGTGCACCTTTATTTCAGTTGTTTCTTTAATAGTTTGCAGACCATTTCAGGTGTAGCATGATTGCCAGCACGGTACAGATTGACACTGATCTAAAAAAGGAGCTCTGTTTAGAGCGAAGAACTCATCTTTTTGCCAGTTACAAATGTCTCTTTCCTCCTTGAACTTACCTGGGTAAAGTAAGCTTAATAAAGCCATTTCCCCTCTAATATCTAGCCTTCCAGTTCTTAAACATTTAAAACCGAAGTGCTGTTAGTGCCTTTTGCTGAATGTTTAAGCTGAATCTTACTTTAAAAAAAAAGAGAAAAGAGAGACTTCCCTTCCAAATGTAAAGAATATTTTTGTGAACTCTGTCTTTATTGTAGGCCAGACGTATAGGATATGGCCATAAGTATTCAATATTTATGCCCGTGCTTAATTGCATGCACAGTAGTTTGACAGGGGTAAACAGTGGTACTCGCATGCGGAAGGTTTAGTATGTGTGTGTATGTTTAGGACTTGGCCTTAATTGTGAGTTTTTCCTGTCTGGAGTAGAAATGTTTTAAAATCCATCTTACTTCTGCTTTGTAGATTTTAAATACAATACCCAGTAACTAAAAGCTTTCAATGGGTGGTGAACAACTAGTTGCTGAGCATTCTGGTTTGTCTTTGTGGTTAGTGTTTTATCTTTGGTCCTGCACCTCCAGTCCCCTCTCAGCAAAGACCAGGTGAAGGGGCATTCGACTGCTGCCCACAATGCTCTTAAGGAAGAACGAGTCTGTGAGGCTTCTGCATAAATAACATAGCACGTAGTAATGAGAAAGTTAGCGACTTTAATTGCTCATGAGACATACCTATGTAGAATTGTGCTTTGAACATTTCTTTCAAGTAATCTCTGTATCTCCAGGCTGAATTTTACATCCACTAGTAATGCGGGCTCATTCTGCAACAAAAAGCAAAAAATGCATATTCCAAACATTGTCTAGTCACAGTTAGCTCCTCCTGTTATAGTCCTTGGTGAAGTTAATGCTCCCGTTCTGAGATGAAGGAGGCCTGTCACCAAAGGAATGAAATAAATTACAGTGGTATTCAGGGGATGAAATGAAAAGACAGGTGTGGAGATGGCAGATGAAACCGTAGTGAGATGAAGGAAACAGTTGTAAATATGCAGTCTAGTTCATAATGTTGGAAAAAGGGAACTCATGTAGTTCCCAGACAGTGTATAGGTAGAATTTGAGTGGTTTATAAATATTTGGGGTACTTTTTCCCTCTGGCACTGAACACAGGATTCTTCAAAGGCTGTATGTCTAAGGTAGGCACTAGAATCCGTAATTTACCAAGCTGTTTTGAGAAACAATGTAGATGTTTTTCATATTAAGATACATTATTTACGATGTTTTCCCAAATTGCTCAGTCTGCGCTGGGCTCTGTCTTCCATGTGTCCCTGGTACCAGGGTCCAGCAGGCCTGCTCTGGCAGAAGCCATGTTAACAAGCTGCTGGGTGTTGCAGGCCACCTCTCAGCGTCACAGCTGGCTCGTAGCTGCTCATTTGTCTTGCTGCACACAGATCTTCTCTGAGTCTGATAAAGCATCTTCTAGGACAGTGTAACATATTTGATGGAGCCTCTGTGTCTCTCCCTGAAGAGGGTGAGGAGGAAAACTCTACCACAGGTGTTTACTGTGGCAAAACACATCTGTCAGGAGATGTTTGGGGAAGCCAGAGAGGAGGTTAACAGCAACAATACGAGGCAGCAAGGCCAGATTTGCGTGGCCCAGCCGTATGGCTGTTGAAATATTACTGTCAAATCGCTTCCTGTCGGTGGGTGAAGAGGGCCCGGCTGTGCCCTGCGGGAGGGCAGGGTTGGAAGTGTCACGCTTTGGGGGAGTGTCCTCTATGTGGTAGGGCCTGCACGAGGTGCCCCCCTTGCTCTCCTGCTCATGGGCAAGGGCTGTCCATTGGCTGCGGCTTTCGTTTGATGCAATTAGTTTTTATTGACTAAGACGGCCTTAATAGGTTTCATTTATGTCCCTTGGTTTTATTGCAGTTTAGCCCTCTAAATGCCCAGGAGGCTCCTAAAATAACAAATATACTATTAATTAGAAGCTAAAAGGAACATAAGATTTAAAACAACACTTTCTTTTTTTTGCTCATCTTTTAATATATGTATGTATTTAAAACTACACCTTCAATCTCGTAGTTGTACAACAGCTAAAATGTTTTGACAAGTGATAGCTGAGGTTACCAAAAAAAAGAAATCTATGTAATTCTCTTTTCCTTTCCTTTTTTGTTTATTTTGCATGTTTGAGACACTGTTGTCACGGGCAGTTTCATTGCAGTCCTGCAAGGTCACTGTTTTTCTCATCCAGTCTGTTGGATGTTTTACCCAATAGTAAGGAAATTTTTTAAATAGTAGAAATAACTTGAAATGATTTTCAAATCCATAAAAGAAAACGTAAGAATTAGGACTGATTTACCCTTTGAAAGTCTTCTACCCTGCTTGTTTGAAATTGAGCGCATTTCATACTGATGATATCTCTTAAAATGGGAGAAACGGGAGGGAGAAGAAATAGCAATAGCTAAATGAAAGACCTTGTAGCTAAAAGCCTAATGTGTAATAGAATACTTTTCTCCCATTTGTGCTATCAGCAGTAAAAGAATAAAGAAAGTACATTGGACTAGAAGCTAAACACTTCTGGTGTGCGATGAAAATTTATTTGTTTTATTGTACTTTTAAAAATACATTGTTTGTTTTTCTGCTAATGACTGCATGCCAGATTATTGTTTACCAGTTACCATTGTAGTCCAAATCAGAATTGAAGTTGGCAGAACATAAAGGAAATTTCAAGACAGCTAAATATCATCATCCAGCACTTCATTTACTGTATATTTTTGTAACTTCAAAATTACAATAGATTGAGGAACAGGCGTATTAGGGTCACCAGCTTAATACGGTGGTTGGTTCAAAGAACTCGTTTTTATGAATTCATCCTATTTAAAGCATTGATTAAAATTTGAGTATGACTGCCTTTAAAAATCCAATTGTCTATTAAAAATAAAGCTGTTTAGAGTGGAACACTAGCATGGACTTCTCTGAAACTTGTTTCTTGCCCATTGCTTTGAATTTACTATTTCTGCACAACCAGTACCCCATTAATCAGTGGCAGAAACTGAATAGATGAAGGTGAAGTCTGGAGGACAGTGGCCATTTCTTGCCTCACTCAGCGAGAAGTACATATAAAGCACTGCACTTTTCCCTTGTGAAATGGCCTGACTGGCTATGGTGGTGTGAAATGTGGAGTTATTTAGCTGTTTTACTCAGCTGACAATTCTAGCCATTTCACTGGGTCTGAGCTTGGACTGCCTGAGTGTATGTATGAAAAGGTTGAGAGGAAAAAGAAGCTGAAATAATGAACTTGTATGCCCTGGGCTTGTTGATGGGTATGGCTAGAGGGACTTCTGCCTGATCTCAGCACTTAGCAGCAGAAGTCAGAGTTTGTATGATGAAAACTAAATGGTAGGTCAGTCCAGAAACTTTCCTTTGGCAGTACTTAGTAAGCTTGGGGATCTTGAGTTGGTGTGCATCACCTGTCTAAGCATTACCGAGGTTTTCCTAAGAAACAAAATTTGCGTGGTTTGCATTCGTAGAATCATAGAATATCTCAAGTTGGAAGGGCCCATAAGAATCATTGAGTCCAACTCCCTGATCCTTGCAAGACTGCCTGTAAGTAAACCATAGGACTAAGGGCATCATTCAGATGCTCCTTGAACTCTGGCAGACTTGGTGCCATGACCACTTCCCTGGGCAGCCCGTGCCAGTGACCAATCACCCTCTCTCAGTGGAGAACCTTTTCCTCGTGTCCAGTCTGCCATTGTGTCTGTCTGTTTGTCCCTCCTGTAATAGAACACTTGGCTCTGTTAAACCGCATCAGCCATGTTGGACGGTGTTAATGTGTTCAGAGATAAGGGATTCCTACAGGTGTGGTGAGAAGTAGTGGCCCAGGTGACGAAGGAGATCAAAGTCATGCCACTCCCTCCCAAGATGGGGTAGAGCTCAGGTCTTGGTTCATTCTGTGGGGCAGCAACCAGCTTAGGAGATGAGTATGTGCATACTGAGTGGCCAAAGAGTATGTGGTGTTATTTTCTGGGTCATAGCAGAAGTTTGTGAGGCTCTTCAGCAGACATGGATATGAAAGTGTAAAAAAGCAGATTCCTTTAGTTCTGCTGCTTATAGAACAACACATTGATTCGTTATGTGGGCTGCAGTCTGGTATGAACTTAATTCAAAGGCTGTTGCAAATGCTTATTTGCAGAAAGGATTTGAACTTACTCTTTTTAAAATATGCTTTTGACTGTAATTGTGAAATGCAGATAAAGTTATAAATCTATCAGCTAACTGACTATTTTAAGCCCATCTAGTCATGTTTCCAGAGATTAGATTTTTACAAATGAGATATTTTTAGATGTATGAAATGAGCATATACCACATGCTAGAGGTATGAAGGAGCTTTATGAACTGTAGGTTTAAGGTCTTCTGTTTAGAATATGATGTTTTGAAATGTAATGGTGTACAGTATTTATCGTATATCATTATAGAAACATAACACAGTTTAAATGTCTGCAGAATTCCTGTGCTGAAGTGAAGAATCATCAGATAAATTTATTGTTTGTCAAGTGACCAGAAAATTTACAATGATAATGAAGACTTCTTACATAGTTTCTGTAACACTCGCATGAGGACTTTTTGATACTAAGCTATATACAAAACCATGTATAAATTCCTTTGAGATACTTGTGTGTGGTGTGCAATACATAAAGACTTAGGTTTTTAGGCCGCATTTTCACCCTAACCCACAACAGGAATGTGGATTTTCTTTACATTTTTATTTTGTCTGTTTTCTGTTATGGCCCAGCTGGCATTTAAAAACATAGCTTAAATGCCTACCTCCATCAGTATATACAATTTTTTGAAGTTATTTGTGATATGGTTCTCATTCAGATTGTCCCTAGGATGTCAAACAGCATCTTAGGGTGCATCAAACATGGTATAACCATCCAGGCAAAAGAGGTTATTATCCCACTCTACTCAGTGCTGGTGTGGCCTCCCCTTGAGTACTGTGTGCAGTTCTGGGCGCTGCACTTTAAGAAGGATGTTCAGGTACTTGAATGCACCCTGAGGAGGGCAACAGAGCTAGTGAAAGGGCTGGAAGGAATGTCCTGTGAGGAGCGGCTGAGAACTCTGGGCTTGTCTAATTTGGAGGGAAGGAGGCTGAGGGGTGACCTCATTGCTCTCTACAGCATCCTGAGGAGGGAAGTGGAGAGGGAGGTGCTCATCTCTTCTCCCAGGGATCAAGTGATATGATGTGTGGGAATGACTCAAAGCTTCACCAGAGGAGGTTTAGACTGGACGTTGGGAAGCATTTCTTTACCGAGAGGGTAGTCAAACACTGGGGCAGGCCTCCCAGAGGGGTGGTTGATGCCCCGAGCCTGTCAGTGGTTGAGGCATTTGGACCACACACTTAATAACGTGCTTTAACGTGGTCAGCCCTGAACTGGTCAGGCAGTTGGACTAGATGATCGTTGTAGGACCCTTCCAACTGAAATATTCTATGCCGTGGAACACAGAAGAAAATTTTAAAAATGCCCAGGCGTTCCTTTAGACTGGTACTTGATAGAAAGCTTGCTTGGAGTGTGGGGACGTGACAATTCAAGCATTTTGGAACATCCACTCTTGGCAGTCAAGTCAAAGAGTTTGTTACAGTGTGTTCTTGATATTGTTTTTCAGGCATAAGAAGCTTTATGCTCCTGTAATGATGACAGTGTAGAAACCAGTGTGATAGCCTTGTACCAGTTGTGTAGATGGGGCTCTTCTGCTAGAGGTGCTGCTGTGTTTGGTTGGTTAGTTTGTTTTTTTTTTTTAATTCTGTTGTAATCTGTTTAAAGCCTGGTCCATTTACCTGTCCCCTTGCTGTAAGCCAGCAAGTATCAAGTGGTTTGAACTGTGTTATATTGGATTATAAAACACTTCTCTAGTAACGAGGTGCTTATTAGCACAGCAAGTTATTTCCCTCTTGCTAGGTATAGCAGTGAAGAAACAATGCTTGCAGTGACCACACTGCGTGGTTGGATGGGATGTGATCCATTGATGGAAAGGTTTAAACTTGAAAGCCTCCCTTCACCTGCTTTTCCTCTATCCATTTCTCTGAGGAATTACTAACAGGTGCTGAAGGCACAAGTGCTGCATGGCTCTGAACTCTCAATGCACAAAGAAAAGATCAAACATACTTTTTTTTTTCTCTAAAAAAAAAAAAGACCCCTGGAGTGGGAATTCATTGTGAATGAAGATTAATCTGACAATATTTACTAGATTTTAAGGGAGAGTAAAATAGAACTGTTAACAACCATATCCACCATTATTTTTCAATCTGTTTTTCATGTCCTGTCACAGGCAGGGCACTAGCAGAATGAGAGGGGATCAAGAAAGTGTTTTAATAAATGGTAAGCACTGTTGAGAGAAGTATGGCTACGGGTACTGCACTGAGAAAGAGATACAGACACTCTTTTAAAACAAGGAAGATTATTTTCCCCTCCTTTTTTTTCTTCACAACAGTGCTCATCCCATCCTCCACATCATGTTTGTTAGGCTGAAGATTTTGAAAAGATAACATTTGCTTTCTCTCCATATCAAGATCTCAATCCCATCTGCGTTGACATTTTAGCTTTATGAGGGAGAATGCATTATGTGAAGTTTCCATTAGCCTGCAAAATATTAAATTAAGTGTTGAAAACATGAGTTGTTTTTGGGGAGTGAGGCAGAGCAAGCCAGAGAGATGATCTGTACTTGTCAAAATTAGATACAGTCTTTTTTTTAAAGTTAGAGAACTTTGCCTACGACTCACTTTCCTTCCCTTTTCTTTACCTTTGTTCAGAAAATGAAATACACTGAACAAAGGCCAAGTTCTTAATAACACAAGTGAAAACATAACTATAATTTGTAGTTGGGAATACGGTGAGTAGCATATGTGGCCGTACATTCCTTTGGCAAGATGTTATTCACATTCTCCTTGAACATATAATTATGTATCATTGCTTAATAAGGAGAGAGCCTCTTTGTCAAACATTTCTCGGTAGTGTTAAGCTTTCAAACTGCATATTTTAATAGAATGTTTTGGAAGGTATCAGAAGATTCAACTGCTGCATTTTTTCCCGATGGGAGATAACATTGCTGCAGCATTAATTGTGGTCTAAAATAGGTGAAAGTGTAGTATGCAATAGTGCATCTGTGCATAAGTAGTACAGGAATATAAATGAAATCTGTCTTGACATGCACTCATGATAACATTTTTCCAGCTTGTTTACAAAATGAAAGTATATCTGTCTCTGGTAGAAAATTCTGTGTTTAAAGCAGTCTCCCACTATCCTTTGAAGTGTTAGATCCTCCTAAGTTTCATTTTTTTTGGCACAAGAGTAGTGGATGTTTAAGAAGCCAACAGCATTAGCTTGCACAGGAGCATTCCTGTCTTATTTTTGTTCCTAGGTCTGTTTCCTGTGTTGGGGGAAGGGGAACGAGAGCACAGCTGCTCTCAAAGTTCGAGATGAAGCTGCTTCTTTAGTGTGTTTTAAGCCTTGGTCACAGTTTCTTACTGGAATTCTTTAAATGAGCTTTAGTCTGATCTTCAATTGCTCTTTTGTAGGCATGAAATCTCCCTGCTTCACCCCTCTCTTCCCTTACTCTCCATCCCAGTCCCCAGCAATTAAACCCACTCACAAATAAAACTCCTGATTATCTGCAAATAAATATCCAAGAGAACTCTCAGAAGCAGAGCATTTCAACGTACATGTTTCTGAGACCAAGTAGATAATTGGTTCAGCACCAGCTTGACAGAGTGATCAATCAATATTTGTTCTGAGATATTTTTTTTTCCCCCCCTCGTTTTAAAAATGTTGATGTTTGCCAGCGCAAGATGGGTTACTTTGGATATCAAAGCTGATCCATTTGAGCCTTTATTTCTCAGATAAGCTGAACGTCACAGAGAAGGGGAGATGAATTTTCTGCCTGGTTATTTATGGTGCCTCCACTAATTCAGATGGAAAAGTAACAGACTATTCCTCTCTTACATTTCCTTACGCATATTTTAAACAAAGCCTTCTATCTGAATTTTGGTATACGTATTCCTTGATCAGAAACGCTTACAGTTTTTCACAATTTTACCATCAAATTAAAAACTTTTCTTCTTCTGTTTGTCCAGTTAACATTTTTATTGGCCTGTGTGGCAATCACATGTGTGTTAAAGGAATAAACCGAGCCCACAGTGGGAGGAATATTGGTGTTGCAGTTGTTTTCTTTCATGCACTGGTAGGACTTTCTGTGGAGGTATCTTTGCTTATAAAGACTAAAATGTTTGGATGAGAAGGAAAAGCACATATTGTTGGTTGTATTTGATTTTCTGACTTGAAAACAGCTTGATGGTTCGTATAGGAAGGGTATGTTTTGTGTAAATGTAGAATAATGGGAAATAAAAGCGTTGTTGCCTCCCAGAGGCATATAACCAGGAGCAATGGGTACACAGGTGAAGTCCAGCTTTCAGTGTGGCTGTTTTAAAATCTGAAGGTAGTTTAATCCAAATAGAGCTGACCAAGGGGTTAATGTTGGACTCTCGCTGTTGATTTACGAAAGTCTTGGCATACCAGGAAGACAGTAGCAACATGGATGAATGCCACTGTTGTAGGCCAGGTAACCGAGGTAGTTATAAGTGCAGATACTGATCCAGGTAAAATGACAGAATAACTTCTGTAGGACTTAGTTAATAAAGGACAGAGGAGAATCAAAGGGTATTGCTAGTGCCTGTCAGCACGAGTTTGTTAAAAATAGGTCTTGTTATACTACTACCTGTGCCATGTTTTTGAGGTGCTTGTACATCAGGCTGTTGCAAACAAGTAGTGTGAAAATATGTATTTATACTTCTGTAAGATTACTTCCTTGGTGCTATTTGGCATTTTCATGAAGAAACATGAACAACGCATGGTGAGAAGGATGCACAGTAGCTGAATCAGAACTAAAGGAAGACGATTACAGTTAGGTTTCAGGTCCTTGAGTATCTGTGTGTACCAGTGGGTTGCCAGCCCTCCATGCTTTTTAAAAATCTGTACCTTTGTAAAAATAAGCAGTTACAAAGTTTGTAGATGATTTTGAAGGCTGAGAAAACAATAATGAATGGAGCAAATCACTGAGTGACTGTGCTTGTCAAACTGGGCAGAACAAGATCATTGCTTTAATATAGCAACTGTAACTTTGTGCACCATGAGACAAAGACATAGGACTCCTTGTCAGAACAGTAGACTCCATCCTGCAAAAAACAGGATGACATGATCTCTGGGTAAGTAAGCTAGAAAGTTTGGGAATGGGAAGGGGCAGTAGTTGTAGCAGTGAGAGGACTAAGGCTGGATTGTTTTCTCTAGTTCTAGTGTCTATAAGCAAAGAAAAAAATAGATGAAAGTTCAAAGAAGAGTCACGAGAATGATTAAAGGGTGGAAACAAGCCTTAAGTAAAAAGATTCTGTGAGCTTAAGGTGTTGAGCTTAACAAAAAGCTAAAAGGTAGTCTCTTTGAGCCTTTGTAATGTATAAATCTCTGAACTTCTGGTGTTTAATCCTAACTGGGAGAATAATGGGGCCTCTCTATTCTGGTTCCAGTTCTGTCATGTCTTGACAGTTTTAAAAGCTTCAAAAATGTTGTATATAATAAGAGTATAAGAGTATTGAGTGAAGTAGTTAAATATAATTAACTGATTTTATAGATGGAGAAACTGGGATGAAGTCACATGCTTTAGTTCTGCCTTTGGATTTTTTTTATGGAGTACATTTACAGAAATCTCAGGGTAGGGGTATTTTCTAACTGTATTGTCCAGTGAAACTGTTCTGTAAACTTTCCAAATTCTGCGTGATGACGTTATTTTTTTGAGGGAGGATTTGTTAGTGCGTGGTTTTTGTTTTTGTTTTTTTTAAGAGAACACTTGTTACATGAGCTCAGATCTTGAGGAATTTTGTTAGTACCTGCAGTCCTAAAACCGAAATTCAGTGGAAACTAAGATGAAAGTGAAAGCTATGGGGGTTGAAAATTATCTGATAACTGCAAAAAATGAACAGCAGCATGCATAATGAAAAATATATTAAAATACTTTAATAACCCAGTGGCACACATACATAGCCATATATGGGTTACTCAGAAAAGTCAAACAGGTGAGACTGGTATGGACTATAGCAGATTATAGAGAGAGACTGTGACGTCAAGAAATCATGGAGTCATAGAATGGTTTGGATTGGAAGGGACTGTAAAGATCAAATGTGTGATAGAGTGAAACATATTGGAAATACACTCAAGTAAGAACAAGTAGTTCTGCTCTTTTATAAATGTATTTTCTTATTTATAATGGAATCGTGTCACCTAGTATATATGTATGTATATGAAAATACGTATTTTTTTCTGTGTAAAGGAAAATCTTTTTTTATCTATGAAGAAGTGGCATATGCTGATGTTGGACAAAAGTTTTATTGCTGTTTCTTGCCATTAAAATATATATTAAAGAAGAAGTAATACCACCCGTACATTATTATTGTATATTTTGCATATATGTTCATTATGCACTGTTTTTTCCTATATAAGTAGCAGGAGGCAAATAATAAACTAAATAATTAATGCAGTAAACAATATAGTGTTTTCAAGCGAAGTGCTCATGATTACATAAAACAGGAAAAATATAAACGAAACCCAAAAATATAACTGGAACCAAGGAACAAGGCATGGAAATAAGATCTGAAAATTCATAAGTAACCAGTTTTCATATCGGTACATAAATATATTTATCTAAACAGAGTTTGACTAATCCTCCTCAATTTGAATTTTCTCAAGGATATCTGAGTACTTGCTATCCTATGTCAAATGAATTATTTTTCAGGTATAAACTTGTCAGCAGATGTTTCAAGGATCCAGTCTGCTTCCACCCTCATGATACGATGGGGTGTGGTGCTTCAAAACTTGGCTACTCTATACCTGGGAAGAGTGAATCAACTTTAATTAGGTCAGTCTTTTAATGTCAAAACCCTCAAGCCTTCCACTGTCCCAACAGATGCATGCAAGAAATTAAACCCGCTAATCGTAGTGCTGTGTGAGTATATGCGAACTCTTGGAACTTCAGTGTTGCGAGAGCTGTAAAACTAGAATTATTTATGATACCAACAAACAAATAATACCAGATCCTGCCTTCAGCCTGAGCCTTCTTAACTCTTAACAACTGAGCAAAAAAGTTCCAAGCGAATTATGAATGGTAACTCTTTCCAATTACAAGAATATTGAGATCACATGTTTATAAAAACTGTTGGGCAGATGATCCAATTCTGTGCTGAAGTTTGTGGGTTCAGCCCTGCAGCCTGACATAGAAGTTGTGGCTGATTAAACCTGAAATAACTTAGCTACTGTGTCAGAAATCTGTCATTGCTCAGAGCCTTTCTAACTCATTCCAGGTGAAACAAGGCTCCTTTTTCCTTTTCTGGCTGTTGTTACTTTAAAAAACAAATGCAAAATATGAACTGTGCAGTGATGTTGTTTTATGATATGATCAACGGAAAATTTTTTCACTTGTACTCATGTATAGGTGGTGGGTGACTAGGTGTGTAGAAGTTCTTTAGGACTTGACTGAATTTTGCTCTAAATGTATATGTTGCGTGCTTCTCACAACAGTCAGTGTTCATTAGTATTGCAGGTAATAGGTGGAACGGGTAAATATTTGTGGCTGTGGTTGCACAAGTCTGTTCTAAAATACCATATTCAGTTGCACAATACTTCTGAATTAATTTGGCTTCCCCCCCAACTCAGGAGTATTTTTTTTTACACCTGAACGTATCAGCAGAAACCCCACGGGCTCTTAAATTGAGTGATACCAGGGGGCTTCCATAGAGCCTGTATCGTTATTTGAAGGGAAGGGTGGAAACATAATCCAGAAAGGAATATGTTTTTTCTCACCCTTTTTCATGTTCTCCAACCACAGCAGAGTTTGGGATGTAAAGAATTCACGTGATGTTGTATGCATTTTGAGACAAAACTTATGACATGCAGATGTATTTTAATGTTGACAGTTACGCTTCTGTCGTGCTTCTGCTCAGCACTGACCTGTCTCTTCTGGGCTGCATCCTTCTGTGAGATGTGTGCCTGGGGGAAGGGAGGGCCATGGGCCTTCCCAGCTCTCCTGGGATTTATAGCAGTATATGAAGAAAATGGCAGGACCCAATGATACTGCATCATATGTAACTGTTGTTGTCTTTCCTCTTGGTATGCTTTCTCTTCCATTTTTCCTCTTGGTGTTTTCTGGGTCAAAATTTAGGTGTACTCTAATTTTATCTCTGTCAGCTGGCTATCCTCATAGATGAAATTAATCTCATTTTTAACGTGTTATTTTCTTGAAGACCTCTATCCTAAATTTCAAGGCTTTTTGAGATTAAATTACGATTTATTGTTCAAAATGTTATCCAGTGACTTCCTTCCCATCCTTAGTTTTTTGGAGAGGCAGGGACAGTAATACCGCAAACTTTTATTTTAAAATTCAAGTGATTTTTAAACCAAATTCAGTCAGACACCGGCCACAAGGAATGCTAACGTTTTGTTTGGCTTTTTTTCTTCTATTATTATAAATTGAAATATAAAGCTGATGTTTTAAAATTCAACACTGAAAATGAGACAACCAAAATGCTTTGTTTTCATTGAAGTTGTGGGTCTCAATTATTATGTGGATTACTTTGCTTAAACCATTCAACAATATTAAGCATGTATTCTATTAATTTAAAAGTAAATAATTGAAAATACAATGCTTTGTAATTTATATAGTTCAACTTTATTTAGGTTGGAAAATACCTTTAAGGTCATCGAGTCCAAAAAACTTCATTTGCATTGTACCTCTTTGTAATTGTGTTTGCATTTCTTCCATGAAATTTCTGCAGGATGTGTTTCAAAATACATTTCTTTTCCTACATATTGATGGAAAATGTTCTTCTGTTAAAATTTCTAACCAGATGTATTTGTTTTACCAGTAAAACAATTTTTTTTTAATGGGCATTGATAACTGCTTTGCATTTATACCAGAAATAATAATAAATGCTCCTAGCAGCAAAAAGTATCACACACCATCCATCTTTATACCTTTTCCTTAAACCTGTCTGCTTCCATTACGGACTGAGATACCATGGAGCCTCTCTCGGTGTATTTATGAGTCCTATAGATAAGTGTTCACAAGGAAATAAAGCTGTCCTGCGATTTCCATGTGTCCTGCATGTTAAAATGCATTACAGAGAAAAATGGATGGTTTTGTGTTATATGCTTAGCTTTTCACACAGCTGTGGATGCTATTGCTGTAGGCAGCACTTTAAAAAAAATCTGACTTGTAATTTTGTTTGCCTAGTCTCATGCACGCTATTATCTGTGCCCAGTGGATTTAACAGTGAACCATATTAGTTCTGGAAGTGGCTTCAGGCCATTCATCCTTGCTGGTTCTGTAGCTCCAGTTCAGTTATCAGAAATCACAAGGAAAATTATTCCCACTTGTTCACGAATTTGTGAGTTCCTTCTAGCAGGTGGTCCTGTTAAGCGCAGAGAGCTGTTGGTCAAGAGAACTGACTGAAAAATAACATGGTGTCATAATGGCAAAGGGTTGTAAACTTCTGCTTGCTACAGTTTTGTCTGCCTCCTTGCTCCAAAGTGAAGTTTCACAAAGGTATCCATCCCTACTCCAGAATAAATCTGTGATGTACAACTGAATATAAAGTCATGCCCTGTAATGTGCTGTCTGCTTCCTTAGAAAGTCATTTGACTTAATAACATAAAAATCTATGTGGTAATAGCAACGTGTAAGATTTCCGTAGTTAGGACATGATGCAAAGCTCATTTGCACGTTTGAAAGTGCTATTAAGTGTTACATAACACAGGACATCAGAGCCTGGCTATTACAGGAGCCTAAAGCTTCCCATACTCTAGATCCCTTCATCCCAGAATGGGGAATGCCGTACGTTCACCCTTGCACAGTAACAGCAATAAAGGCTGAGCTGAAGGACTTCGCTGTCCGCACTATGGTATCGTCTGGGCGCTGAAGTGTCACTGGCAGAACAGGTTAAAGTGCTTGTGAAGAACTTGATCTTTCCAGTCTTTCAATTTACCTGTAAAAAGGCTACTGTATATGGTTGTGTGCAGCTATCTGGGAGGTCTTTTTGCGATTTTTTTGCAGTCTTTTCACAAATGGGTCTTTGAAGGAAAATGTACTACCACACCAAAAAAGTAGTATACTTGTATCAAGTTGTTTTCAATCTTTTAATGCAGAAGTGGTTTGAGTAAAGTGCTAAGCATGCTAAAACATCGGTGCGTGGGAATCAGTCTTACCCTATTAGCAAATTATCTGGCGCTGCTGCTTTGCAGAAGCTGGCAGTATTGCCATGATACGAGATCCTTCAGTATTACTGTGAATTTCAGCCATCCCTACAGATGGACAAGAATGGTGAAGGTGCGTCTCTGATTTAGCTATTATGTCCCTTTTGCTCACTGGCTAGAGGGAGAACTGCTGGTCTAAGCTACATGGGAAATGGAGTGCTTACTCCTCCTTACAAAAAATAAGTTTCTTCATTTCTCCTCCATTCTCCTCTCCCCATCTGATCCTTACCGCCTCAGGCCTGATTGCAGGTATAGGAGGGTAGACGAACAAGCCTTGGACCTGTGTTACACCTATCCTCTATCTTCCAAATCTAGAAGGAAGGAGAAGCTGCCCTTACTTCATATGTCTTTGATAGCAGGAGGAACAGAAATGTTTTGGGAGGCAAGAGATCTGTGTGAGTGGCTAGCTGCTGATCTGAGCTACAGGCAAATGTAAGGTTGTCACAACAGGTACCTAGCGAGGAATTTGAGGAAGAACGAGGAGCTCTGCTGCACTGCTGTGTAGCTGAAGAGTACCGCTGCAGCAGGAAGCAAGGTTACTGCACTCCATAAAATGACAGCCCCGTAACTGCCGTGTGTATTGTAGACATGTAGGAAGTGTTAGAAAATCAAAGAGGATTAGAAGAAAACTGAAGTGTATTCATACCAAAAAAAGAGGCTAATTTTTAAGTCAAATATTTCTGTTTTTCTAATAGGCTTAGCACTACAAGGGAAAGACTTGCGCACGTGCTTAATGGTAAGCACATCTTTCAGTATTTTAACAAACCTGACGTTTTTTTACATATGGTTGGTTTGTTCACTGCTGATGAGAATTGCAGTTCGCTTTGGTTAAGATGGAAGAGATACCCAATCTGCTTAGATAACAGCATGCTGTTACAATCTGCTTCTTCTACCTTTAGCATGATCAGTCAGTTATTTTTTGATTAAGATAGGTATGCTTCACAGTTACAGTGGGGTTTTCAGCTCTAGACAAATCAAGATAGAAATAGATATGTCTTAAAAACCCTGGAAAAAACAGCTAATAATATTTCTGCCTTGATTTTGAAAGTCCAGTTATCTTTTGTGGGTGGTTGGTTTTTTGTTGGTTTCTTGTTGCTTTTTTGGGGTTGTTTTGTTTTTAAGAAAAAAGCCTTTCAGAAGCAGGATACTCAGAATTTTTATTGGAAATGTTCTACATATTGTCTGAAATTAACACTCTATAACAGTGCTACCTAAAATTTCAAGCCATTTGAATCTGTGTTGATTGTTTTAGCCAAATACATTTAAATTCATACAAGCTGCTGAAATTCATAAAATCTGTCAGTCTAATAGAATCCTCTTGTTTATCTTACCCATTGGACCAAAACTAAGATCATTTGATGAGACAAATCTCTTGTCTGCAGTCCAACATGATCTTGCAAAATTTTGAGGCTCCCCAGCGTCTCCTCCTTGTACTTCATTATGAAAGACAAATAATTATTAGTTTGTGTGAGACTGTGTATGCGAAACTCAATGGAAAAAGGAAATATTTGGGGCCTATATGGTAACGATGAAAACGTGTATATTGATGGAAGGGATTTTCACAGCAGCAACAGTGCAGCCGCGGTAAAATCTTAATATGTGTCAAGGTAATGTTCTCAATTAAACCACTTAAAAAATATTCGTATGAGAACAAGTTTTGCAACTGCTAGTACTGTTCTGCAGTCTTAACAGTTATGCAAATACACCTGCGAGAGACAAAACCAAAAATCACCACAGATTTTTTTTTTTTTTTTTTCCCCAGTTAAAATTGGTAAGACTTACACTTAATCAGTCCTGCTTATGGGCTCTACCGTCCATGGCGCTAGCCCTGCGGATTTGTAATACGTGTCTTTGTAGTCCCTGAGATAGCAGCGTGTGGGGCGATGTGTTGGCAGAGACCAGGCTGGTACCACATGTGCTGTAACCTTCACACAGGCTTTGAGGTGGTCATTGGGAAACTTACACCCATGTGTCTGGAATGGCAGAAACCATGTTGGTGACCTTGGAAAGTTACAGGCTTTGTTAGAATATTCTGCAGTGTGTGTTGTAAATCCTATTTAAACCTCTACAGGAGTGAGTCTGCAAAGTTGTATGGCACAGTGCTACCACAACTGAATGATAATTAACGATCTTTAAAAAAACAAAAAGAAAGAAACATCATTGCCACTGTGAAGTCTTGGGCTCTGGAAACCCACACTTGCTTCAACTTCTTTCTGTAGCTAAAGCTTTCAAGAACCTCTCCTGAATCTGGAGCTGTGTTTCTGTAGGGAGGCAATGCTGAGCTTCCCGGCTCAATGGGAGGCAACACACCTTGCTCCTGTCTCTAGAAAAGCTGTGGATCACATTTTAATAAAAAAAATAGCAGGGTTATTCACAGAAAAGATTTCCTACATCCTTGGGAGACCATTTACCAATGCTAAACTATAGTTTTGTGCCAATTGTGTCACTCATTCAATTCCATTTTCCTTTTTTTTTTTTGGTGGATAATTGACCAATAAGATATCTCAGTGAAAATAGAGCAAAAAAATTCTTAGTGAAAACAGGAATGAAGACAGTTCCCAAATATTACGATGGTTTCAACTATTGTTAAGACTACAAAGGGGTTTTTTTAATACTTTCCTTCAGTAGGAAGTGCCCTGTGAGACCAGGCAGTCTCTCTCAGCTGGTAATGCAGTTTTGTTCCAGTGCTCTACTCATTCTGTAACATTTGCCTCATGAGCTTAATAGAACAGATTTGCAAGCGTGGAGGAATATATGGACAGTATAATTTTTTTCTCACTTGCTACTCTAAAATTTAATGTCTCTCACTTCTACAGCGAAGAACTTTTTACCCAGGAAAAAAATGCCCCATCAGCTTCTCTGGAGACTTTCAAAACCCGTCTGGACATGTTCCTATGCAGCCTGCTCTAGGCAATCCTGCTCTGGCAGGGGCGTTGGACTAGATGATCTCCAGAGGTCCCTTCCAAGCCCTATGATTCTATGATTCTCAGAATCACAGACTGGTAGGGGTTGGAAGGAACCTGTAGAGATCAAGTCCAGCCACCCTGCCAAAGCAGGTTCATCTAGGGAAGGTCACACAGGAACGTGTCCAGATGGGCTTCAGAAGTCTCCAGAGAAGGAGACTCCACAACCTCTCTGGGCAGCCTGTTCCAGTGCTCTGTCTCTCTCACAGTAAAGAAGTTTTTCTTCATGTTGAGGTGGAACTTCCTGTGATCCAGTTTGTGCCTGCTTCCCCTTGTCCTATCACTAGAAGATAAAATACAACAAGCCCAATTGCAGTTCTCTGCTTTGAAGTGAATTCAAGGAAGTTTCTGAAACAAGTCACTAATAATAGATGTTTTAGAAGAATTTGGGAATAACACAATACTTCTATTGACCAATGACAAATCTCAGAGGAGACCTCCCATAGCAGAAGCAGCCTGACCGAACTCAGCAATTAATTGATCTACACCTAACGTAAGAATTAATTAAAATTTTGTATAATTGTGTTGTCAAGGGATATTTAATCAGTGATCAAAGCTGTGCAAGTGACTTAAAAAAATTAAATTAGTAGCCCCCCTTTTTTTCAGAGATAAAGTTCAGAGTATAATTTAGTCACTTGTAGTGTTTTATTCCACTTAGAAGGTTAATCAGAGTATTTCTTTTTATCCAGATAACATAGTCAGCTTCCTTCCCTCGTAGGTGTTACATCATCTGAAAATTTAGTTGCTTGTCCCTCACAAATTTGCTCAAAATATCTCCTGTACACAGTAAGGCTATTTTTGCTCCTGTGGAAATACATTTAATGTCTCCAAAGAGTGATTCGTGAAAAGCTCACCTACTGCAGAAGAAACCACCTAGGACCAGGCAGTGGGAATCACTGAACCACAGAAGGTTTGGTCTCTGATCCTGGGTGGAAGGTGCATTAGCCTCCCCAGTGCAAGTTTAGGCATGCCTAGCAAGTACAGGCAGAATTTATAGGCTGAAGAGGAAGACATACCTGAGGTTAAGTCATTACAGTTTGGGTAATCCAGATTGCTTTCTTGGGGTTGAGGGTTGGGCAGCTGTAATCCACTCTAATCCTATTTTGCATGCCACTGTTTGTCTTCTTGTCCTGTGCGTTTAAGGAGAGAAGGAAACCTAACCCCAGCTAACCTAGGACTGGGATAGTGAATGGAGGAAACACAGATAGTGATCGCTTTGCCTTCCTTCTTCCAACTCTACCCTTTTTCATGCAACACTGGAGGCTTGTAGGCTTCAAGGTGCTAGCAGGTTTTAGAAACATGACTGGTTATTCTAAAAGGCTGTGAAGTTGTGTGTGAGTGCTTCCCTCCTTTGGTTGGGACCGTCAGGGAATTGCCAGCCTTTCCAGGGCAGAAGGGGAAGAACTTGAGTCTATTCTGCAGTTGCGAGTTCCCAGTTAGCTCTATAGTCCTTAGCAATTTCGTTTGGCTATAGGAGAGGGATGAGAGGTGGCACATACTTGATTTGTGATTTCACATTACCTGCTGCCCCTGTAGGCTGGTGCCAAGGGGGACATCCTTATAGCTACCTTCTTGGTGACTTAAACACATAAGCCCTGATGATCATACGGCACAAAGGAGAGTCTAGCTAGAACAGTTGTTGCAACAGAGAGTTATTCAGGGTGTGTGTAGGAGGGAATAGCTTTCTCGTAGTCTGATTGACCTGCCCTGCACTTCTCCTCTCCCTCCCCAGTCCCCAACACTGCAGTCCTGGGATCATGGGCTCTGATCATGGGCTCTGAGGCACGTGAGAAAGAGCCGAGCAATCAGGAGAGCAACTCAGTGATAGCAATCTCCAGTTAACTGAGTTAGATGCACAGTGAAAATATCTTCTTTTCGGTTCTTAAACTCCCTAGCTGCATCTTTTCTTCTTGTGGTCTGTATTTTCCTTTGTGTTTGAGGTGGTCAGTTAACTTAGCTGAAATAGCCGTGGGCTACCCAGAACAGTTTGGGTTTTAGAACATCTGTTCAGCTTCAGCCTTGAGATTTTGTAATAGTTTTGAGTTCAGGCTGCTGGCTGGAAACGTACTCTCCAGTGTATTTCCCAATGTTTTAACCTGAGTGACTCATTTTAGGTTAGGCGATCTTCCTCTTCTACTCCTCAGCCTTCATCACCATCCCACACTATGGACTTTCCCTGGGAGTTGTAGGGCGGTACATGCGTAGGTGTCTGCCCACAGCTTTCTGAATGACCTCACCGGCAGCTCCGTATCTCCCTTGGTGGATCCTTTCCTCCTGCAGAAAGCCATGAACTGTGGAAAGGCCCAGTCAGTCTCCCCACAAGCTCCCAAGGCAAAAGACTGGGCTGTGTGAAATACCTCTCACTAATAGTGATGCTTCGGATCTATTATTTATTTTTCTACCATCTTTTAAGTAAATGGAGTGTGAATGTTTGGTACACTTTGTTAGCCTGAATTTTGTCTAATATGGAAGCTCTGTATTTTTGCTGAATGTTCTGTGAATACTTAGACTTTGTCCTGCCTTTTTAGTGTGTTGAGGAGAGTGGGAAGACACAAGCTTATACCTCTATATAATGGGTTTGAGCAGCATTTATTTCTTGTTCTTTGAAGTATATATCTGAGAGAATGGAAAGTCCTTTGTTTTTTCTGCAAGCTACTTTAAATAGTTAGCCAGTGGTGTTTTCTGTACACACACAAACACACATATGCATCTATGTGCAGGCACATGTATGTGCCCTAGACCTAAGCACCCTAGACCAAACTCTTTAGGAAATTGGTTTTCTTCTGTATTCTCTTCCTGCTTAATTTTCTAAAAAGTAGTAGCCTCAAAGGTTTTAACCTATTTTCTGCATTCTCATTAAATACAGTATTTGCCTGGGTGTTAAGGTGTGAGCCTGCCCTATTTCCTCTTCACAGAAGCATTTTTCACACCTACAGCATTCTTCTATTTTTCATAGCAGAAGCATTTACATCACTCTTAAACCTTTGCCGAGTCACTGCTGACCTGTGCTTCTATAACGCTTTATTTACAGTGCGATTACAGTGATATAAAACATCAACAGTATATTGGACAGGTTAATTTATTTGGAGAAAGTCATGACATCACTTAGAGAAAGGCTAGGCTGTCAGCTGAGAATATGGTTTAACATAATCCTCACCTGTTACGGTTATACTGGAAGTAATTTGCAGCTTGTAATGAAAACAGTATGTTGAACTGAATTAAAGATTATCTCTGGTACAGGGAGGAAATTCACCACATAAAAAACTTAGCACATGGTGGTGTGTTTTTTTTTTTCTTCTAAGACCAAATTAAATATTGCAATAAACAGAAGGCTGTTGCTTCAAATAATAAGTTGAGGTAGTTAGGGAGGAGCGCATTAACTCTAGGTGACAGAGGGTATACATTCAGTATATCCACCAATGCTATTGTAAATATTTGATAAATAATAATGTTCAGTGCTGCTTTACAGCACCTGATCATTCCGCAGCCAGCTGCGTGCGAAGAAATTCATGCGTGTGTCCTCCACCTGAAGGATAGTTGAAGAAACTGTCCAATACAGAGGTGCCTGTTTTGGTCTGGCAAATGGCACAGATTACACAGGGCTGTCTTAATTAGTTCCTCTGGTACACTGAAATGCTGAGCTTGTAATACCTCATTGCTTGTGACAAAATTGTGGTGTTTAGGAGGAGGTAGAAAATGCTGAATGTATAATCTTCATTTGTAATCGCATCACATATATCAACGTAAACATCTAGTTTTTCACTCTTTCTTTGCATGCATTGATGTTTTCCCCCTTTTGCAGAATAATTGTTAATGGGCCTTTCTTAAGTTCCCTTCCCTTCATCTCCCTTGATCATCAGACTGTTTTAGATGTTTAAATTAGTATGTCTTCATCCTTAGGCGTTATAGGGTATTACTCAGTGACAAAGTGAGATAGTAAATGTGGTAGCCACTATTTTCTCTTCCTTGTGATGGTTAAGCATACTGCAAGATCTTTTTGAATTTGTGTAATTTGCTGGTAAGTTCCTTGCTTTGTTAATTTTTGCCCTCTTGCTCTCTGGGTGGTAGGGGAATAGTTAGTTACACTTCACCTGTGAGCAGAAATGAGCACTTGCTTCCATCTGTGAAGGCTCAGTGGCAACCACTAACAGCAGAAAACATCTGAGACTCTCTGACCTTCTTGCTCGTCCAAGAAGAAAGTGCAACAGGTTCACAAGTAATTTTATTAACAATTAATTTGTGTATTACTGCTGATTTGCTTAGCACTTCTTTCTTAGCACAGAAAATATTACCCTTATTTGATAAGGCAGGAGTACCTTGTTTTGAGCTGCAGAAAAACTATACTGTTGTTCCTTTCTAGAAAGTAAATTTGTGTTCATAGCAAGTACTGCATTTGCTTATTGTATGTTGTGTAAGGTCTCCTTTGAACTTGATATGAGTGATATTCCACAGCAATACTGGAATATTGTTATTTTTCCGAATGCACTGTCAGGCAATGCAAATAATACCAGTTGTCAAAATCCCAGTTTATAGGAACCATAGTATTTTCTGCAATATGCTATTTTAAAAATTATGATGAAGTTGGTGACACAAATCAATAAAGGTAGGGGATTTTCAAAGCGGAGACGAGTTTGAAACATCTCTCATTCAGTCTTCCTGTTGTGCACTGGTACCAGGTTCTGCGCAGGCCTTACTTTTAGTGTCAGTTCTGATTCTTCTGAATTTATCTGACAGATTTATCTCTGCAAACCACAGGATTTGTATGCCATCTCATACTTTAGTTTCTGATGTCTGTACTTAACTGATTTGTTTCCTATCTGCCTAGTCCATCTTTTCATTTTTGGTAAAATAGATTTCTCTTGGTTTTATGATTAAATGGAAGGAGTTGCTGAGGAATCAGATCTGGATCCTTTATTACATTTTAGCATTGTTTCTTGGAAATATGATTATATCTTGCAAATTAGAGTAACATCTTGAAGGTAATAAATCCTGCATAGCTTGTTAAATATCCCATGTTTTTAGTTCTGGCTTCTTACTGAAGCAGAATGATACTATTCCAAACTTTGCTGAGTGTGAAGTGTTCTACTGTAGCTCTGTATTTTCACTAGTAACTAAGCATTTGCCATGCTAGGAGGGAATTCTTTTGTCTCAAAGACTTTACATTTAGAGTATAATTTCATAACTGTCTGCTAAAGAATGGTTGTTGTTGTTTTTTACACTTAAATATTTTTCACCTCCCAAAACAAGCAGTTGTGAAAAAGCAAGGGAAATACTTTCCTAGACAAATTCAAATCTATGTCTATTAAGCCTCTGGTTTATCTTCTGTTAACCAACTACACAGCTGATACCTGTTTTTTTGTTAGTTGATGGGCTATAAAATTAACTTCTGTGTCTGATGCATTGAAAATGTGCAACATATATGTATATTTTGTTACTGCAGTAATTGGATTAGAATTTTGGCAGCAATACTTGCTTCTAAGAGTTTATGGTATAGATCCATTTGCATTTATGATATAATTTTAATTGATGTCTCAGTCTGGGAAGTGTTTAGAGTGTGTATGTGTTTTCTCCTTCTGTCCTGGCTTCTGAATACCTTACAACTATACTCATATGAGCAGCCTAGATTAATAAAGAATTCTTTTGACTGTCTCTGCTCTGAGATGTCTCTTGACATTTTTCAGTATTTTTCTCTGGTGGAGCTCTTGTTGATACTGACAATGAGACACTGAAATGGAGACCGTTCAGAGAGCTTATTGACCTAATATCAAGTGCCCTTGAACACAATGCATTTTCAGTCATCTCTAGATAAAGACTATGAAAATAAAACTGTTGGGTTTTTTTTGTTGTTGTTGTTTTTTACAAATCCCCTCCCCCCCTTTCAGAATTTGGCTTATTATTGTTGTAATGATGCAGCTGATCAGTTTAGGAAAGTAAGTATGTGATGTGCTTGCCTCTGACAGAAGAGATTGAATTCAGTGACCGAAAAGGACCATTTCTTGAGCAAATCAAATGCACTTCAGTGATGCTTGCTTGAAATTTACGCTTTTGATGGAAGATAAAAGCACTGGGCAGGAGTAATCATTCCAGTTGACAGGGAACGGGAGATCAAGGTGATGAACTGAAAGAGATGATTAAGAAGTTAGTCTCAAAAAAAAATGTGTATTTAGGGAGAAAACAGGAGTGAAAATATGAGTAAACAGAGCATGCAAGCATGGACTATAAAGGAAAGAAATTCCTGCAATAAGACAATGGACCCAGGAGTATTTCCAAGCCATGAGGTGGTAGCTGGGTTCATATACCACCTACCTTCTGACCTATATTAGATGGGAACTAAACACGCAGCAGCTCTTTCACCTTGGTTTCCACAGCAAGGTGAAAGTGCTGGAGTTTTTGTGAGCACGATTGGCCCCCAGCGTCAGTGACGTGTGGACAAACACCTTCTGCTGCTCGCTGGCAAAGGTATGGGAATACTTAACCTGACCTCTCCCTTTGGAGCTGAAGAGAGATTGTGAGGTAGGGCAACACAATAGCTGTTTAGCTGCCAGCTGCTGCTGCTGTGGGTTGTTGGCCCAAAGGGGAGTTCCTTGTGATGTAGGAATAGTGCTGTCACCCCAGAATGAACAACACATCCCCATGTGGGGCCAGCACCAGCAAAGTGAAAATCAGAGAAGTACAAAGAAGCAAGTAAATGAAGAATTATTTTTGCTCCACTGAGGGATCTAAAATAGGTTGCCCTCTGTACAGGAGCAAGCTTCCAGTGGTTACTGAAAACACATCTGACAGCAGCATTTTTTACAATTAAATAAGAACTTCCCAGTGTCATGTAGTGAAACTGAAGATTAAAGTTGGGAGATGTGCCATTTCTTCACTTCTTGAGCTTTCTAAAAAGAAATGGGGCTTTATTACCTTTATTTTTTAATGTAAATTTCAGAATTTGAATACGGTTTTTCAAATTAATAGTAGTTCATAATAAGCATCATTCTTTTAAGTATTTTGTTGTCTCTAATCTCCGCTTTAAAATGAGTGTGATTGACATAAGGTGCTTTCCTGTACCTAGCTGGAGCAGGAGATGCACCACGTGGAGAGTCAGGACTCTGGGCAGCAGACTCCTCTTGTGCAGTTTCTTTAGGAATCATAACTCACGGCAGCCTAAGATTCACTCTAATTCATACCCCTAGGATATGTTTCTTAAATAGAGCAAAGTAGTGAAAGATTGGTGGCCTGTGTGATCTCTGCCCTGGCTTCCACATATTCCCATCCCTACAGCTGGAGAACGGTGGGGATAGGAGAAGTCTGCCTTGTCAGTTTTGTTCAAGTGTTCCTGGGTTTTAGCAGGGTTGTCTTCTAAACTCGTTTGCCTATTTGCCTTTGAAATCTGTCTGTTACCTGTTCTTTGAACTCCGTGTTGGGGCCAGGTCATATTTTAGTTTCTGCCTTAGGGCTAGAAATTTCAGTATCCCTGCTTCACTTTAGTGTATGATGTGTATATATTGTAGGCTCTCACCATTCTGAAATTGTGTGCTGTTGGTCCATCAAGAGTTGCTAATTAGAAAAGATCAGTGGAAAAACCTTGTATGTGTGTTTCGGTTTCCAGGATTCCCTGAACTTCTCCACCATGGCTTTGTTTTGGTTTATTTTTATGTTAAGGTCAAGAAAATTACTCTTTTACAGACAGTATCTAGCCGCTTCTTTTAATCCATAGTGCATCAGATGGCTAAATAGAGGAGTGTACATGCAGTGTTTGTGTTGCTGTGAGACAAAGATCTGCTCTTAACTGAGCCTGATCTGAAAATGAAAGCTTTTGTGTCAGGATAGCTTTTCTAGTTGGAATCACTGTTGCTTTTTTAAAATTTAGAGTCATTATGCTGCAGCCCTTAGTATTAATTGTTTACAAGTTCCACATATTTGCTTTTCCATTTAGGGTTAAACTGGCCCCATATAAACTCATTCTGTGTCGTGATAAACAACGGGGGTGAAACACGTAAAGCAGTGCTCATTTAATATATAATGTTCAGAATCTAACTGCTTTTCCTGTGAGATTGCCTTTCTTAGTAAACTACTGATTCTTAATTCATGGCCACTGACTGAATTAGCATTTCTCTCCAAATACTCTCCCTGGATGTACTTCTGTTGTTCTGGAGAGCTAATAACTAATGAACAGCAAACAATATCTTGCAGGGCTCAACCTGCTGCTGTCAGAGGAGGTCACTGGAGGAACTGCAGCTCTTTGCGAGTGTGTCCTCTATAAACGAGGGCAACAGTAAGAAAAAGTGAAACCTGAAGTCAGTGGAATTCTGCAGCAGCTCTGGAGAGGGATTTAGCTGACAGACTTGGTGTAATACTGATGAAAATGTGTGGAAAGCTGAGCATCAGAGATCATGGGGAAATCTTCATTTGTACTTGCCTGGTAAGATCTTAACCACAACACATGCGCTCTTTGAGGTGAAGAAGATTCCCTTGGTATTTTGAAACCAATTATAGTTGCAATATAATGTCACAGGGTAATACCATTTAATGAGGGGGTTTCTTGCTTTGGTTTGCTTTTTGCAGGCATAGTTAGGGGTCTCTGCTTGTATGTTGCACACAAGTGAACTCACCCATTCTTTCCTGCAAACTGGTGGGTGTCAACGTGACTCTTAGGCTGAAAATATTTTTGTAAGGGCTGTTTTGAGAACATGCAAAAATACTTCTTCCTGCAAAGGATAAAATAGCCGAAGATAGAAATAAAAAATAAATAAATTTCCTTGGGACTTAATAGTATATAAATTTTAAACCCGTGATTAAAATTTCTAGCTTACTCTGTTTCTAAGCATTTTGCTTACTTTGTTTCCCTGTGTCTTTGAGAGGGAGAAACTTAGAAGATGGGAATCCAAAGCTGAAAAAAATCTATTAAAAATAATGCACCACAAATATTCAAAGGTTTCAAATGAAGTACTTTTAATGGAGAAAACACAATATCATTGGTAATTGCTTTTACTTCAGTAAGTTTCCCTTGAAAAATTTCAGTATTCTCTGTATGTTGAAATGAGTGTGGATATCCTGCAGTGAAGTCATTTGGAGTGGAGTCTTTCTACTGTTTTTTTCACATTTGCCTTTCCCAATCTCAACAGGATTTACCTGAAAACAGTACATTGACTTGTTTTCTTACTATCTTTTACTAAGGTCTTAGTAGTCTAACATTGACTCAGTAGCTGAGATTTGGTATCTTAAGTTATATACCAATGTTTTCAGTGAACTTAATACCTGTAAGAGATGCTTTGGTGTTAATTGCACTGGATTGTACCTCTTTCAGATGACGTGGGTTGTTTTATTGTTGTGATGTAGGCTGCTATTAGCGTGCTTGGTCATCAGGAAGGCGTAGAGGTTCTGAAGTAAATGATTAGTGTCTTGCATCCTTTTTCTGTTGCTCTAACGAGATAACATAACCTTATCTGGCCAATATTTTTTTTAATAGATGTTTGACCCATGTGTCAGGTAACCACAAACCAAAACCCTGTTCCTGCAAACATCAAAGCATGCGTGAAACTTGCTCAGATAAGTATTTTCACTGACATGAAGATTGCTGGGGTGAATAGTGACTCATTTACATGTAGTAAGAAGCCCACGAGCGGAATCATTGCCTCTCAGAAGTGTGAAGGTGTCTGACAATTATGTTTTAGAATATAAAGAATTACTTCAGGAGAAAGCACTCCTATGTGCCTTATTAGAAACAATAAGAATTCTCCAAAGCATTTCTTTTCAAAGCATTTCAGAAGTCCTACTATGCAGAGTGTGCGTCTTCTCACATCTAGACTGATTTTCAGAAGTCTTGACTGGGCTGTTTAGTCTGATATGCACCAGAGGAGACTATTAAATAAAATATAGATAGATTAAAATTCCTATGAAATTACCTTTTTTTAAAAAAATATTTCTTCATCAGTAGGTCCTAGATGAATAATATAAACTTGTACTTTAAAAATATTTTTTCTTCCAAATTGATCCTTTCTGCTTTTCATTAGATTAGCCTAGTTTAATACTCTGGCTCTCATGCATTAACAAAAAATACGCACCATTTGGCTGGAACTATATCAGCAGGTATTTAAGTCCAACCAATTCATATTAGGAGTTACTCGGTTTCTAAGTAATGCAAATATTTCTTCTAATCTTTCAACAAAGCTGTAACTTTGTATCTCAGCATCCAATTTTGTGTGTTAAATATCAGGCACTCTATTCTGTAGAAACTTCCCTGTGCTTTCAGTGTATTTCCCTATGTCCAGCTGTAATGTGTTCCTAGGAAGCTAGATCTACATGATATAGAGGTTCAGCATGATTTGGTTTCTAACTCTGAATGTGAGCAACCTTGCCAAACATCACCTGTGATATTAATTTAGTTGGTAATACTGAATATTTTTGCTGGGAACAGATGGCAGAGCTAGTTTATAGTCAGTCTACTGCTCTCAGTCTGAGTGGCCAGCCAGTTATTCTGTGGGGAGAACTTCAATGGGTATGTGTGGCATAAGTAGTTTTAGGAAATCTTAATTGCCTGTGCTGTTGCTTTGATGCAAAATGCAAGACAATAAACTGAAGGAAGTAATTCTGGTCTTGTGCATTTTGCTTTTGATCTTCTGAACGAACTGAAATTCACTGTAAATTGATCAAAGTTAGGAAACTGAAGCCAAAAGTATCACTGAAGTGATGCCCCTAGCAAACTTGGTAAAAAAACCACTTGTAAAATTTTTGAGTGTTCTCCTGTAGTTTCTTGCTTCCTTCTTGTGGCCATTAACTGCACTGTATTGTTTCTGCTTTGCAGGTTATTATCCCACCTGACATTTGGATATTTGGAGTCCTTATCCTGTGTCATACCTGTACTTTCTCTCACATCACATGAATACACACGTGCCACATTCACAAAACACATTCATCACAAGATACTCTTCACTGTCCATTAGAAAGGAGTGTGCTGTAGGTAAAATACATTTAGGAGTTTTAGATTCCCTGAGTTGGGCTTATGCTTTTATTTTTTTTCTTTCTTTGATAGTTTTGATATTTAAGATTCAAAAGATTAAAAGGTAAAGTGGTGAGGTCAGTCAGAAGGGATGAGTGGGACTTAGTGACTAGAAATGGAAGTATCGACAATAATTCAATCTGTTCAAATGTGGTGTTATTTGAAAAAACTTCCTTTCATGCTAACATCAAAAACAAACAGGGCTTAGATACAGATAATTCAGTATTCTTGAGACATAGTTGAAAGATCAAGCACCATAAGGCAGCAATGCAAACTTCCTTAATTGAGTCTTGTAACTCTGTATCATCCCTGGCCAGTACAGGTCATTTACTGTAAATCACTTTAATTCTTGTCCTTCCTGATAAGACCGTACCACACTGTCAATTTGAAACACCGCCTGCTCATTTTTGCTTGCAAACTGCAATGTTTCTTTTACCACGTATACAAACAACAATTTTGATATGTATTTGTATACGTGCAAACTGTTTGCCTGATTTGCAAATGTATCTTGACATACATATTTTCCAAATAAGAATGTGAGTGGGTTTTGCTGGTAGGACTTTACAAGAGGTACACGCATTTGCATTCAAAGAAGAGTAATTTTTGGAATCTTGAAATCATGCTGGCTTTCCACATGGAGAATCCCTATTAGAAATAAAAAGTACACTTCTGTTTTATCACATTTATGGACTCTGAAGTTTTACTATATAAATATTATTTATGTAGATCCCGACTGCAAACAGTCCTGGCTTTCAGATTACTTACTTTTTGTCAGAATAAGTCAAGCGTGCGCTCAGTCAGAAGTGTGTGTATTTTACATTCCATGTGCCATAGACCAAGAACCTAACCAGAATCATGCCTGATATTTATCTGCAATTTCAGTGAAGTGTAACCTTTTCCATTACCAAAACCAGAAGGGCCAAACTCACATCTAGGTAATGAGCGCATGTGGCACAGAGGACAGAAAACATCTCTACAGCCTGGGGCAAATTGTTCTACTGCAGATTAATAAAGTGCTGGGTGTTACTGCAGCTTTGTACAAGATGGGTCATCATCAGGCTTGTCATAACTGGCTGTATGATGGCTTTTTCATCCCTTCCGTTGTAAAGCAAAAGACATGCACTTAAGCCACCTTGGAGTTATTCCACTACACCCCCCCACCCACCCCCCACTCT
>VZZY01007886.1:43889-124386 GCA_013400335.1 Eurystomus gularis
CCACCCACCCCCCACTCTGCCCCTGGGTGGGCAGTTAGCTCACTGTGAAGAACATCTACCTCTCCTTGTAACTGACTCAGCTCAGCTGACCAGCGGTTACATGCCAGGTCATGTCAGTTCAGTTGTTTCTGGTCCATACCTTCCTTCAGTGATGCATGAAAGTGCTCTGAAAACATAAATATCTAGAAAGTATATGTATTTCATCTGTAGAAGTGATGTAGTGAGTTATATTAGTCTACCATTTCTGTGAGGTAATGCTTGAGGCTTTGCAGAGCTACACTCACATTTTAGTGCAGTGCTGTTATTAACATTGACTTCTACACCACAGGGTACTAGCAGAAGTCATCTCATCAGCCTTAGATATTTGTGAGCTTTATCCCTTACCAGTAATATGTTCATCTGTGGAGGACAGCTCATACTACAGATCTAAATGGGAAATGGTTAAGATATACCTGTGATAGCGGACGAAAAAGAGAAACCAAGTTCAAGTGTAACTAGGATATTTATTTTCTGAGAAAAAGGGGTAGTGTCTTGCCTGACTAAAATACTTTCTTTCTTTACAGAAAAAGACTCTGTCTTAGCTGAGAGGACAGTGCTGGATCTGCTAGTTGCTTGGAAGAAACAGTATTTTTTGGAATGGGACTGCAAAACATGCATGGCATTTCTGAGGCAATTAAGAGATCCTGAGCTTTAAGGGAAAGTAACTCATGTTCTCTCTAGTTCTAGTAATGTTCATATTCCAGGCAAACTTTTCACAAAAATAGGTTTTTATTAGTCGCATTAGGAGCATGTGATTGTGAAATTAATATTATGATGTGAATAGCTACAACACACTACCTCATGTAGGAACTGCCAAGCTGCTTTCTTGGTACCAGTCAGCTCTGTTGCCCATCATTATTCTTTGAACTCATGCTCCTGCGTTTTTAGAATTTTGTCTTTTTGTTGTGAGCTTTCACATTGGAATTTTAGCAACAAGAGCATTCGAATGATAAATTCATAATCCTGAAAACATTTTTCAGAATGTATCAGTGTAAACACGAGCTTTGATAGACGTGGTTATAATTGAGCAGCTTTTGCTCTGGCGACTAAGAGCAAGCATGCGTGGGAGGATGTGGACTAACACATCTAGAGGCCTGTCTAGATGGGATCACCACAAAAAGGCACTTTCAGTGCCAGCTGACAACATAAAGATGAGAGCGAGCAGTGGGGAGGCCGCCTCCATGTCAAGGTGGGTGGAGGTTTGACCTTTCTGGATATGTTCTGTGTGGCTCCTCGGCCGGCTAATGCAATTACATGGTAGAGAAGTGGCCATCTATAACTATCCCCTTAGAAATGGCTTTTGAGGGCAGGCACAGGCATTTGGCGTGGAGTAACAGGAGTACCTTTGTTACTGTGCACTGTGCAGTTCATCTGTTTGCTGCTAGTGTTTGGACGTGTGTGTTTGAGATTAAGAATCTGAAAGTCTCAGTTGCTAATTCAGCTCTGCAAGCCCCCAGTGTCAGGTCTCAGACAGGTCACACTAGTCTTTATCTCGATATGCAAATATTTAAAATGAGAACATCTGTTAACATCATAGGATGTTGTGTAGATGATTTAATGATTGTAGTGGTCTGAATTAGGTAAAGCACTGTTGATAATGCCACTAAGATGGCTTTAAGCCACCAGTATGATGCAGCTGTGAAAAAGGCTAATGTGCTTCTATGATGCATTAGACATGATATTTTTGTAGAGAGAGGGAGAAATGCTAATAGCGTTTCACAAAGCCTTCCTAAGACCTCATTTGGAATAATATAGTGTCCGACATTCTTCCCTTTCCATGGACAGAAAGATGGGCTTAAATCACAACAGCTGCAAAGACAGACTACTAGACTCATCAGACTTACAGAGTATTTATCTTTCAAAGAGCAAATTAGAAAGCTTCTGTCGTTTAGCTTAGTGAAATGGAAGTTGAGAAGGGATAAAGTTATTCTTTGTAAATAAATTAATGGGTAAACGTTAGCAACGAAGCAGTTTCAGCTAAAGTATAACCAATTTTTCTGGCTTTGATATAATCAATTGGTCCTCAATGACTTTAGGCAAGATGTTATAAGAACTACTTCTGAACAGTGCAGTGAGGCAAAGAACCTAAACAGTTTTAAACGTGAGTTCAGTAAGCAGCACAGGAGATTTTATTCTGGAATGACTATAGAAAGTTACATTATGAGACGAGTCTTTGGATTTGAAGCATTGAGGTCTCTGAGGGGTCTAAAGGGTGACTGAAACTGTTTGTTTTCATGGTATTTATTTGGCACTAACAATGTGCTTTAGTGTTTACAGTGGTTGCTTGTGGATAAGAAGTATGTCTGTTCTGCTCTTCTCCCAAATCCCTTAATAACAACTTATTTTATTTGTCCCCTGTTCTGCCCACATCTTCTCACATTCACCATGGAACCAGTTACAAGATCTAGGATCAGGAATGAATGGCTTGCCCTTGGGAAATAGAGGAAGAAATAGCTGGTTTTATCCCTTTTTGTTGTGTGATGTGTGGTTCACCTCCTGTGATTGTTTAGGAGTTGGTGTTACTCGGCAATTGTTAAAAAACCATGCAGCTATTGCAAAGACATACGATATAGACAGTGCCCTCAAGCTTCATCTCTCCCTCTATGGTATTCTATAATTATAGCGTTTCCTGTAGCTATTTTGCCTTTTGTAGGGTATTGAGAAGTACTTCGTGGTGTTTAGGGCACATGGAGCAGATGCACTACAGAAACCTCAGAACTGAACATTCATCGTGTGATTACCTGCAGTTGCACACCCATCCCTGAGGGACCATCCAGTGTCTCTGAACTGTGTTGAGGCACGCACTGAAATGGTGCGTTGGTGATCCAGACGAGGTGTTGATTCTTTCTGCTGCTCAAACTTTGCTGTTTGGTGCACGGAATTTTTTTCTGTCGTGTTTTCTGAAGAATATATTTATTTGCCTCCTCCCGTACCCCAGAAGGATTGTTCTCAGTAAGTGACGTCTTGCAGGTTGATTATCCCTCCTCTGCCTTTGCATTTGTAGCATTTCTGTGAGAAGATGAACTTCCAGGGAAATCAGCCTATTGTCAAAGACCTCAGATTGAAAGGGGAAATACAGAAGGAAAAGGAGATGTGAAATTCTTTTACAGGCTCTAACTTTGGTATTGAACTATGTAACCATAGTGTGGGCAGGAAGCAGAGGATGATAAAGAGCAGTGCTTCCATTCGCTTGTCTTGTTTTTCAGAGCACCGTGCAGCCTGAGAGACGGGTAGTGTTTATAACACATTCGTGGCATAGCTGCTTCCTGGTAAGTGTGCAACAGGAAGAAGTGTTGTTCTTAAATTAGTAAGTGAAAAGCAGCTGGTAAGGGATGGGCTACAACTTTCTACATTTTATTCAGACAGGATTTAAGGAGAAAGTTCCTTTTCAACATTTCATTGGAGAGTCAAAAGAAAAGGCAAAAATATAACTTACTGAGTTTTTTAGGTTCAGGCCGTATTGTGCCAGCAGATGTTAACTGTGGAAAGGGCTCTATGCTCCAAGTGACTTGTCATAATAAAAAAATTATTCTTATAGGCAATCACTGCAGTGTAAACCTGAGTATTTATAAAATGCATTGTTAGACAGTGGCAAACTCTTTAAGAAAGTGAAGTGAGAAGTTATTCCTGCTTCTACTAATAACTTGCCATGTGCTTTTACATATATTATTGGAAAAGAGGAGAAATAATTTTGAATAGCTCATTGATTTTTTTAACATTGGGGCCCGTTGAATGTCCCATAAAAAAGACTGTAACTCCCATTTAGGATGAATTCTGTTTCAAAAATGAGTTCAGAAGAGTTTATTTGAACTTTGCTGACTAAATTTAATAGCCAATCTTTTGAAAATCTTAGCTATAATATTTATAGTATAGCAAACAGTTTGAAAAATAGATGTGATTTATAATTTACTTTGTGATCAAGTACAAAAAACATGCTAGGGAATACATTTTAATGGCAGAGGCTTATACTGTGGTAAATTTCTTTCCTGTTCCACACCTTACAGATCATAAGTCTGGGGGGAAAAAAATGCTCTGAGACCTTGTCTTTCATGGACAACTATGTGACAGCAACTGCGCTGTTTATATTTAAACGTCAGATTATCTCTAATACTTTCAGATGGTCTGAAGTGAACTTCTAGCAATGCCCTTTGTGATGAGTTCCTATAATTAATGGTTCCTGAAAGTACCAGGCCTGCAGCACTTCCTCTCTCCTGCAACTCTCTGAAGTGTGGAGCTCAAGGATCAAAGAAATGTTAACTATATTGGCTTCAGGCTGTATGAAGTATAAACCCAGATCACTTTTTTCTGATAAGTTCTGGGACTTGTCTGTGTGACCAAGTTAACTAGCATCAGCCAGACTATAATAGCTACAGCAATCATGCTAAAATCCTCATCTTCTAGTAAGAAAGCTGTTTTGAGGTGAGCTGGGCTGCTTTTGGATGAAGGTTGTTAAGCCAAAAACCTATTTATTACCAAAGAAAAACCCCAGACCCCTTCACGGAAGATTTAAACCCGTGCAGTGTATGATTCTGTCACCATTATACTGGTAAATTTTCCATTGCCAAGAAACCATTAGATGGTAAGGATCATTATTTTCCTTCGGTATTGTGGGCTTTGGGGAGGCACAAGCACTTGTTAGAATGATGATGTACGGATGGGGCAAATCTTGGCTTCATATGGATAATTTGTGGGGGAAAATGACAGACCTTCATTTGTAAATGAGTCTCTTGTCCTTTCTGGCAAGGAGGTATATGTGGGTGAACGAAGTGTCTTTTTCATGTCACTGGTGATGGAAACTAGAATGTAAACACTGCAGTACAGGGGATGCCAGGAGCTTGTGAACAGGAAGAGAAAATAAACAGAGGAGAAACATTTCCTAAAGTGAGTGGAGGCAAATACTGAAATTAATTCTACAGCTTTTTGGGCAGTTTACCAGTGGTGATGGTTTTGGGGTTTTTTTTTCAGATTTGACATCAATCTACTACTAATAGTTACAGATATTTATGTTACTTTTATCCTTTTATCCATGGCAGTGGGGTTGGAACTAGATGATCTTTAAATAAGTCCAATTGAGTTCCAACTCAAACCATTCTATGATTCTATGTCCTAACTAGCTGACAAATGGGATCATGCTGATGAATAGGAGAGACTCGAGAATGCCAATTTTTGAGAAATGACTAGGATCACCACTGATAATTGACTTCTGTATGAGCTACAGCCATTGGTTTATTTAGGTTTTGAAGCCTAGTTCCAAGGGCATGATTCATACTGACACACACACCAGGGAGGAAGCATGACTCAGTGGTGGATTTGCAGGGTCAGGCCATACTGGTGGTGGGAGCTAGGGTAACTGAATCTCATGCTACATTCAGCACCAGCAGGCAGTATACGAAACTGAAGAAGAAGACATAGTACAACATTAAATGTTTTTGTGTGACTCTTTGAAACCTCTTCAAAAGAAATAAATACCATCTTATAGTATCCCAACACGTACCTTTCAATGTTGAGTGCTTATTAATAAGATCCAAATATTTTGGACATACTTATTTCCCTGTTGCATTAGAGGTCAAATAAAGATAATTAGATAGCACTTTCGGCATTAAAGTGTACTTAATGCAGTGTGACTCAACCGAGGAAGGAGGGATTTATTTGTAAATACTGTGTTCATTTATAGTACTGCTTTTATATCTCATTTTTATATATCAGCTGCACAAAAATGTTGTTGAAAGGCTGCCTTATAGTGTACATAAATATTATCCATCATTTGTTATTTAAATATAAAAAGGTACTTCAGTCTACTGTCTTTAGTTTTGATAGAGAGTTATTTTTTCTTCTCAGTTTCAGTATCGGGGGAATCAAGATGTAATAGAAATTCCTCTTTAGCAGACACCTAGCGCTGAATCATTCATCTGTACTCATTAAGTATGCTGTTATTAAATGGTCACTTAGTAATACAGTAGCAGTTCAGGAGGGATAATATGCTTTCTTCACTGGATCTACATCATTTCAGCAGAGGCTGAGATTTTTAAATCAAGAAGGTTCAGTTGCACAGGTTTTATTACAGGCCGTGAGGATCAGCTTAACTCCCCAGGCTGTATGTGAGTTACACTGGTGCAGGACGGCAGCCATGAGCACACTTGTGGGATGTTCACCAGGTAGAAGAACTCCTCTGCTTAGTGACAGAGCTCTGGGAGCAGATGAGTAGGTTGAGAAGCATCAGGGAGTGCAAGACAGAGATGATCGCTGGATTACTGATACACTAGTCCTGAGCTGTATTAAAGCTAAGGAAAAGCTTCTGCAACACGCGTTGGTTGTTCCACTGAAGTACTGATTATATGTGTGCAGAAACACAACTACATTCTTCATCATTTGAAACTTGGGTTGTAGTCCAGTGAGGAAACTGTGGGGAAGAGGAAGGAACAAATGCAGGCTGGTGAATGGAAGAGGAGGAGTTGTGTGAGATAGGAGAATGTATAAAATACAGGAAAAGAAAAAAATAAGGTAGAGGGGAGATTAGTGGGAGAGCTAACGGGTTTGGGATACTGATATGTAAATCTATGTAAGGAACAATCTTAGGGCTGGCTGTTAGTTTTCACTGATACCAGGAAGCTGAGATCACCCAACGTATACTAATCTATATTAAGGTTTGAGTTACCTCTTAATTTCAAAAGACTCCTGTTACAAATAAGGGTGAAGTCATGAGGTAGTCCAAAAAACTATTTTTGTGTGTTCAAAAGTGGGAAGAATGTTCTTCGTGAAATTCTTATCATATTTGAATGTACTACATGCTTCTGACTTTGTGTTGATTTAGTTCATGTTCTGTTGATACAAATCCTATTGTTACCAACCCAAATATTGAAACTATTCTAAAAACAGGACTCAATGCAATAAATCAAATGTCTTTTAATTTGCTTTCTTATTCATATCTCGGGGGAATCAGCCTCTCCCATCTTGTTTGCTGATAATACCAAACTGAGTGGGGAAGAGGGCACTTTGGAAAGGAGAGCCTTCCTGCAGGAAAATCTGGATAGGCTGTAAGAGTGGGCCAACAAGAATCCTATGAAGTTCAGCAAGGCCAAGTGTAAGGTCTTGCACCTGGGAAAACATGATCCAGGAGTGCAGCAGAGGCTGGGATTCACCAGGCTGGGGAGCAGTTCTGTGGAAAGGGACCTGGAGGTCCTGATGGACAAGAAGCTGAGTGTGAGCAGTCAGTGTGCTGCTGCAGCAAATAAAGCCAACAGGATGCTGGCTTGCAACAACAAGGGCATCACCAGCACAGATAAAGAGTCGTTATCCCTCTTACTTAGCACTTGTCAGGCCACACCTGGAATACTGGGTTCAGTTTTGGTCCCCACTATGCAAAAAGATATGGATGGGCTGGAGAGGGTCCAGAGAAGGGCTGCAAAGATGATCCAAGGACTGTGAAGCTGCCATATGAGGAAATGCTGAGAATTGGGTTTGTTGAGCCTTGAGAAAAGAAGGCTTAGGGGAGACCTTATCACCAGGCTCCAGTATTTAAAAGGTGACTACAAAGAAGGTAGAGGCATTGGAACAGGCTGCCTAGGGAAGTGGTGGAGTCACCATACTGGAGGTGTTCAGAAAACAGATAGATGTGGTGCTTCGAGACATGGTCTAGGGATTAGGGAGATGTTGGATGAAGGTTGGACTAGACAATCCTAGAGGTCTTTTCCAATCTAAATGATTCTGTGAGACTCCCTTTTCACAAGGAGACACATGGAAAAGGTGAAGGGTAGTGGGTACAAGTTATTCCTGGGGAGATTCTGATTGGACACAAAAGGAAAATTTTTCACAAGAAGGACAATCAACCATTGACATAATCTCCCCAGGAAAGTGGTGGAATCCCCAGCGTCAGACACTTTTTAAGATTCAGCTGCACAAGGTGCTGCATCATGTTGTCCAGACTGTGATTTGCTAAGAAAGTTTGGACTGGGTCATCCTTGAAGTCCTTTCCAGCCTGGTGTTCTATGATTGTATAAAACCATCTTAAATTCAGCCTTAACCCCTTCCCCCACAGAAAGGGGGGATGTTTGAGACAAGCCAGGAAGATGTCTTTGGTTGGTTTGTACTTTCTGGGAAAAATAGGTGAAGGTATGCTGTCATCTGCTTTATTCCAGTGGAATAAAGATAAGCACACATCCTTGGTAAACACTGCCAAGAAAACCCTGTTCTTAATTGAAAACCATTCCTCCCTCCTCCCTCCAATACTTAATGTATTTAACTTAATTAAGGATTGTTTTGTCTTCAGAAAGAATGGCTTAAAAGAAGCACTAGTAACTCTGTGTTAACTGAAATGTAAAATGTTTTTAGATTGATATTTAGATGCTATATAACTTTATTGGTATTCTTCATAGAATTATTTAAAAAAATAAATTAGAAGATTGTGTTAATCTGGCATCAAGAGTGAAGTACCTACAGTTTACAAAGCCTTCGTACAGGTGCCGTGACATTTAAATATACAGATGTCTGTGTTTTTCAGTAGTGAAGGATTTAAGTGCCTAAAATTCTACTTCTGCACAGACAACATTGCTGGTTTGGCTTGTCTTCTTCTGAAGTTCTTCTAGGATCCTGAAATTAAGTCTTCCTGCTCACTAGCCCTTGTACAGATCTCTTCAAAGCCCACCATTGGAAGTGAGTTCAGCACAAAGTGTAGCAGCCTTGGATATGGCATGCTAACCACAAAGACTGTGTATGGGAAAGGTAGGGAGTTCATTGTTGAGAGTGTATCTGAAAATTGACAGGACAAGAGGCAAGCATAGGAGGCTGAGTAGGAGAGTAAAGCAGTGGGGAAAATACTGGAAGGTTAAAAGCTTTTCTCTTAGTGGAAGAGCTAACAGATCTGTGAAGGGGACAGCAAACTAAGAGATGATGCTGAGATAAAAAGGAAGGCTAGTATATGAGAGCTGGAAGCTAATGGGAAATGGGATTCTGGTTGCAGGAAGAAGAAGGAGCAATATATCATATAATGAAAGTTGATGAGAACGAAGCAGATACTATAAAGAGGCAAAGAGGTGGCACTGAGATCAGAAATAGGAGACTGAGCCCCATGACAAGGAATGTGATGGGGATAGTGGCGCATGTCCCCAGGATTGGCAGTGGTACAACTTGGATGAGAAGGAGAGGTGGCCAAGTTTTGAAGGAGACTCTTGGTGTCTGTATTGAACAGGATGGAGCTTCTCCTTTTCAATGGTTACTGTCGTAAAGGAGCTGGAAATTAAACCAAGCTCAGAAAGCTGTCTTGAATAATGTTATAAAGAACTGGCGCTGCAGAGCAGGGAAGCTGAAGAATTAAGGTTGTCTAGAATATGTTAACTAAGCTCCCTTGGACACATGCTTTATGATATAGTTTTAAATTCTATGATCTCAGAATTGTATGGTATTTTCAACTAGTTCAGAAGTGTACAAAGACTGTGTAGCAAAGGTGACAGGTCTTTGAAACATGCCTTCATTTTTTGTAGAAACTTTAAGACAGGTAGTGAATGGGGCAGTGAGCTACAAGACAAGAAAGATGTGTTGCGTATTTAAGGCAGATGAATACAACTTCCTCAGAAAATTAGTTTAAAGATTATATAAGGCTTGGTACTCTGATAAATGGGTTTTAGGAATCTGGCCGAACATTAAAGTTCGTAATGCTCCTAATTCAAAAGTTTCATTCTTCATGTTCACAGACTGTTGGGGATCATATGATGTACCCTGCAGGGGACTGTAACGCAATCTGTGGTTGTCCTGACAGCACCAAAGAGGAGATCTGTGTGGGAACTAGCGTTTCTGCCCTCAAGACTGCTGTTCTGAAATGGCACAGAATAGTCTGGAGTGGATAAAGTGCTGTGCTATGGCTGTATGCAATTCAGTTAATGTGTAGATTTTCAGTACTTTCTTTTCTTCTAGCTACTGTATTCACTGAATGAGATCAGGGTCCTGTGGAAGAAAGTTGCATGTCATCACCTAATAAAAAGCCAGTCAGACTAGATATGAACAACTAACTAGAAATACGTAAAAAAACCCCACAAACCCAAAAATAAAAATTAGGATTTCTGAAATGCTTACCTTAAATATTTATTCATTTCCACCTCATCAGACACCTTTCTTATTTTAAGATCTTAGGGTTGTTGATGTTTATATGTGGTTTGTCAGCTTTTGTTTGTTTAAATGGTATGATTTCCGTATAGTTATCCTTGGAAAGTCTGGATGCACAACGCGCAAAGAAAACTTCAAAACTAGAAAGCGTAGGTAGAGTCAATTTTTAAATTCCCATTGACTTCTGGTAAAATCTTTGAAAAAGTGTACCTTGCTTACTTGTCAAATTATATATTTACTTGCATGATGGAGAAGATGGCAAACAATTTTCTTTAGCTCTGATGTAATTGTATTTGAGGGGAACTAATTCCATCTTAGTTGGTTACATTCTGACCATGGTCATAAGTACGGCTGCGATTTCTATTTAAAGAGACTAGTTTCAGTGGTTGTATCATATCAAATGCATTGCTTTTCAACTCTGTTATTGTTAGATGGGCAGCTCTAAATTAGATGGTCTAATTCTGGAAAATTTGAATACGTGCAGGTGGACTTTTGTGTCAGCAAAGCCACACTTAATTGGAGCTCCATATGTCTGCAAAAATTGATTCCGTATGGTTGAATAGCAGATTTGGAAAATGTTTCTTTATTTCATACTAGTGCCAGGAGAAAGCAGAATAACTTTAATTTTTGAGCTCTTCCATAACTAAGTGACAGTGAACCTGTACACAAACCTTCTTTCAATTTTTAAAGTGGTAATTAAATGCGTAGGATTTTCTTGTCCTACGTTAAGAGTTTAAGGTAGCTTAAATCGGTGGCTAACAAAGCCTTAACTGTGTTGGTGTCTGTTTGTACTCCTAAAAGCAAGTGATGAAATATACCTAGATCATGCAATCCCACCCTCTACTAGGTTGAATTTACATGAGGTGTCTCACAGAAAACTCTTTCATTTAAGGTTGTGCTGAATCTAAAATAATATGTGTATGTAGAACTGGTCAAATGCAACCCAATCTTTCTGCAAGGGAAAAAAGCTTTGAGTTTGCTTCTGCTTAAGCAATTGATGGGAAATAATCCTGTAAGAAAAGCTGGAGATCTGAATGTTTAAATTGCTGACAATTTGGGGCTATAAGAGTTGATATAATGAAGAGATGAACTTATGAGGAGTTATGTAAATTGATTTTTTTTTCTTGTTTTTTATTGTACACAGGTACCTAAGGATAAAACTGGCCTGAAGGGAAAATCAGGGGGAAACTGGGGAGCTTGACTGTTCTTGCACCTGAGTAAGTGAATGCTTAACTGGAAATCAGCTTTACAAGATGTTAAAACTGTTAAATATTTCTCAGCATCTCCGTGCCTAATGGCAATCTGTAACTTGAGACAATACTTTGGCTTTTTGAATTGAAAAGGACTAAAAGCACTAAGGCTAGCTAAAGGGAGTGTTCTGCAGAGTCTTCTGTGCTTTGCAGCTGGTTTGCTTTTTGTTGCTACCCTTAAAGCTTCCATAAAATGAAACATTGATTATATGCAGGATTTCTTGGTATTTTGGTGTTTTACCTTTTTAGTTATTTATCTTGAGACTAATTTCTGAGATGAATAACCTCTCTGTTTCTTAAAGTTAAACTCAATCTTGCTGGTTTGTGATCATAGTAAAGCACTGAGATTCAGCAAGACTGAAGTCCTACGAGGAGGCCAGGTTAGGCATCAGGTCTTCATAGGATGAAGGCTGAGAAGATGACCTTGTGGTGGCCTAATATGGTTGTCTTGGAAAGGGTGAATGCTGATTTCATGTTGTTTGAGAAAAAAGCTATTGTCTTGATTGGGTTTGATTCCATTAAAATAGCTGGATTAGCTTCTGCTAAAACAGAACAGGGACGGCTTTTCTTCATCAGCTTTGACAGGACGTGTGGCAAATATTCCTAGGCGTCTGAAGGTCCCTAGTCCCAAACCTGGCCTACACAGGTTTTTGAAAAGCCAGGAAGAATATTTTTCACTTACCCACCTAGCTTCCTTTCCTGGAAATCCAAATATTATTCTGGTTACATTAAATTATTTTACATGTGAAAAAGGTGCTTTGTTGTATTACTTAACATATTTATTTATTTATATAATGGTAATGATTCTATGATATGTATTAATATATAAAATGCATGCAATACTAGTGAACAGATAAATATGCTATGGCATGAAAATTCTTCCTATGGGTTACATATTTTTAGTAATGGGCAATTTAATTGAGTTTTCGGAAACAACTGCCAGAGCTGGAGCCTTCCTTCCTGCTGGCATTTATCATACTAAAGGAATTATGTTTTGGAAGGCTTCAGTAAGTTGAATATCCTTACTTGTATCTACATTACATATTACAAACTCTGCTTATCAGTTGAGAGTCTCTCTTTTTAATCTGGTCTAAACTTGTTATCAGTGAGCTTTATTCCAGATCCATGCTGTGGTTTAATTGTATTCTTGTACTCTTGCATGAATTTATAAATTGATATCTGTCATGTCGCTGTGTTAAAAACTGCGTTTCATTTTGCCATAGTATTTACTGTGCTTATCTCTTTGTGATAGAGTAGTAGACAAAAAAGTCTCTCACTGCTTTTGATATTAAAGAGAATTAAACGTGTGACTTAAAAACATGCCGGGCTTTGTGAGCTATCCACATGTCAGATTTCGAATTCATTCAGAGATGCGTCGTCGCAGCATTTAACATTATAATTCCTTAATTTGTAAATTAGGTAGTGAATCACAGATAATGCCCGAGACTGTATTATAAGTCATGGGTTGCTTTCTTGTGCATTTGTAGTTCGCATTGAAGTTCTGGTTCCTGCAAGTATCGTGCCTTGTTGCACTTGTGCTCATTGTGCATGGTTTTAGGAATTAGGTCTGCAGACTAGCGAACAGGTGTAAGGTTTATTAAAGTAGAGAAGGTCAGAGTTCTTAAATGATAGTGGCATGTTTTGAAATCAAAATTGGCTCAACAGCTCTGTTTTAAATCCAACAGGGACCTTGGAGAGAGGTTTTTGCCTTGTTTCTTTTTAACTTCTATACTAACACGCAGCAAATGTTTTCATGTATTTCCTGTGTTATCAGTCCTACTCTGCATATTTTACTCTATTGCTTTTGACAGTGATGAAAGGCAGGTATTTCCTGACCTTTTGTATTTCGGGTGCTACATAAGCTCAGCTGCTCATTTCAGGAATATTTTCTCCTGTCTTGTTTCCATTTCCTCATTTAGAAGGCAGCACTAGAAATTCCAGGTGCAACTGCAGTCTTCTGGGAATTACCATTTAAATTTTTTGCTAGTGTACATGAGACAGGAGCACAAAAGAAAGGTGGTCATTCTGCTGGGCTTGAGGGTTTGTAGATCTGGTGACTTTTTCCTTGATGAAGATACCATGTCAATGTTATGTTACTTTTTGCTTGAAAATTGCCCTTAATTGGTGTTTGGGGAAGGCAGAAGTCAAGAACTATTGAACTAAGATGTGGGATTTTAATCCAATTAAATTGTGTGTGAATGAGTATAGGATTGATCTCTGCTCTAATTCCACTGTTATATCCAGTTTATTATTTGCCTGTTATTGTAGTTAATGCATCAGCTACAGATATTCTCATTCCCACTTGAAACTGAGTGCCCCGGGGCAAGATTTTTCTCAGTTAAGCATGGAAATGAGATGGCCTTGGTTTTGAGAGGATCCTTCATGTAGCAGTTCTTGTGCCTGGTGCTCTGGAAAGATCGATGGGTTTGCGCAAATCTGCATCTGGGTTTGATGCAAGATAAAACATGTCCGTGACGCAACCCTCTGTGTGCTGCATTGTGGTTTTTTTCAGGGATCGGTAGATGATAGTCTGGACTGTATTTAGAGGCTGAAGTGAAGCCAACTGGTACTGTTACTACAGGCTGTTGATAGTGTAGGATGAAGGTCTTCAACTTCTTTTAGCAATTAATTACAGGGAAAATTGCTATTATTTTTGTAAATTATAGTGTATAATTTCTGACAGTTTTTCAAGATACTATACACGCTGCTGTTCATAGGCTAGAAGTCTCCAGGGATTTAAAACTCTTTCTTTACAGTATCTCTTACAGAGATCAATTAAGTTACCTGTTAGTGTTGTATCAACTTAGCATCTGCTGAAATGGTTAAAAAGTTGATGGTTGGTCAGTCAATTCTAGAAGGTTTTTTAATCTTAGGAGAAATTTTTGGTTGAGGATTTTTGTTTCTGTATAGTTTTGTTGTTTGTCCTTCATTATTTGGAAAGTGGTGTTTGAGTAAGGGAAGGCTCCAGTAGCTGAAATTGTAATAAAAAGGAACAAAAAAAAAATTATTTAAGCAATTATGTTTATTAAAATAACTTGTTCTCAGAAAGCTAACAGGACTGTAGTTGCAACCCTCCCCCATGCTTGAAAGACAGAAAGTCTTTTCAAAGACAACTTTCTTTGATCAGACCTAAAATGATGATGAAATTATGTCTCCTCATTTTGCTTGCAGCCAAGTGTCACAGCCTTTCATTGGTGCTTGGAAAGTTGTATATCACTAAATTTGAAAGGTACCAAACTCCTGTGGTTGGCCTCAGCATTAAAATATATAGACACTTCTGCTTTACGAGGCTGTAAACCAGATAATTCATTACTGGTGGGGATCTGGAGGTAGACATGGACTTTTAAAAAACAATCTGTTATATTACAAATTCCTTTGGAGGGGGAGTGTTTGTTTTCAGGGATTCCTGGAGAGTGGAAGCCTATTGCGGTGGTATTCTGTGTGTAATAAATCATGTACTTTGCCTAGGCTGGGTTTTGTTGTGTTGGGTTTTTTTGTTGTTTGTTTGGGTTTTTTTCTTAAAAGTCTAAGACCATTCAAACATTCTGAACAATCTGTCTTAATAAGAGTAACAAGTAGTATCCTCTCTGCAAGCAGAGGGGTGTGGGGGGGGGGAGACGATTTTAATTTTTTTAAAGTATAACATTCTCACTGTCTATATAAATAAATGATAGTGTGTCACACAATTCATGTGCACAGCAGTGCAGCCGTATTGCTGTTGTTTGCCCAAATAACAAGAAATGAGAAAGAAAGGATGACAAGAGGAATATGTATTGGTAATTGACATTGTGATGTGAATGGATTGACGCTGTGGTTTTGTTTGGGGGGGGCACTCATTACAGGGTGTTTCATCATCTATTTGCTGCTCTTCGATATTTAGAAAGCATCTTCAGTGATCCTTTTTGTAAACCAGCTCATGCAGTAACTGGCAAAACAGAAGCAATTAGTGGTGTAATCTCAAAGGGAATCTCAAGCTTCACTTTAAGTGCAATGATTAAATCCACTAAAATGATAACCATTGCTGCCAAGAACTCCTGTAATTGGTCACTAATGTATTTTGTTGTAGCAGTCGATAACTACTGGATTTTGTGCATGTAATTAGTAAAGCATACACGTTTGGTCAGTAAAATTGAAAATCCTAATAACCGAGGCTAGAGGGGGTGGGAAGAAGCAGAGAGCTGGAGAACTGAAATAGTGCTCTGTTGATAGTACCTAACTAGAACTGTATGCTTCAATAAAACAAGTGTCCTACTGTGCTGGAATACAAATGGGCTGTCTGTGGCAGGATATAGCAAAGACGTTTGGCAGAGAGGGATTTGAAAGCTTCTGGCATAATGTAATTGAATTGGCCATTTCTTTAAAGATACAGCAAATTGTTTGCTGCGGCATTCATCATCATAAGGGAGGTCAGACAGCTTGCCAAACATATGATACTCATAACAAAAAGTAAAATGGTGACGCTTACATTTAAACACAAATCATATTATCGTATTTGTAAAAGCTGTGGAAGTGAATGGGAATATTTTCGGTGGCGCTGAGGCATTAGTAATCTAAGTAAGACGGTAATTCAAGAGGGGGAAAGCGTATAGTCAGGGAAAAGACCCCCAAGGGAATGCAGCTAGTGAGCAACATATGATCCCCCTGACTTGAGAGGATAGTAGGTGCTTTGGCAGGAGTATTGCTGACGCTCTCTTCAGATCACTTAAGGGAAGATAGGCTTGTATGATCCTTTTTTTTTTTTTTTTTTTTCCCTTTTAAGAAAACAGGGGAAAAAAAACACCAAAGAAGGACTTAGGGCAGTCTTTAAAAGGAGACAAGATCTAAACTGAAGCGTTGCTGGATTTTGGTAGTCGGTTAGGCTGTGACAGAACAAGATGATGCAACAACCTGTAGCATATCTGAAATGTTATATGAAATGTTCAGTATTGGTACACCGGGAAACCCCTCTCGAGTCACATCCAGAACGCTGAACATAAATTGCATGCTGACAGGGGCTTTGGGCCACACACTGGTGCCTCTGCAAATGGGTAGCTGTTAGCTTTCAGGTTCTAACACATTCAGGAGACTGGCATTTTGATTTCTTGCACCACTGCACCACTGATAGGGTTGGAAATGGGAATCAAAATAATTAGATTGGATATATAGATCCCAGCAAACCGGCCAAGAAAGCGGCTGGGCTGGGGCGGGCCGTGCTGAATTCTAAAATGTGCCAGTGCTTTTTTTATGAGAGGGCAAGGACGGAAGGAGTAAACTAGAGTGCAGATGCTCACCATTTGTATTCAGAGCATGTAATAAAATAATTGAATATATGCTTCCTCCTATTAAAGCCTGTTGAAATCAGTAATAAAATACATTACCGTTATATTAAAAAGGGAACACAAATTTTCAGGTAATATATCTTAGTTACAGTATGCACAGCATACAGATAGGCAGACTGGGAAGTGGTCTCTTATGTAATCCGAGACATTCCTCCTTGCTGATACATGACTGTTCCCATCAGGGCATTTTCCTTCATTTTGTCCAGCAGTAGCTTTGTAATATTTCCTCTGGCAGTTTTTTCACAGGCTAACACTTATTCCCCTCCAAAAAGCTTTTTCTGCTAGTCTCTCAGTATTTTCCATTTAAAAAAACCCCAAACACCTTTCCACTTACTCCTTCTTGAGTTTCCCCATCTGATCTTTTCCTCTTTCTGCTATGCAGATTCCTCCTTTAGATATTTGTTAACTCTTACTCCGCTTTTGCTTTGTCCCACTGCCATTTTTCATCTGTACAAATTTATCTCTCCATCTTTAGTCAAAAGTCAGACCTTCAAGTTTCTGCTTTTTAGAGACACCCCCCCCCCCCCCCCCNCCTTTATTTTGTCTGCAGATTCAGGAGCCCAGGCCCTCCTAAATTAATGCTTTTTTTAAACTCTACTATGTAGCTTGCCTGCCCATAACACTTCCTACTTCACATATGAGTCAGGGCACTTTGTCCCTTCCTTCCTCATTACTAATGGGTTTTTTCTACCAAACTTGTTATATCTTGCATTTTCACAAGAAATATCTCTTTATTACTTTCCATTTCTATTTCTGTGTGTCCTTTTCATTGCATTAAATCCCAAGACCTCCTTGTCTCTGCAACTTCTAATCTATCTAGTCACTGCTAAGCATCTGTCCACAATAGCCCAGTGATTTGTGTGCCCATCTGCAATTAGGGAAGCTGCAGATGCAGTATCTCCTGTCCTTTGAAGCTGGGTGTACAGGTCTGTGTCTCTGCTAGTACTATATGATAATAATACATGCTTATGTATGTGCCCGCTTTTGTCCTGTCCGTCAGACGTGGGCTGAATTTTTAAGCAAACCCAGCAGCTATTGGCTCTAGTTGTAGTCAGTGGAAAAAGATGTTGAGCTTTTTCTGAACATCCTCATGCTGAACCAAATACCACTATTTTTCCCCTGTTGTCCTACTCTAGATCTCCAGGCGATTTTAGATGTTACTTTTCTTACTGTGCTCTTCAGTTCGTTATTTCACCTTACACAACTCAATTGTAGAGATAGTGGTGAGGGACAGCAAAGTAATGTCTTTTTTGTTAGACCTGTGCAAGCCCATAATATCTAAAGCTCCTTCAGAAGTTGTCATTTATGTATCTCGAAATGTGCTGCGGCCATACTGTACAGCTTACATGTAAGTCTGCCGTTCAGTGATACGATGTTTTGATGTAGGATTGCAAGACTAACAAATAAAAAGTGTATTTACTATCCATGTGATAGTATGGGTGGAATGTGGAGGAGCAGTAGTCACACCTGAAGCTCAAAGTGTTCAGATGTATTCAGGAGAGAGTTTGGGAGTTCTGGAGGAGCTCATCTTTCTGGTAGGAAACTGATACGGTCCAATCTGTTGTGTCAGAGACTGAAATTGTGAGTTGATAATCATCTGGTAATAAGCATGTGAAGATCTATGATGTGGGAAGGCTCTTTTGTTTGGAAGTTACGGAAATAAAAAGATACATTGGAAATAAGCTAAAGGTAGAAGAATTCAAGCAATGCCTCAATATTTATAGCTATTTTAAAGATGTAAAATTGTTGAAATTAAGGTGAGGAATTTGTCTATCAGCTGAAATTTTCACTTCCTTTTCATATGAATTTATAAAGTACAGATTTTAAATGTATTGCAAGAATTGTGTGTTTGAGTTTCAAAACCTGTGTTATTGAGGAAAAATCAGTTAGACAATGGCCTGGTCTCTTTCTGTCTCCATGCTTATGAAGGTCTTCTGTTCAGGTTGGGGCCTTCATACAAACAGATTATTTAGCTGACATGATGGTCATATGTTTCTGGTGGACAGTTGCAACCCAGTAGTTACTGAAAGAAACTGGAGGTTGGAACTAGGTCATCTTTGAGATCTCTTCCAACCCAAACCATTCTACGATTCAGTAATTTGTCCTGCTCCAAAAGTTATCTCAATGATGCCTTCTGCCCAGTGCTGCTGTTAGAGCAGATACAGCCCACTTAAGAGCCGAGTAAGGATTGACCAATGTTCAAAGTTTACTTGAACGCTTGGCGCTGATGCTTTATACGGAGAATTTGACAAAAAAAGAGAAAAGTTATTTTAGTTTTAATATTTTTTTCCTCACCTTTTTCTTCAGTGAAGTTGGCTGGCAGTATCACAGCCAGTCTAAATGCAACATTTTATTTATGGCAATGATTCTATAGAAGAACAAATGGAGTTTGGGAGAGAAGAAGTAATGAGAGAATCTTAGTGCTTTTTTATATTAATAACTTGCTGAAATACCACTGACTTGAACAAAGAGATAGAATCAAATACCTTGCTCAGGTTCCATAATGTCTATTGAAGAGTACTGCAACACTTATCCCCCATGTTTGGACTACTGCCATTCAGTCAACAGTATAGCAGTGTATTTTTACACAGGCTGTAAAAACAAGGCAGTATGTTACACAGGTAGTATTTTCTGTACCTGTTAAATGCTATTACATAGTTCCCATTCCAATGTATAAATAACCTTCTATGATAGGGATTCTAGGTAATGGAAGCACTTCACATAGTTCAGCACCACAGTATAGCGTTTGTTTTGTTTAGGAGACCTGCAGATGGCTTTAATCTTCTATTTTAAGTTATTAAAATCGTATGATATAAACAGCAGGATGTGCCACATAGCTAACTCAATTGTGCTGTAACTCAGAACAAGCTGGGCTGTTTCTTCCTTGTCAGGAAGACTTTTCTGTGTTTGCTGTTGTCTTATCCTTGGTTATTGGAACCATCTTTAGGTCCATCTTCTGCAATAATTTTCAGAACTAATTATGTTCAGCGAGTATCTTACCCCTTGCAACTTTTAACTGCCAGTGCACATTATAGGGGATGACATCTTTTGCTGTACAGCTGGTGAACTCAGTTTACTTTGCTTTTGAAGGCCATCTGAAAATAGGTAAAAGAATATTCAAACCCTTTGGCTTTTTCTGGTTTTTATGCCAACACCGAGAAACGTGGTAAGTGGTCTGCTCTTGTGAGACAGTATACAATCAAGGAAATTCTTAGGTTCTTTCTATGCTGGTGGAGAAGTTGCATTTACACGCAAACTTAGCTGTAAAGAGACTCATATAGTTAGTTACTTAAAAAATTAAATACTGTGGCTGTCTAGAATTCAGTTTTACCAAAGGATGTGGAAAATGTTTCTGTATTTTTGAAATGAAACCCATTATTTTTATGTGATCTTAGTGGAATGTGGTTTTGAAACTTGCTTTGTTACGGTAGGAAGTTTTTTAGACTTTCAAAGCATGAGTTCTTAAATTAATCATACCCTTCTGCTACCCAGGTATTGTTTGGAAAAATCAGGCTTTTTTAGGAAATGATAAGTGACAGCACTGATATCTTAGCTCCCTACCTTGGGAAGTGCTTCCCTTATTTTCCTTTTCTGTGCCCCTCTGCAGGAACAAAAGCAATACAAGAATGCAGATGTTGAAAGGCATGAAAATGTGTTTAAAGTATTTTCCTTCTGTCTTGGAACAATGGTTGCTGACAGCAGAAGGCTTGCTTGCTTGTTAAAATTAGATTTGAATCATCAGTGTAATAGTGGTAGGAAATTGTAGGATGGAAGAGTGCCAGGAAGCCTATCCGTATCAGCCCTTTCAGTATGCCTAAGGTGGGCCCTGAATGACTTCAGCTGTCTCCACAGCTGAACAAGCTTGCCCTGTATGGCAAGTACTGGTTTAAAACAAAATCCTTTGTACCTGGGAAAAAGCCGTTTAGGTGGGATACCAAGAACGGGCATGAGCACAACAGTGCAAGATGGCTGTTACAACTTGGGCTTCCTAAGTGTGTGTTTCTTGTTGGGTCCTTTTGTCGCATTTAATTGGGCCCAAGCCCGTTGCCTCTCACCATTTTCCTGGACTAGGATAAAAAAACAAAAAACAAAAGAAAAAATCTGTGTTTTGGGGCTTGGTTTATTGGATTTTATGGTTGTAAAAACACTGCAAAGTTTTCATGAGCTAGCTGTGAATAAATTAAAGGATGATGTCTGCTCTGAAGCTGTGTCAGTCAGCATCATTCTGGCTTATTCTGTTTCTCCTCAGCTGTTTTAAGGCAGTCCAGTACCCAGTTGCTTTCTTGCTATAGTTATTATCCATCGGCTTTGCAGTAACCCAATCTGTGGAAGACAGTGACCTCTCTATGCACCTTAAAACCATTCACAGAAATGGCTGCAATTCTGCTGATGCAGAATGCAGCTGCCCATTTAAATCCCTTTTTCTTACAGAGGGGGCTGGGTATGTCTCTGCTGGTACTGGCTTCTATTTCATTTCTGGTGCAGTTTTTACGCTATTTCCATAAGCAGCTTGGTTCCCAAGTACTTCAGGGAGTGCTTTGCATGATATCATGGTAATTGATATCAGCTGAAGTGCTGAAGCTACCAGTCCCCTAATTTAAATTGGTGACAGTCAGAGGTGGGAGAGCCAAAAGCAGGACAGAGCATGGGAGAGGGCTCTGCTTTTGGAAATTATTTAGTTTGCTCTTATAACAGAGTAAGAATTTTCTGACCTTCGGGTCACGCGGTTATTCTTGTCCTGGGTGGCAAAGTGGAATCAAAGGGGTTGTGAAGGAACGATGAAGGGGGAGTTTTATTTTAAGGGTTTAATGATGTTTAGTGCATTGCTGTTCTCTTCATCAGTGCTATGAATGCAATCAGACATATTTTAAAATAAATCTGCATAAATAACTGGCTTATAATAATGCACCATTCGTTTATATCTTTTTATATCATTTGTTTACATCTACTCCATTTAACATTCTCTCTGTTGTATGTATGTATCCATCTATCCATATATATTTGGAGTTTATATATGTAACGTTTATTTATTTTACGGAGACATAAGCAGTTCTGCAGCTGGACTGTATTGTTTATAGGTATTATATGTTTTTTGGCAAATATTTGAAAGGCACAAGACCACCATAGTTTCATGGGACTGGTGTAGCAAAATTGATTGTACCCAAGAGAAAATGGAAAGTGTTGCCTGAGCATGAGAGGCCACCTTGAGTTGACCTGCTTGCGTGTTCCACTTATAGACTCCAAACCATACTCCTGCAAGCTTGCCAACTGGAAGAACAGTGGGTTACGTGGAAGATTTTGCTGGAAGTTACTGATGTGTTTGCATTTGGAAAGAATGGATGGGGATTGATCTAGTGTTTTTCTCTGGAGTCCTTACAGGCCTGGTAGAAATATGTACCGTTAGGTTCAGGTTGCCCAGATGATGGTGGTTTGCACAGCTCCACTGATAGCTTGTTCTGTTTCCAGAAATCTAACCCAAGTTTTCTTTTCTATATGTTGAGTCCATTATCTATTGTTATATCTTTGCTGATTAATTTAATTACTTGTCCTCTTTGTGGTATCCTATGTCATATTTGTAGACAGTTGTTTGCCATGTTTCTCAAGACAAGGTCAAGAGCCACTCCCTTAAATAGCCCAGATAACTTGTGCTATGTAGTGTTTTTTGTAAGTGTTCTTCCTATTTGTCTTCTAGATGTCTATAAAAGTATGTAAATCTAACCTAGGTTTTACGGCCTTACTACTTACATTCTAGTTCAACTCAGTGCATTGTGGTATTGCGTATAGTCTTAATCATACTGTTAGCCAGTATCATCTTTAAACATATTCCATGTCCCCTGGGTGTCTACCTACCATCTGTTACTTTATCCCATTAGATTTCCACCAGATTTCCCATTTTCTCTCCAGCATATTGTGCTGAAAAAACCCTCCTTATAGTTTCCCTTATTGATCTCCCAGTTTAGTCCTAATTACACAGCTAATCAGATTATGGTGACTTTTTCTGTTTCTCACCTCACTGTGCTTTCCGGTTTGACCAAAAGCATGGACTGGGAGCTGATTCTCTTCATTTCTGCACACAGCTATTTATGTGCGTGCAGGATGAGTATGCAGGATTCTTCTAAACACTGTTTTCTGTTCCACTCACTTTGCACGGTGGAGATACAGATTTATGTGGGGCCCAGTTCTTCAAAACTTCAGCAGCCTCTCAGCCTCCATGTCCTCCTCGGCCAAGGGAGTCCGGCTCTTCGCAGCTGACCTGAGCCAATTCAAATGCAGCGGCCCCCGAAGGGCCCGTCCTGCCCTCCCTCCGCTCCTCCTTGACCTGTGCTCCTGCTCCCGGGGCGCTGTCCGCTCCGTCCTTGTGCCGCCCCTCAGTGCTGGAAAATGGGTTTGTTGGCGAGGTGAGCTTCCAGTCGGCTCAACAGTCTGATCCAGCTCCTGTCTCCAACACATGGCAACAGTAGGAGGGTCTTAAATAAGCTTAGGCTGGCTATTAATACACAGCGCTGAGTCACTGCCGAAACACTTTACTTTGCTGTGCACCTTTTTAAAGCAAACCATTGCCAGATCCAGTCTGCCTAGAACAGGCTATAAGTCACTGTTCTGGGCCACAGAATGACGAGTGGCCGAGCTGTTTGTGCGGAGAGGCGAGGTAGGCATGCGTGGAGAATTACTTCAGCGGGTGTCTGCAGCCTCCCTGCCTCTGCTCGAGCATCGCAGACCAAATAAAAACCTGGGGAAATGCTCTCCAGCCAGAGAAAGTAGCTTTCTGTTTTCTACAAAACCTTTGAGAAATTTAGTATTCTGGGAAGGTGTGTGAGAATTATTTATAACCTGACAAGTTTATTGACTAATGTCAATAAACGGTCTCATTATGTTGTTGCCGTTACAGAAATACCTTAACAGGCTGGATCTCAGACCTAATGGCAGTTCCAAACAACTGAGAGAGCATCCTTACTCTGAACTGACATTAACTGACATTCCTGCACTGAGGACTGTTGTTTTATAGGGCCGGAAAGCATTTGTTCATTCACTGCTCATTTTTTGTATCACTGGACAAAAGCTTGCCTCAAAACTGCATGTTTTCACGGCTAATGAGCTCAGCCAGTCCTTGGTTTCTGTCCATGTACTACAGGAAGTAAACCGTATGGAATATTACTGTGGAATATTTAGGTTCATTTATAAATACAAAGATTCATGTGTACAAATTGGCTTCAGTCTTAATTGATTTAGAATAGTTGATTAGACAACACAGCTGAGCCAACGTAACTCTTGCTGCCACTGAGAGAGGTGATTCGGCCCTCGCTTTTGTCTTCCGTCCCTTCTGGCCATATGGTGCTTGTCTGACTCCTCTGCTGCTGAACTCCTTCCTTCCTGGACGAGATCAAGCCATTTTATCTGGTTTGATGGTATGAAACAGGTGTGAGGAACTGTGAGCTTCCCTTCTGGGAACTGCATTTCAGCATAAGGTTGCAGATCTAGTGAGAAAACCTCCAGTGGCAAGAGATATGAGCTAGATCAGCATGGATTCATTTCTACTTACTGTTTTGATCAATAAAAGGAGTAATCTGGTTTTACATATATCTACTGTGATATATTTTTAGACATTACCACCTGCACATGATATAACAGTCCTGTGGCAAAAAAAAAAAGAGAAAAGAATGGCATTTCTAGCACAGATGGCATGATTGATAGCGCTCTGGTTTTACATACTTTGAATTTTAGTGGAGTGAGGAGACTTTCTACTCTCAAACTTACACTATCCTGCATTCCAAAATAAACTGAGAAATGCCTTGGTGCATGTATACTTGGCAGAAAAATAAGACTTACTACTTGACCTCGTAAAAATCAATGGTCACAGAATGAAAGTGTTCTTCACCAGCTGATCATGTAAAATGTGGCTACGTTTCACTAGTTCTAGCGACTGTTGAGGGCATCACGTGTTTGAAGTATGGGTGTTCTACTTGTGTTTATTTGGGCTTTCTGTCTTAATGGAGTTCTGCAAAGCCAGTGAGTGCCACCTCTGTTGTACTCCCATCCATTACAGTAGCCCCATTGCAAAGCATGGTGTCAAGTAATGTAGTAATTTCTGGGGAAGTTACTGAGTTTGTAGCATTAGGAATGATGGGTTGAGTACCATCTTGATGTAACAATGGCCTTAGCAAGCATTTGTGAAAGTGCAAATGCAAAGGCTGCAGGGGTGAACTAAAATGCTCATGTTCAAGAGCGGGAGCAAGGCACCAGGGCAAGAAATGTCCTTGTTAGTGATGCCTGGGAGCAGCAGTGGGTGGTAGCAGGAGCTGCCCGGACCTGGGCAGGTGGTAGGAAGGGAGAGGTCAGAGCAGAATTGTGTCTCTAGCTGGTTGAAGCAAGGGAGAGGTGATGCCTTAGGTTTTGACAGCTTGGGTGCGCTTTCCTCGTATTTAGCATCTCAACGGCGTTTTTGTTTATGTGTCATCTACTTGGCTGTTTCACTGTTTTCTGTGAGGAAAGGAAACTTAATATGTGTAGTGCTAAAAGCGTACAGCACTGACAGGAGTCCTAGTTTGGGGGTTCCTGGCCATTGGCACTGCGTGACGATATCTCTTGAACAAGTATGTTAAGTAGCCGGATTGTACTGCTTTCTCTTGTGGACCGGCTACTGCAAAGAGATGTTGGAGTTGGATGTGATAAATTAAAGGTGCCCTTGCGCCAGCAGAGCCAAGCCAGACGGGTCTGCCAGACCCTCTGTGGGTTGAACTGAGCCTGAGGCATGGAGACTGGTGGCTTCAGGCAATCACCTTCTGTTTGTACAGCCTCCAGGTGGAGAAAGAGCCCAGCGCAGCATGGTCATGCCAGCCAAGCAGAGGCCATCACAAGTGGCCAAATGGGGACATGTGCCCCCCACCAGCTGGGTTTCCTTCAAGCCTGTCTGGGTAAGCCAGCAGAGCTGCAGGCTGGCCGGGGGCTGAAATGAAGAGCCAGGGCCAGACAGGCAGCACTCATGGGGTAGTAAGGAACTTCAGCAGCCAATTTTTAGTAGTTTCTGCTGATGAAACCTAAGTGGGAATTTTTTCCACCGGCACCTTTGAGCAGAGCTAAGTGTGAATACATTTGCATGGGACTGAAAAGGCATCTCCCTACACCCAGGGCTTCTTGCTGCCAAATTTCAAAACTGCTGCAAATTAGGGAGTTTTACAAAAAAGACAAGAAAGAGGATTATAATAGAGACCAGAAGTAAACGGAGGTATAGGTATCATGGCTTCTTGCTTTACATGTGGGGATAAGCCTTTATATTCTCAAGCGATTAGCAATTTTGAATATCCATATTTGTACACTGTAAATATTTGGGTTGCTTAGTGGTTTTGACCGTCTGATCCCCTAACAAATGATTTGAGAGAGGTTACTTTACAGCCTCGTTCCTTGTGATTATTACGTCACGGATGTGTGTGCCTACGGGTGCACATATACGTGTGTGCGTGCGCCGACTGCACATTGAAAGCACTTTCTTCCCATACTAACCCCAAGGTTTGGAGTAATTTTTCACACTGTGCGCAAGGTGGTATCTTAGACCCACAGGTTCTGCCAAAGCGAAGCATTCTGTAACAGCAGTGGTTAATTGTGGGGAAGGCAGAACTGGGGGGAAGCAGGATTATTTCGTGGGTCCTTGAGGTGTTACAGGGAGGATCCACGGGACGAGCAGCTGGGGCAGGGCAGGTGCTGGCCGCGCACACTGATGGGTCTGCATCCAGGCCTCCCCATCCCTCCCCTGCCCCGTCCGTGCCCTGACTCATGCTGACCAAGTACAGAAATGGCTGTGGCTGTACCTGCTCCTGGGTGATGGGTTGTTTTTCCCCTCGGATCGCTGCAGGCACGGAAGAGAGCAGCAGCTTATCAAGCACTTCGATCTGGTTTGCTGAGTGTAGCAGCTTATGAGAAAATGGCTGCCCTGCTTTCCAGAGCTGTCCCAGGGATGGCCACGCAAGAGAAAATGAGGATCAGAGCCAGAGAAATCCCTCAGCAGTTTTCTGGGCCATTGGGCATTTATAAATATGCTAGGAAGGATCCTTTTTTCTTTGCAGGTAGCTGTCTGACTGTAGTCCTTGCAGATTTGCTTTTCAGCACTGTCATTCTGGCTGGTCTGCTTCAAGGGTGGCTCCTTCTGGGAGGAGAGGGAAGGAGCTATTCCAAACTCTCATCAGTGCTCCTTGGGAACCCTTCTGAGATAGGGATGTGCACACGTGTGTGTCTCTCTTTCTCTCTCTCTCTGCATATATACACAAGGTGAGATTTTAGGCTTGAAATTTGTCTTCAAAGGTGCTGCTACTGTAATCACTCACTTTTTAGTAATTATATTAATCAAGTGTTGTTTTCTAAAGTATCTAGTGCTTCTAAAAATTACTCTTCATGTCCTCGCCTTTTGAGTGACATAGCATTACATTATAAGCAGACATTATGTGAGGTGAAATAGAAATGCATATAACCGTTACATTGAAGTGTCTCTAGGCCAAGGTTTTAATATTAATGCAGAAATTATCTGCACAAAACAATTCCTCTGAATAGCCCACTACAAAATTCTCTGCTCTTCAAGTGCATTGCCCTATTATTAAGTTGGATAATAAAAACAATTTTAAGCAAATTTTGCTAACTTTTTGCAGCAGTTTGTTTCCTTCTGTTCCTCAAATGATCTCAATGCTTCAGCGAATTAATTCTGTCAGTATCCTTTTGAAAAGGCAGAAATTGTGTAAGGAATACTAAACTCTAAGAGAGTAAGAAAGTAACTTATTTGGAATATCATGGGAAGTCTTTTAAAAGAGTGATTAGTTCCTTCAGCACATGGACCTTTAACATAAACGACTGTCTCATAAACTCTGGTGGATTTAGCTGTGGTGGTTTAAGATGTGACAGTTATCTGTTACACTTATCTGCTGAGCTTAATCCTTCATCGACTGCTCAAGCAGATGCGCAGCAGCCTCTGAGCTCCAGGGAAGCACCATGGCCCTGGGCTCAGCCTGGCAGGTCGTGCAGGGGGGCTTTCTGGTCTGAAACTACCAGAGCTCTTAACAGCCAGGCCCATAATCATCTGCATCTGTTTATAGTAATAAGGGAGAGGAAAAAAGAAAAGAGTAGGAAAAAAAAGCCAAACAAAAAACCTAAACAGAGCCAGGCGTGCTGCCTTTAACTGTGGGCTTCCCTACCAGCTTCCAAGTGCTGTTGCAAAAGTGGTGTTTTCGGGTAACTGCTAGCAATTATCAATATTGTGGCACTCATGTACATTGGTTTCTGAGGGCTCATTTCTTCCCTTGAATAGACTTTTCCTCTTCCCTGTCATCTCTTTAACACAATAGTACAACAAGCCATTTCTGCAGGACTGAGGTTGCTTTTGAGCATAAATCACAGCCTGTGCGGTCCAAATCAGTTGAAGGCAAAAGGTAGTGTACTCTCTCAACATTGTAATGAAGAGCTGGAGAGAGAGAGAGAGAGATAGCTTGGCTCCCTTTTTCTCAGTTAAACATAGCGCTGTGAAACCTATACTACAACCTCTGATTCTGTGGATGCTACACTGCACCTCAGCCAGAAACACAAGAGTGCCCGTGTAGCCGATTCCCTCTTCCAGAGGTTGGCTGTGCTGCTTCAGTGTCGCTGTGAGCCCAGGGAACATGCTTCACAGAGATCACTGCAGCTGTACCAGTATTAAACAGAAGATGTTTTCCCATGAATCAAACTCTCACTGTGTTTCCTTTGTATTTTCCACAGCTGTCCAGATAACGTTTTTGTTTTGTATTGGGAGTGGGGAAAAAAGGCTTTTTCAAGGAACTACACGTTCAAATTGTGGGTGTATCAAAGGAATAAGAGGGATACTATTTGTAGGAGGTATTACAGTTTGCTTCGCATCTATTCTTCTGCCACTGTCATTTCTTTTTTAACAACTGGAGCAGAGGAGACTAAAAATGGAACGGGAAAGAAAACTGCAGGTTTTGTTTTGAAAAGCCCTTTGGAAAGAGTACCTGTTTGATACTGCTGTGCCAGCGTGGAAGCTGGCAGAGCTGCTCCTTCCCTCTGAGCAAGGCTCCACTGCAGTGCTTTTTGGAGCAGGCATGTTACCCAGCTGCCTGCTTTCATTATGTCCCTTGTTTTGGATGGGTCCCACACGGTCTGTGACAACATGAGTTCAGGCAGAGTGTGACAGTCTGATCAGGTGACACTAAGAGGTATCCACTTTAAAACAAAGAAGAACAAATTACCGCATTGAAAATGCTGAGCAATGTTGGTTTATTGGCTGTAACAGCACTGCACAGTGTGGGGTTTTGTACAGAAGCCCAAGTTAGCATGGTTAGCAAAACAGTGCCGCTTCTTTAGGGCAGTGCAGGAAAAATTAAGTAATGTGGAACGTAGCATGTCTTGCAGTACTCAAGCTAGTACGAGTGCCTCCTTTGCAGTGTGGCCTGGAGACATGTGCACTGATTTGTTATAATTTTCATCTGCCAGAATACATCCATCCCATATATCTGATTTTATTCTTAAATTATAAATTCTGGGGGCAATAATTATCTTGTCTGTTCTCTCATCTGGATTTTTCTAGATTTTAATATCATCTTGCATATAAGACTCATGGTTAGGATTCCTAGGCAGCAGCTTAATATAAATAGTGATACGTTATTGGTGAAGGCTTCCTGTCTCCTGTTGTATCCTGAAAACAGCTGACTGAATTGGATGCTTCTGAGCTTCTTCATACTGATATTCACCAGCTTGTACTGTGCTGTATTGGAACTTGTATTAATGCTGAAGAGAACAATAAATAATACAGATGAGGCTGGGAATCTCTGTTTATCTTTTGAAAAAATTTTGCAATTGGTTTGAGCATTAGGCCCACCTAATGCATTTCCCAATATTTAAAAAATTGAGAACTTATGAGATGATGTTACTGATGTTCTGTCTTGCCAAATAAATATTTCAATGGACTAATAACATGGAGCTGCTTTGGAGAGATCTCTGCTGGCATTTTTGTTACAGAATGTGAATGCTAGGCTGCCAATGTTAGGCTCCCGGACCTGACCTACTGTAAAATGTTTACAATTTTGTGTTCTCTGTGTTCTAAAAATGGAGCAGCTTTCACTGTCTTTTATTCCCGTGTAACTTCTCTTTTTCCACACAATCAAACCTAGATAACAGCTGCTTTCTTTGCTGGGCTGACATGCACACTGCTTTATTTTTCAGTTTCATCAGTAATAGGCTTTTCCCAGATCGTAATGGTGCTCTTCTGACATAATGATGTTACTCTTATTCACACCAAAAATCTAGTGAAGCCTCTCTACAGATTCCACAGTCTTTACAGTGGGATTATGGAAATGAATAAAATGATTCCGACTAATAGCTTTAATTTCTCAGCACTTTATTCTAGTTTTTCTTGAAATAGAATATACATGTACAATACTACTTTAGGATGTATTGAGTCTCCCTGTGTGATATATACCCCCACTGGCTTCTGTGTTAGCTGGTCTTTGAACTGCCAGTATACTGTGTTCTGCCTTCCACAGATGGGAGGAAAGAGAAAAATAAAACTCTCTTCAGGACTTCTAAACCCTCTTCAAGAGTATGGTATTACTGCATCTTCAGTAATACTGAAAGTCAGGATGCCTTTGTGTGCCCACCCGAATACAAAACAAATATATCTAAATTGCAAGGATTTGTGGAAAATATGCTTATCAGCACAATGCTGATGTTCCTCATAGGGAAGGAAATTTAACTGACCCTACTCTCCTGCATTTGGCACCACTTCTGGAGTGTTTAGATGGAGGAGTCTGAAGTGGAGTACAAAAGTCACAAGTTTGTTGACTGCTCCAACACACACGAGAACTTGTCTTAGATAATATTCTCACACAAACGTGTTTTCTCACTAACGTTACCAGTTCCGTAGTGATGCTCATGTGGGTACAGGGCTACACGAGGCCTAAGCAATCTGCAAATGCATTTTCTTGTATTTCAAATAGCAGTTCTAGATTGAGAACCCTAGAGCCAGAGCTTGTTTGCAAGCTTGAACTCTACTCTCTTTAAACTCATGGCAAAAAACCCCAATAGAATTACAAGCACGTGTGGTTTGGTTTTTTTCTCTCTTCTTTTGGTTATGGGCTTTCCAGTTGCTCTTCATTTTGTGTGCCTCTGTGTTGCATTCTTCAGTCTAGCTTTTGAGACTGGCAGCTTATCCCCAACATCGTGTTGCTGCCTTGTTTGGCAGTTCAGTTTGCTGGCCTCGGAGAGTGTACCTGCCCTTTCTGGCTTTGTCTGTGCCATAGGGCTCTGCTGACGAGGAGTGGACAGGAAAAAGGGTAAAGGGCCCTCCACAGGGCCAGGAAAAATGCTGGCAGAGGTCCTATCTGCCAAACTGTGGGTGCTTCTATCATTGTGCCTCATGTTGTTTTGGAAGATGGTGGGTCCTTGACAGCAAAGAAACCCTTTCTAATCATATGCATGGCATCTCTGCTACGCCAAAAGAGACTTTCTCACGGAGACTGGTCCTCAGATCTGAAGGTCAGACCTACCTTAGAAAGTCTGGCCACCAGAGTTCAAGCTAAAGTGGTTATGTTATTCCTCCCTGCCTGTCTGTTTTGCCAGTGAAGTACCATCTGGCTTTCATCATTTGCTTGGGTGGAAGCTACTTTGCACTGCTGGTACCAGTTCAAGGCTAAAGGTTGCTGACACCTTTTGGCCCCGGCGGCATATCCACGTTAGCATTGTACTATTAGCAGCAGGTAGCTGATTCGTGTGGTTGTGTCTTCAGACAGGATTAGGCTTTATTACATTGTTTGTATATTGTTTGTGTACAAGTACAGAAAGTTTTATTTCAAAAGACAGCCTAAATCCACTTTAAGTAAAAAGAGGCCACTTTTATTGTAGCATAGCTACTCAGGGTACTTTATGGATGAATACGCTTGGGAGAGGTTTTCTTTGTTAGTACTTCTGAACCGGCAAGAAAATAAAAGTGAATTGTATCTTTTCTGGAGCGTAGAGTTTTAAACTAAGCACACATGAGCAAGTTACTGTGGGCTAATGAGTTTTCATGTTGAGGGAAGAGTGCTGAATTAATTTGCACTACTTCTTATGTACTATGAGCTTAGAGTATCGGCACAGATAGATCTCTCTGTTCTTACAAGTAGTAAATTACAGGATGTCTACAGAACCTCAGTTACTAGGCCTTAAAAATGCAGCTCTGTCTTGGGATTCAGCTTAGGGAGTCAGTGATAATCACAACTGTAGCCATGCACAAAAGGTAAAGATTATACAATTTCCCAGTTGTGACAGGGAGCAGAATAAAATATTTTATCATGGATGTTCTGAGGAGAGATATCTACCTCACTTTCTGATAGAGCTGGCTGTTAAAAAGTTGTTTTTATCGGTAAATTGGACAAATTTGATCTGGATGTAGCGGAACACAGAAAGAATGGAGCACAATAATGTTGTCACTAGAATTGGTTTTCACATTAAGATTCACAGACCTGGAATTGGACTTCAGATTCGCCAGTGAAAATCTGGAATAGCTTAATCTGTAATTCATTTGATTCTCTCCAGACATACTTTGCTGGAACTGAGTGCAGCCTCAGCCAAGCCACTCCAGGCTAAATTGTTCACCTGTTTATTCACCTATGTCCATGTTCCTCTACTCACCCACTGACACAATTTTCTATCAAACCAAAAGACACGGGCACATTTTATAAAAACGTGGAAATCTTGACATTCATAACTTTGGACAGCCATGACAAATAAGCAGCTATATATCCATTACCAGTCCCCAGAGTTACCTAGTATCCTTTCTTTATGTAATTTCTTACAGTAATTTTTTTTTAATCGATTATTCTTTTCACTTGTTATTTATTATTCATAGCATTAATAAGAATGCATTACTTGGCTTTTGTTTTTGTTAGTGTCTTGGATATTTTAACACAGTCACTTGTGCTTGGTTTATTTCCTTGCCATAGACGTTTTTATGCTTTTTTTTCACTGTGAGTTTTCCAGTTTTGTCATCATCTGGAAATATTATTAAAGATATTATATACCTTTTCTTAATCCAAAGATATGGTGCATCTGTTGACCTTCAGGGCATATTGCCGGGGCCATCTGGTTTTCAAGGGAAGTGGGGGTTGGTGAGGAATGGGGAAGGATTTAAGGCAGAAAGAGATATTAGGTTACTTGTTTATGAAGGTTTTGGTTTGTTTTGTCAAAGGATGAAATTGTTACTTTGTTCCAGTGTTTGACTTTTTGTAATCTTTGTTTTTTCTCTTTTTTTTTTTTTTTTTTTGTGTGTGTGTGTGTGTTTGCTTTTTGTTGCTGTTGTTGTTTTGAAGTGGTGCTGGGCTGGGGAAGCTCTGTGTGCATGTGCTTGTGTGTATCAAAATACACAGAACAAGGTGGCCCCAAACTGCTGTGAAGTGTTGACCAGTGCTGCTATTGTAGTCTATTACTACCAGGATTAAATGACATTGTTTTGGATGCTCTTCCTAGTCTGTGTTCATCTCTCAGTTGGAGAAAATGCTAGTGGCCCATGAGGAATTAGCAGGACAAGGTTGCAACCCCATTTGAATCTGGGAAATTTTGTGTTTAGAACACATTTGGGTTCTGACAAAATGCTTTACCCCAGTTTTTTAGAAACCGGTTGTCTTTTCTTTAGTGGATTCTTACCACATATATAGGAGGTACCACGTCATTTCTGTGCTTACCTTTCTAGAATAAAGGAATCTGACCTGCATGTGCAGGTCTCACTGGGGGCTGGAGGCAGAGCAGGAAAAAAGCGTCATCAGTTCTTGGTGTTCCCCGTTTCCCATATGGCCACAGTGATTGCTGTTCTGTGGATTTCATGAGTAGTTTAACATTAAAACCTTCCCTTCTTTTTCCTCTTTTCTCTAGTGCCATTAAGACACCGTTAGTTGGCAATACAGGGTATAAATTGTTAATTTTTCTTTTCTTTTGTCAATGGATGTCATATATAATGAAATACACTGCAGTGCACAAAAAGCTTTGATTTTCGTATGCTAAAAGCTGTTACAGTTCAGTTAAGCAAAGTCATACATGAAGTGAAAATACAGCACACGCTTTTTTAGAAGGAGAAGGAAAAATTCTTTTAAGTATATTTACAAAATAAAGTATTTGCTTCAAGTGAAAACAAGAAACAGCTTGGTTATAGTTTAAATTCACATGTTAGAAATAATCTTTTCTAAATTAACAAAGAGCTAATTTAAATTAAAGTGGAACTTTCCACATCAAATAATTGTGTCTTCCTATGTATAAGTTCTGAGTGATCCATTTAAAACCTGGAACAACCATCCTTAGAGAAGGGATGTGTGTGTCTGTATGAGCGTAATTGTAAGGAAAGTTTTTGTCCCAATGCTTCTCACTCTGTAATCTCTCTGTAAAACAAAATCTCCACCTAGGCCAGTGGCTCCTGCCCACATGAATGTTTTGTGATAGCCTGTAGCAAACCAAGTGTCTGGGTTACAGTTATGAGGGTATGATAATCTCATTGTATCCCCCTGTATTTAATAATGTTGATACATTGAATATTCAATTTATTGTCAATTTTCTCAAAGGATTTATTTCTCCATCTTGGCCACTGTATTGTAGGGGGCCATAAGCCAGCTGAGTCATACACTTTCATTACAAATAAATCGGTATGTATGGAGAGGAAATAGTAGAAACAGTACACCTTTGTAGTGCTTCATTAGTTCTGCCTGAATTTGGACAAGTACAGAAATAAGGGGGGGAAAAAAACCCCAAACTTCTGTGAGAAAAGAGAGACTAAGTAGCCACGCTAGGAAAGCTTGCTGAATCAGTTGTGATTTCCTGCTATATTTTATATTTGTTTTATCAGTCTGATGTGTCATTCTAGTCTTGCTCCTATGCCTTTTCTCCAGTTTCCTTAAAATAACCTGTAAATTTGGGAGTGAGTCAAAAGAGTTTTTAGAAGCATGGTGCATATGTTAAAAGCTTGCTTTGATGTTTTCCTTGTAACCTAATAAAAGCATTGCAGAGGTTTACCTAAATAAAACTCTCCGACTGTGACCTCACTTCTTTTTTTTTTTTTTTTTTTTTTTGTGGAAGGGTTAACTAATCTTGATTTCATTAGCAATTGTGGAACAGCAGAGAATAAAAAGTTAGCAGCCTATTGTCTTAGCCCTGGGATTTCCAGCATCCGTGATCAAAAGCCTCTTTCACAAAGCCACGCATGGATTCACAGAAATTCCATCGAGGGCTCATAGCTGCCCAAGTTAGAAAGCTTTCAAGACTGTGTAGCTTTTCTCAGGAAAACATGTTAAAACATAAAACATCTGTCAGAAGAGTTCTTTGTTTGGAAAGCTTCTTGAAGCACACCTTGGAATTTCCTTCCTTGGTGGTGGTGGGTTTGTGCGGTAAACATGAAATAACCAAGAGTGGTGTCACCTGGGTTCAGCATCTGAGGGGGATGTGGAGGTGTTTAAGAGAGTGGGCTTTCAAAGGGTTTCGTTGTGCTGTAAAGCATTATCAGAATACATTCTGATATAGTTACAGTGTTTGCTTTTTTTAACAACTTACAGTAAAATCAGACACAGTAAGAACATGAACAAGCGAGGAATCATACTGTGTTCAGGAGAGCATACACTACAGAAGGTTTAACACTCAAAATTTTGTTTTGCAAAACTGAAAGCCCATACTCTAGATTAATTTGTTCATCTCTTATTCTGTGGGTCAGATCCTCATATTCTTTGTATTTTAATGTGCTGAGTTCCTGTGTACTGTTTTCTTATTCATGCAAAAATGCATATGGAATTGTAAATGAAATTATTTTCTGGCTCAGACGTGAACTAGGTCGTTAACTAAATTCCAAGTGTGGAGCCAAACCTTATCCTGACTGCTTCTGTAATGTTAATGGAATTACAACAGGTGTGGTAACAACAAGTTTTATGTGGAAAATCATAATTACTTTGATTAGCCATAACAGAGAAAGTTTGTCTGACTTTCAAGTTGAGAATGAATTTGCAGGATGTGAATCTGGAATAACACTGGTGGGCTGAACAGATTTAATGACAAGTCACTGGAGTCCCTTAAATGTAGCCATTCTTCCCGTTCATTTTTGAAGGCATATCTGAAGGAATAAAATGGCTTAAAATTCTATTTGAATTTAGGAAATGTGTTTTTTTTCTCATTAGAATAGCGCATTTTGGTTTTCTTGCCAAAGCAACGTTTTTCATAGAAAATACTCAATCTTTTCTGAAGTTCTAAAGAAGAATATGAAGGACCTTAATTAAGTAGCTCGATGAGTGTTTATAGTAACATTTTACTAACAGAAGAGACAGCATGGAAAAAACCCATGAAGATTACCAAAAATATAGTAAATCAACAAAGGCACTATCATGCAAATAAGATAAAGGAGGTTAGAGAAGGACTGTGAAAGGCCTTAAAAATGGGAAGAAAAAAAAAGCTTGCATTTGAGGTGATAGTGTGATTTACTGGTAAGTTACTTAGAAATGTTAGGCATAAACTTTGTGATTAATAAGAGTTGCATTCAGGTATAGACATTGGAACAGCTTGCCCAGAGAAGTTGTGGGTGCCCCATCATGGGGCATGGCCACACTGGGACAGAGCTTTGAGCCACCTAAGACATCTCTCCCCATGACAGAGGTTGGAACCAGGTATCTTAGAAAGTCCCTTCCAACCCAAACCATTTTGTGTTTCTATAGAAAAACAAAGTTACTTACATAAATTTGAAGATTATTCCAGATGGAGATAGCCAGATTTACATTAAAGATAATGTTTCCAAAGGTTATACATCTGTGTGACAAACAAGATAACTGTGATGTTGGCAGTACTTAACAAAAGTAGTAGTGCAGCACGAAGGGCTGCAAAACAAGGAGAGAAAGAGTAATGAGTGTTCAAAATTACTCTGGAGTTGTCAGCCAAAGGTCCCGATCACATCAGAAATGGATGAGGATTCTGGTCTTCATTGGAGAAGAGGCAAGTCTGAAGCACAGAGTATCTATTCATAAGTGACAATTAAAATCACTCTTGAATGAGATTCCCTTGTCAGTGGAGGATAAGGGAGTCAAGGACAGAGCTCTATGAAATCCCCAAATGAAGAGTAAAATACAATTACCTGTGAATAGGAACATTTAAAACAAAGAGTAACGCCATATACATTAGGAAGAAAGCTAAGGAATGAGCAGTATATTTTTCAGTTGAAGTCATGGTTGTATGCAGCATTCATCTTTCAGTCAATGTTTTGTTTTGGGTTTTTTTACAGTGGGTTCAAATTTCAAAAGTAGAAAAAACAGTATACTAGAGTACTTGAGGAAATGCTGAAGTTGGAGTAAAAAACCCTGCCATCTTCTGATACACATCTGCAGTTTATGTTGATTGCAAAGGAAAACATTGTCTTTTTACCATTTATTGAGTTAAATGATGCTCTGAGTAGAATTAAAACTCAATTAAACAGGAAAGAATTTTGAGCAAACCAGTATATTTAAATGAGAAATTCTATTAAACCCTGTAGATACTAACAGTGAGTAACATAAACTGTATAAACAGGGTAGCAGACTAATTTAGATTTTCAAGGTGATGCTGCCTAACTCTTTTTATTTGGAAAAAAAAATACAAATACACACATTTGCTTACATACATGAGAAAGAAAAGTAGAAGACTATTTCTAGTCACTTAGCTATATCCCTGTTACTTATTAACATCGGGTCTTTTGGGTGGGATCTTACCTTACTTCTTGGGTTACATAGACGTCGAGTAACAGAGGTGTCGGTCTACCTTTGAACCATCACTGACCCAGTTGTAGGTGCTCCCAACAGACAACCTCTTTCCTTCTGGGGCAGAGTCTTGCCCATCAGGTGTATCGTGCTTCAGAAGTGCCTGTCTCCTGACTTGGAGAGGAGCCTCACTTGAACACGTGTCTATATTGTACCTGCCAAAAAGACATCAACCAAGTGATTAGCTTCTGCTACATTTCACTTACCTTAATGATCAACTCCTTATTGTCCCTTAAATACTTAGTTTAAAATACAGCTGAGCTTGCATTCATTTTATATGTATTTTTAATCAGCTATGCCTGCTGGCCGAGGTTTTTATTTGTCATAATTGATACCTGATCTTTGTGAATTTAAAGTAACCTGCTATAAGATACTTGCTAAGAGAAGGTAACTAAGGTGAGTTTTAAGGCAGAGAGAAGACACTGAAGTAAGAATGTGGGTTCACTGTCAAAGAGATCCCAAAGCAAACAATACTGGAAGGAGGTCAGCATAGTCCTGGGAGGAGCTGAGTAGCTCTAAGCATGTTTATAACTAATTTTTGAAATACTACAAGTGTAGCTCACATGATAAATAACCATATGTTCATTAAATAACTGAAGAAGGAAAATCTGGGAAAAGTTTGTCCAGACATTTATAACTTTTTTTAAAGGGCAGTTGATTTTTTCCATATGATTTTGAGACTGAAAAACTATTTTCATCTCTTGAGAGTGCTCATTGTTGTTGAGAGCTGCAGTAAAAGCAGAGCAAAGTTATCATCCAACCTTAAATGCGAAACATGAAAAAAATTGAGATTTAAGCTGACTATTGGTTGCTTGATGTAGCTTTTACTTTATAGCAGAGGTCTATAGCAAAGCTTCACTGAAAACTTAATTTAGCTTTTTTTCCCAAAGTCCAAAGTGATGGTTGAGTGCTTGAACAGAGAGAGAAGAGTATGTTCTGCCTGCCAAACTGAAGAGTTGTTAAATACATATTATGCAATTCATCCTTGTCATAAAGCATGTACTGTTTATTTCCAATTTTCTATTCAACCATAATGTAAATGTATACAAAAAAAAAGATGGGCTTTATGTGAGGAGTATACAATGAAGGTGGATGTATAAAGTAAGAGCAAGAGTAGTCCACGGTGGAAAAAAATGGAATAGATACAGATTACTCTGCAGACGCTATTATAAATGTGAGGTAGAGTTTGACAGCTGGTAGGTTGGAAACATAATTTAAAAACAATTCCATACATGTACAGACTGCCTTTTAGTGTGGAGAATTGGCACACAGCGAAGTAAGAAGGTGAGTGGCATATGGGGGAGTAAGGCAGCTGAGTTCTAGTGGAAACCGGAGGCAAACAAATAGGCCTTTGAGACAAAGACAAATATAGTGGTGGCACTGGTGGTGTGTATTTGTTGCTTCATGGCAGAGTGATCTACACTAATTAAAGGAAGGTTTGTCTCGTGCAGTTTCCCATCCCAGCCAGAGCCTCTGTAACACAGAAAAGAGGAAGGTGTCAAAGGAAAACTCTCTGGAGGAGGGGCAAAGAGGCCCCCATTAAAAAGACTGGTCTGTGTGACAGTCTGTTTTGATGGAAGGGAGAAGTAAGATCTTTGTACAATGAGTTAGACATTATGGTCTGTTGGGTTAAATAAAGGCATTTAGGGGAAATCCAGTTTTAAGCAAGAATTAGTATTTCTGTCAAACAGTTTTTTTAAATTACTTTGCATTTAGACATCTACAGTGTTCATGGAAAATTAAGTTTTGAAGATGGAAAGCTTGTGTTCTTTAAATATTGTTTCTGTATGTATTTATTTTTGGCTTCAGTTTAGATTACAAATACAATGACTCTTGGCTGTGACCCTACAGAAGAAGAGATTAGTTTGGTAATGTAAACTATTTTGGGAACCGAGCTGTGCATGTATTTCTGTATCTTTGTCTTTAGTCTCTTGCTTGGGTTTCTCTGGATGTTTTAATCATAGTTGTACTCACTACTTCCCTTTTTTTAAGACGTGCTTTTTAATCAACGTTCTGCAAGTCTAGCAGTATTTCCTGACACGCTGCTTCCACTCTAGACAATTGCTGCATCATGAGGAGATTCTGCTGAATTGCAAGTCGATATGAATCCCTTAAAAATGAAATACTTTAAGTTTCACTGGAAATAGAACAGATTTTCTTTGCGATTTAATATGAAATGCAAAATCATGACCTGTAAGTCTTCTTAAGTCCTACATAAAATTGGGACCTGTGAAGTTCTGAATTTATTATATTCATTGTTCTAATGAAAATAATATTTGGATAGTGTTTGCTGTTGGAGTTTTAGAGGAAAGTCTGGAACTAAACTGTGAGAGGACTCAACTGTGCACCTGGACCTGGCCAAGGTCATAAACCCACATTTGGCAACTGTGGCCTTTCCTGCAGGTAAAGGGCTTTTCTGCATTTCTGCTTATCAATCTAGCAAATGGCTTAAAGGTGAGAAACTGCTTGGGAGATTACTAGGCAGGAAAGCCCCAACTTTCTCCCAGTTAGTAATTTCATTAGAAAACCAAGAAAGAGAAGATGAGATCTGTTGGTTTTAAAATCTTTGAGGATGTAGGGTTCAGAACTGTTGAGTTAACTTTCTAGTTATAGATAATTCCTTTTGTGTGGAATTGGTTCAGAATGCAGAACTGTTTTACTGAATGTCATACAGGTTTTATATAAACTCTTATTAACTGGTAATACTTTTTTTTTTTCCGAAGATCTTGCCGTGTTTAAAAGATGGCATTTTGTTTTATATTTTAATAGAAGTTTAATTTCCATTTAAAAAAAATTATGACCCTGTATATTAGAAGCGGTCATTCATTACTTTCTAGCTAAATGGTGTGTAAAAATAGTAAATGTGAGTTAGTACAAGTTATTCCATAGGTGTGTGCATAGCACAACTTCATGGTAAGTAAGTTGCAGTATTGAGTTGGTGTAGAGATTGTATTCTGTTATGTATTAATCAGTGTGTAATGAGAAATTCTGGAAAAAATAATAACTAAAATATCAGTGTTGTGGATGGTTGTGCAGCACCAGAATATTTTTGGCCAAGATCCGCAAAACACACAGGGTGTTGGCTGAAGTGAAGTGCACGAGCTCTGGGAGGGGGAGATAACAGCAGCAAGGCACCGTTTGCACCCCGGGCATACGGCTGGAGCTCAGGGCACGTAGTGAAGCCCGTGCCCGCTCTGGCCGTGGCCACCCCTTCTGCCTTGCCTCCCTTCACCCCCAGAGATGCCCTGTCCCTCCTGCTAGTGCCTTCCCCGGCCGATCCAGCAGTCTAGCTCTGGCACACCGCTATCGCTTCTCCGGCTTGGGAGCCAGAATTTGGCTGGCCTTCCTCGAGACTAAGCAGTTCCAGGGAAGGGACTGAAGAAACTAAAAAAGCCCAGGTTTGTTTGAAATTGGTTTGCTGTTCTTTCTGTGATTCATGAATGCGGACTGTGTGCTGTATGGAATATGATTTCTGGACTCTTTTGAGGGAGGTGCTAGCTGAAGCAAACTTCCTTGAGCTTGAGACAAATCTTGGTGAGACAAAAAAAATGAAATAAGTTATAATTTAAATGTAGAACATACAGATTCAGTTCACATTACCAGTAAGACTAGGGGGGAAATACCATTGAAGCTTCTTGAAAAATTGGATTTCAGCTAAATGTGTCAGAAACTGTAATATCAAGAATAATCTGCTGCTTAGTCAGTGTTTTCCACTTGAAACACTGTCTATTTCTCATTACTTAGAGATGTTATTTTTATGAGGTGCATGGGTTAAAGTTGAATTAGTGTGTTTTATAAATACCAGGTCTTCAAACATGAAATATAAGAGGCCACCCAGAATGGAGGAGTGTAAAGAGTAACAGAGTCTTCTACCTCTATGTCAGTGGCTTGCAGGTGTCATCATCACTGTGAATTTATTTATTTAAACACCTGAAATTGCTGCTGTTTGACTTGCGAGTTCATTTCTTGCTCTGGTAAGAATTTTGAAGAGTTTCTAAATTCAATACTGGAGTATTTAATCAGAAAGGAAGAGTTGTTGAAGAGACTTGGGAACTGCATCTCCTTTCCTTTGGGTAGATCTGAGCCTGAGCATGAGCATGGTGGCAGGGTCATGTGGGGAAAATTTACAACCCTTTCATGTGAATCTTTCCTTTATCGTACTCTCAACGTAGGATTGCTCTTAATGCCCTATTGCTTCATTGCAGGAAAAAAAAAAGAATGAAAAAATGCGTAACTTGTGACCAGTTTAGAGATTCTAGAAAAATTCCTCAAATTATTGGAAACATAAGTCTTTCTAAATGTTTTACACTGAGCAGAATTAAGATAGTATTTATTAAATGTCTTCTTTTGTTTGTCTTTCCCTTTTGAAATCACATGGTAAACATATCAGAAATGGTTTAATGTTGTCAAATTTTCCCTGTAAACTGAATACTTTAAATATGTTGGTGCTGAGAGTTTTCTTCGATCCCAGAAACCTGTGAGGATGGGGAACGTAGGAAAGAATGGAAGAAGTGACTGTGGATTTCTGTTACAGTGTAAAAAATCTCTGAGGTTAATTTGGATTCCCCTGCACATCTGGGTGCGTATCATGGATTCACGAGCCTGTGTGCACATTTGGTGCACACAAAATTAGTTTTCTGCTCTAAAGAGATCTCTTTCCCTCTTGCTTTATGCATTCTGCCTTGCACAACAGTTGCCTAAGCCTAATTCCCTTTTATGTGATATTGATTAACAGCCATGCTGAGTCTAGGACTGTCAGAAGGACTAAAGGGTATTTAATTATTCATCCAGAATAAAGTAGAAGACAGTGCAGCAGCAGCTGTAACACAAGACATTGGCACTTCATCTCCAAAATACAAGCCTTCTGTCCCTCTAGTGTGAAGGAAAATCATAGAAGCCTGAGAACTGACTGTTTGGAGAATGTGGGTGAGTGATGGGCTTGTCCTCAAGATCACTGCTTACTTTGGGTATGTTCTTAGGCGCAATGCCAAGTGATTACACTCACATGAAAAGAACACCATTTTACCAGAGGCAAACTATTCCTGAAGTCAGATTTTCAAAAGGAAGGATACGTGCAAGAGCATTTCTTCAGTTAATTTTTTTGGTAGGTCTGTCACCTCTATGAATTTGTTTGTGCATGTACATGATGATTTCACCTTTGTTGAATAAACGTTTGTGAAGATCTCCAGTTCTCTTGCGTAGCTTCAATGTGCAAATTTTTTGTAGAACTGTTTGCATGGTTGCCTGGTTTTGGATTTGGGCTGGATTCAAAAGAAGGAGTTGAATGCTAGAGTCTTTTTCATAGAGCATGGAAATAGAAAAAATTACAAAAATTAAGGACAGGACTGTGTTCGACTAATAGAGTTAAGATAGCTAAAATCGCCATTCGATATTTTGTCCCATAACATTACAATGATGCCTGCCACAAATCTACAGCAAGAGGTAGATTCTGGTAGATTCTGATTTTTTCAGTGGTCATAAATTGCAAGGAGTGTGCATTAATGTTCCACTAAAATATGTCCTGGTGTGTCTTGATACTGGAACCATCCGGAGGTCTCAGAGCTGTGTGCTTGCTTTGCTCATATATTCTTCATTAGATATCTACTTATGCCGTGGTTAAAGAAGAGGTACTGGCTAAAGTGGATGTTTGACTTGAAGTAGTAAGCTTGGCTTTGTGGTCTTTAAATTTTATATTTGTATTTAAAATGATTTTAAATATTGTGTGTTTTATGCAGAATTGTGTTTTGTGGGAAATACATACAAATTTAAAATGTTTGAAAAGAGTGGCATATGTAAATTGCAACACAAATGCACTTCATTTGGTATGAGACTATAAGTTACATTTTGTCTGGACTAAACTGTAAGAAACATCTTTCTTGACCAGATTTTTGCTAGGGTGTTTTATTTCAGCATCAGGGGCAGTGGCAGCCTGTCCCAAAGCTGCATGTTTCTGTCTTACGCATGCAAGAGTTTGGATGTGATACCGTTCATTTGCTAATGAGCTTAGAAAACAACAGCCTGCTGATGTTTAAAGGGTTTGGGCTTTCTTTACTGGTGTTCATATTCAGTCTTCAGCTATGGATGGATTTTTTTCCCTTGTTTGGGGGAAGTGGGGTAGAAGAGACAGGAAAAGAGGATCCAGTAGCTAGTTCTCAGTTTTTGAAATGATGACTCTTATCTTCGTCTTTAAGACTAGCCCTCCTTACAGATTAAGGCTCATCAGAGCAGCATGAAGATGATGTAACAAATGGTTGCTGCACGTTCTTGTAAAACAGTTTACTGCTCAGTCTTTCCATTTTATGAGAGATCTTCATGTCTTTTAAATTCTTGTCCGTGATAATTTTCCAGAGATTTTAGGAACATGGATGGAAGGCAGCTCTCCATACCAGGGTTAAACTGGATCAGACCATGTAGTCGCAGAGCAGAGAGTGAGTTTATGGGAAAGAATCAATTGTTGGTACAAATTAAGGTCCTCTTGTCGCACTGTTTATTTAGGAGGTGAACTTTACTGTGAGTGGTGAATAGATCACGAACCTAAATAATGGCATTGTTTTACTCATTAAAGCCGGAGCAATGAAGTAGACAGTGTTCCAGTAGTAGAGCCGCATGTCTGTGCACTAGCTCTTCAGAATGAGATGAGGTAGTACTGTTAGAAAAAATAAATTATTTAAAATTAATTCTTTGTTACCTGCAGAACTAAACCTTAATTAATTGGTATGTGATCAGGATAGCGCAGGCCGATTGCTGAATCTCTGGGGTGGCTGATACCTGTCCTGTCCTGTGCTGCCCAGTCCTCTAATATTTATACGTATCTGCGTGGATAGTTTTTAAACTGATAGCAGACCTACAGTCCAGGAGGTAGTTCTGTCATTTCACAAGCAACTTCTGGTCCTAAAACAAAGTGTATAAACCTCCATGTTCAATTTGTATTGGATAGCATTTTCAGAACAATGGTTAAAAAAAGTTTCTCAACAATATCAATTTTTTAATAACAGTCACTAAATGCATAGGAAGCACTTGGTTATATGTGTAAATTCTACATCATGATAGAAATGTCTCCCGGTGTTGAGAATTTCAGTTCTATTATTGCATTTATTGAATGGTTAAAGTTACTCAGCCTTTGGGCTGTAGCATGCCTCAGGTGCTGAGTAAATTGCCTACAAATGCGCTACGTGTCATATCCTATTGCTTAATTTATTCTTTGGAATAAGTTTAGTCTCATAATAGACAAGCACATCACAAAGCAAAAAAGCATTAGACAGGGGCAAAATATTAGCCTTGTAAAGCCCTTCCCAACTTTGAGACATTCATCTTTCAATACCAAAATTAATGACATGCTTCTGCTTTGAGGAATGTTGCAGAATGTTTGCATCTGTCAGCAGACTGCTAATGAAGTGCCCCCCCCCCACTATTCCCATGGTGGGTCTGCATTGCCATATGATGATAATATTTGATCCCGTTTTTCCCAGGGAAGAAGATGGGAACTGCCTTGGTAGAGAGATGCCTGTCCCAAAAAATCACCAGTGAATTAGGACATATTCGTCACCTTTAATGGTAATGACACGCTAGAGTGCATTTTTAGAGTCACAGAGTCAATACAATGCAATTTTTATGATGGTTTATTTTTAACGTGGTATTTCTGAAAAGTCACGCCATTGCCTCTTTTGGAACCAAGGTACTTTTCCCATCTGAGAACACCCTTCAGTTACACAATTTTGAATAGCTCAACAGCTCAAGAAAAAATAAAGGGGAAACAAGATCATTTGACTTCTGCATAACAAGTTTTGTTCTTCCAGAGTATAAGTTGCAAAGCACAGAACAGAGAAATTACTCAGATAATCAACCAGACTTTATGTTGCTTGAACCTCATAATAGCATTACTTAATGTTAGCTATCTTTGTACATTGCTCTTCTTACATTTTTTTTTAAATTACATTAGTGCATCTTACTGTTCTTTGGATTAATGACTTCAGGTTTTAGAATGAACTATAATTTTGGATGGCACAAATTTATTTATCAGTTGGCTCTTTAATGAGATTGTATGCTAGTCTATCTTGCTACAATCAATAAAACCAAAATGTGTTTATACATCTGTATCTTGGACAATTCCTATGGATGATGGATTCAATCTTATTAAACAGTTGGTTTGATTTCTTTAATAAATTTTTTATACTTTATGCCCAGAATGGCCAAGTGTAGTACTTAGTACTTTTGGTGCCCAAGCCCAGACTACTAGAACATGCAGTCGAAATACATACAACAGTATGAAGATCCCTGAGACCTAGTAGGAAGTCTTAAATTTAACGATGAGCTGAAACGCATCACATTTCCAAATTCAGCATGCTTTTTGGTAGTCCTCATTTCATAGAGTCGAATCTTGGATGAGTTTTTATCTTGTAAAATGTGAGTTGGTAGGGCCTGAACTCAAATGAGTTTATGGACTAATTTCTAACTTTAAAATATGGTGAATGTAATGCACTGCTTTGTTTGTTCTATTTGCAGTATTCCTTCACGAGTCTGTCCTGTCTGTCTTTTACACAAACAGCATATTCAGGTTAGCCTATCTGAGAATAAATAAAAAGAATTTCTCACTTAACAGTCCTTTTTGTTTGGGATTTCAGAGTTTAAGGAGATCCATTGGGTGTATGTGGAACAGTGGCTTTCACATGGAGCATTTTCCATGCTGGGACCATTAGCAACCACAGATTAATCATACCACTCAAAAAATAGGGAAAGCTATACAGATTGCTAATAAGGTGAATCATGAATTTTTAAGCTCTCAGAGGAGACTCTGAAAAGAAATTGATTAATCACTGTGTAATAACAATATAACACCTTGAAATAGAATTTCACATGGGCAAACAGTATACGATAGGGGTTTAGCATCCATACTGGAAGGCAGTAGTCTCCATAAAGCAGTTCTGGCTTAGTAATAGGTTTGTGGTTATGTCAACCACTTCAGGTCACTAAGGATTTCTCTTATGTTCATCTTCTGCTTAAGCTGGTGCACATGCATGTGCATACACACTCAGCACGTGAAACCCTACCCTGAATTTGATAGAGTTTGCACTAGCTCACTCGTCTGTGGCAAGGAAATTAAACCTGCTTTAGCTGCTTAGTAAGGAAAATTGATGTTGAGACATTTCTCCAGACCTTCCCACAGTTTTCTTTTTACTTAGGGGGAGAAAACAGTGTTCCCACACTTTGGTATGAAGGGGTTGTGTAGGGTTTTAGTGTATTACAGTATTAAGAACCATGGCTATGCCTCCAGAAATCTTGATGCTACAGCCAGTGGGCCCAGAAACACAAGCGTGGGTTTGCAGTACAGTTTCTGACACGAAAGCTCCTCCATTGCTCAAGTAAATCCTGAGCCATCTTGCTGTGGAAAACTAGTCATTTATTAATTTTTACATGTTTTCTCCCTTTTTTTCTTACACTTTTCTCTCTGCAAAAAATACAATATAGGGAAAATGATAGCAAAGCAATTAGTAATTCTTTATGAAATATTGTGTAGAAGCAGCAGTATGCACAAGCAGCATGCTCACTGGAGCTTCAGTAAAAAACACATCGCCTACGAGCATAATATTTAGGACTCCAAAACAGGTTAACATGGTGAGTGGCAATAAACATATTTAAAGAAGGATAACTGTAAAATAAATGTTGTGGTGTCGTAGTCAAAATTAGATTTTGGGGAGTATAGCGAGGTAGAATTGCAAAGTCTGAGAGATTGGTTCCATTTGCTTTTAATGTTCATCTCTCCTGCGCTGGGTTTTCTGACCTGAAAGATAAATATGAGCTCCCTAGAATAATCCAGCTTTTCATTTTATTTTGCAGCCTTGTCTAAGCAGATGAATCTGATAATGCCTTAAATGGGAAATTTGCCAGCTGAGAGAAGCCTAGAAGACAACAAATGGGCAGTGATGACAGAATGTCTTGAATGCTGCGAATGTTGTTTTGATTCCAGACTGTTTAAAAATATATTTGTCTAGTGGAAGGTAAAATGTTACACAGACAGATAACACAGGAGATTTCCTAGGCATTACAAACACACATACGCAAACACAGTACTTGCATTTTTTTTCTGTAGGTTTAACCCAGATAAATTAAATTGCAAAAGCTCTTGGAAAAAAAAAATTAAAGGCAGGACACAAAGCAGTGAAATCAAAGCAACTCTACCTTAAGGCTGCAAAGATTTCCTTATCTTATCCTGCTGTTCCTAGGTATTGCAAAACATATGGCTCACCTTTAGGGGCAGTCCCCAAACAGTGGGAGATGTTGCGTCCCATCTGTGCTGCAGCAACTGGAGGTGCAATAACAAGGTGAACTGAGGACACCGAGATGGCTGTGTTTAAATTCATTGCTCGTTTACTGAGGCGGGGAGGGAGTGCGCTTAGTTTGGGTGGGTTTCTTGAGCTACCATATTGATGTGCCTTGGAAGTCCGAACATGGGTACTGCTGGAAGGGTAATTGTTATGAGGAAACTTGGCAGCCTGAATCCGGAATAAGAATTGTAGGATTTTAGATACTGAGAAGAGAGATGAGAGGAGAGGGCAGGAGAGGAGAGAACGTAAGAATGAGGGCAGTTCTCTGTCTCCCACATTTTCTGGCAGCAGCTGAATAGTCTGAATAGGCTCCTGTTCCCCACTGTTCACAACTGCTTAGTATTGGTCCCACGAGATTTACTTGATCATGTAAGTCACTCCCTAACCTGATTTGTTCACTGTAATCTAGGTTAGTTTAAACACTTTTTAACACCAGCTCTCTGAACTCTTTTAATCAGAATCATTTTGACATAAGCAGTTATTCGATAGAAACTGAAGGGCAGCAATATTCAGCAGAAATGTGAGGGAAGAGTGATGATGAGAAGCATGGGAATAAGGCTGCAGCACTAGCTTTCACTCAGAACAAGAAGCATGACTGCAGCCTGAAATTGCACGCTACAGCGGACAGAATGGGGAATATGGCTAGACTTACTGCTAGTCTGATGAAATGGAAGTTTTTAATATCCATCCTCCAAAATTTCTAAGCAGAGCTTCTAAGCCTCTTAGCCTGTGCCTCAGAATTTTCCTAAATAATTTCAAAGGCTAGGGCAAAAAGTGACTGTAACACCTTGCATCTCACTAAAACACTTAGATGTAAAGCAAGCAAAATCTGGAAACTTGAAATGTAAAAAGACTCTTAATGATACTTTTTTGGTTGCTGCTCTCATTGCTGTAATTCTTCTTTTATTTCAGTGAATATTTTGCTATTAGGTCCTTCTTCTCCTGCTAATGTAATACAAGAAAACCACTCATTATAATGAAGACTGAATATTCATACAACCCAGTTTTAGGCCTCAGTATCCATATACATATACTTGGAATCAAAGTTAAGTGGCATGAACATCCCTGACATGTTCCATCATGAAATAAAAAGGTTCTGGCTCATTTAATACAGCACAATAAAAGCAGATCTCTTTCTGGGCAAATACTTGCTCTCACTTTTCATAATTTTCTCAATTTGCAGAAGGAGAGTTTAGTTTCAAGATGAAAGACTGACGTGGTTTCCAGAACTGCAGGCCACTTCCCTTCTGTTTTGAAGTCAGTGGTAATTGCACTTCTGAAACCCTGGGAAAAATCACTTTTTAATGCTGACTAAAAGTAACATCACATACTGGCCGCATAAAATTCAGTGCTATAAAATGTACATGAAGGTGCAGTGTTATGTTAGGACATACACATATATATGAATTTAACCAGTCTGCATTGTAATTGGGATTAGTGTTGTGATCTGTATGACTTTCAGACGTTCTTTATTTCTTACTTTAACATTTGAAAAAACAGACCTACTATTTATTAAACAGAGCTAGAAGAATTTATTAAATAAATTTGATGCACAGGTAAACATTAAACACCATGAGATGCTTCACAGTGCTGGAACTAATAGAAGCATTTTCCTCTTTCCACCTTAACCTCTTTGGTCCTTCAAAGCTTTCAAGAAATTATGTTTGAAGCAACAAAATCAGGACCTTTGGGATTTCATGCTGGAGTAGCAAGGCCAAGGAAGCTTCAGGAAAAAGAAAGCAACTTAATTTTGCAGGTTTCTGTATTTCAAAAGTCCTCCCTCCTCAACAAGCTTAACTAATTAGTTGAATTTTCAAGCTTTAGTGTGGTTTTGCATTTGGCTTGCTTGGGTTTTATTTCAACTTTTGAGACTTGATTAAGATTTTTTGTAATGGCTTTGGAACACACGTTATGAACTTTACAATGACTGAACATACCATGAGGTAGAGAATATAAGCTGTATATTGGCTAAGTCATTTAGATAACAAATACTAAGATCTTGACTACTCTTTCTGTGTGTCTTTTCAGTAAAATACAGACTAGAGTAATTAGAAATCTATGAGCTTTATTAGCTGAAATACCTTTTAAAGTAGATGGAAAGATGAAATAAGCCAAAGATGGTTAGATGGTACTATTTATGGTATCAGAATTGCATTAAAGCACAGAACATAACATATATTGATAGATGATACTTCACTGAAATTCATTAAAGGAATCTACCCCCATCTAATTACACAAACTTTTCTCATATATACTAGCAAAATTCTCATATATGCTAGTCAAAAGAGGTGAATTCAGCCTCAGTGTATAGATACCCATTTACTCCCATAAGACGTATGATGATACAACAGGTAGTATCAACCACCAAGTTAATCAGATTAACCAGTCAAATGGACCAAAATTTAGAGAAGTTATTTCCTGTAGATGCATTCCTGCAGATGATAATTTTGAAGGTTGGTTGTTTTTTTTTTTTTTCTGGAATTTCACTCTACTGCTGATTCTTACTATAATGTATTAAAAATTTCAGATGTGGTAAAACACCTGGTTACTGGCCAGCTCAAAGAATGAGTTCCTTAGGCCAAGAAGGTGCCAGACCAGTGCTCTTTACTAGAGAGTCTGTGTGACATTTGTTGGAGGGTTTTTTAATCTGTATATTTTGGAATGCTCAGATTTCTCACAGCCCTGTTTACTGCAAACAAATTCATGTTCCTGCTTCTCTTTTTAGGTTTAATGTATTTTTGTAGCCATTATTCTCAGGTGCATTTTTCATATCCAGACAGTAGAATCTATTACTATATATCATACATTTTAATTAGGGGAAGATTACAATCTGCAGAGTTAAACTGTAATTTGATTGAATATGCATAGTTTTTACTCCTATAGCTCTTCAAGTGATTTAGGTAAAAAGGAAAAGGTAACGTTGGAAGGTAATCTGCAGTAGAACAAAAACATGCAGTGTCTTTAGTCATTCTTCAGCTTGGTTATAGTTGTTTAACCATCATAAACTTTGTATAATCAGAAAGAACATCTTAATGTTTGATACCTTCAAGACCTTGGATCTGTCTTGATTCAATATACAAGTTTGTGCCCTTAAATTTCTTATCAAGCTCCTTATTTTCTATGTAAATAGCACAAGCATGTATAATTTTTGTATGGAGAGGTTATTATTGGAGGTTCATAAGGTAATTCAAGTTGGAGGAGACTTCAGGGAGTCTCTAGTCCAACATCTTCCTGAAAGCAGGGCCGGCTCTGAGGTTAGACCTGGCTATTCTGGGTTTGGTCCAGTCAGGAGCCCAAAGATGGAGACTGCACAGAGGTCATCTTGCAAGAAAATTCAGTACCTTTCTAATGCTGAAGATAGTGTTTACTGAATATAAAAATCTAATTCTCAAGTGGATATTACAAATCAGTGTTCTGTTTGCAGATCAGTGCGTTAGGTCACTTCTGCCATGCTTTTTTAGAACAGCCGTTTATTTGCAGTCATAAAACCGTCTGCATGTTTGCAGTAGCTCACTGCCTAGCATGCCACGTCCTTTGAAGTGTACACTATCTACCATGCAAAGTCTGGTAGTTAGTGGAGTATGACTCCAGCTTCAGGTTTTATTCTTAGATTATTCCTCTCCTCCTCAAACTCTTTTTTTCTGCTTCTATTAAATATTCTCAAGAATTTAGTGCAACTATTTAGCTATAAAAATGCTGTATATTTGCCCCTAGCTTAAAATAAAGATAATAATCTGTTAATGTAATAATTTTGAATTGCTTTTAAGAGATACTATTTACCTCAAGAATTAAAGAATTTTCTCAAATGAGAAATAATACCCAGGAAATTCAGCTTCACCCACAACATGGCAAACTTTTTTGTAAAGCATACAAATGAAGGTAATGTTACATTCCCTGCCTGGAAAAGTTGGTTTCTTACTTAGGAAATTCATTGCTATGATCTGTTCTATTAAAAATGGTTAAAAGCAAGAGAAGATTTTTCAACATTTTTTACTATAGAATGTTCTTTTGACTAGATCTGATGTTTGTACTGCTCAGTACCACTGCCTTTCAAAGGAGTCTGTGGCAATAGGAGTGTGAAATTCTGCATTTCATATGCAAGTATGACTGACAAGTGTTGAGGTTCGTATGGTTTGGGGCAGCCCTTGCTCGGGAGCCTGTCTGCTCTTTTGTAGAAGTAGAAAATACACTCAACAGCGAAGACGAAGCTGGGAATGAAGAGGCTGGCTTTGAGTGACAGGGAAGTTGGCTGGCTGATGTGCAAGTGTCAGTGCCTCTGGGATGAGTTTTCCAGCTTCAGGCTGGAGGGAAGGAGTGGGTGGAGAGTACATCTGAAACTGAGATTTCTGCTCCTGGGTTCCCATGAAGAAATCTCAAACGGCTCAGTATTTAATAACCTGCTAGGTACTTTACCAGGCACTGTAAACACCTGTGATTGCATTCTGAAAAATCATCTGGTGTTGTCCAAGTAGCTGCTGTTCCTTGGCCATGTTCTGAGATAGATGATTGGTCTTGATCCAGGGAAGTGCTGCCTGTGCCTCGTTTTGCTGCTGCTTGACTCGCAAGCAAAATCAGTGATCACTGAATATATTTTAATTACCTCTTTCATTGTTAAATATTTAAGTATAGATTTTGTAGTCACTCTTTGGAATTGAATTCACACTGGTGGCCATTTTTCTAGGTAAAATAATGAGTTTATAAAATAAACTGGTTTTAAGAGAATTCGTGAATGGCAACTGTTGGCTTTACAACAAGCATATTGGTTAGGCTCATATAGAAGTAGCACAAGGAGTCATTTCATCTTGTTTTGTTGTTTTGCAACATCAAGCTTTTCTGTGTCCATGATGACAACATCCAGGGGGAATAATCACATGAAGCAACGCTGCAACTCTAGCTGGGTCCTGGTGATTCCAAGCCAGAATATGGATTATTGACCCCAGTAAAACAAGTCTAGAAGAAGGGCACCTTGTAAAATCCCTCTTTTTCTAGATCTTCTTACTGGCCATTACCAGCATTGTCCCTTTTTATTTCCTGTGCCACAACTTGTTAGAAAGGTAGCATAAGGGTATAATATCCTAGAGTAAATGTTTTCATTGTTTAAAAGAATTTTATGAGAATTTAGCATTTTTACAATGATACCATTTCAACATTTGGGGAGACCTTGCCTGCAGTCCGCAAAATATTAGTCCCTGCAGAAGTCCACTTATTGGAACCTGCTTGGAAATAAAAAGCACAGGGATACAATGATAAAATAGTTTTTTGTTACAATATTAGAAAACTCTGACCCAGAAATTAAATATTTTTCTTTACTTTCATAAGAATTCTCTAGCACCTTGCAAAGTGCATAGTTCTGTGGCAGCATGATGTTCATCTCCTGTCTACTTGCATATAATCCAAACAGCTTTAAAATTTCTTTTGTCACCTTTCATTCAGAAGGATGTACAAGAAGAAAATAGAAATTTTTACTTGACAGCTGTAGTCAGGCCATCTTCAGGAAGGATCCTTTGAAAACTATTATCTTATCCAAACTTCTGAAAATTTTCAATGGCTGGAAAACTTCCAAAAGTCCTTTCAATGTTTGTGTGTTTCCTTATTATTTTTGGCATTGTGAAGTTCCATAATGTATACATTTCGTTTCCATTTTCTGCTGGATAGCTCCAGCATTTTATACTTACTGGGCTAATCAAATAACATTGTTCAGTACTGGGAAGAGATGAATGTGCTACATGTCTGGTTCTCTCCACACTGTAAGTTATGCAGGCTTTTTCTTTGCAAAAATGTACCAGGTAAGGAATGAACTAAAACGTTGGCTTGAGAAATATTTTTAGTAGAATGGGTCTGTAGTACCCGTGATTCAGTCATCTGTCAGCCTGATAAATGGATTAGTGTAAGAGGTGTTCCAGTGGGGAAATGCAGCCCATAGGGCTTCCAGCTAATTATATTTAAGTTGTTTAGTACTGCTGGGAAGCAGCATCCAGGCAATTACTGAAAGCTTTGATGCAGTGTGCACTATTAGAGTGTGTGTTCAGAAACTCATTACCCTTTCGTGCTTGTGTTGGATGGATTCTAGGAAGCTGACATGAAACAGAGAACGGGAATCAATAACTAGAAAGGCATTTTAGCTAGCTTCTGATCCATTTCCTGATTCAGCAGCTTCTAGCCTAGGGTGTTTCATACAATTGCTGTAATGTAAGGGGAAAATGCGACTTAAATATATTAATTACCATATTTATGCATCTGGTCACAGTGATGTGTAGCCAAAATTCCACCCAAGATGTAGTTACAAAAGGTGCTTTGGGGACAAGCCTCTCTCCAGTTCCCATGTGGCATGTCCGAAGTGCCTGCCATCTCTGTTTCTAGTAAGTTGATTGTAGTAATTTCTCCTAAAGCCTGACCTTGCAACATTTATTTATGCCTCTGCCACATCAAGATTATATTACTGCAGTGCAGTGCCTATCATATCCCACCTTCAACATTTCTTGGAAGCTACAGCTAATCCAAAACGAAGCTGATGATATTGGCTACACGTATTAAACCTTGTTTAAGAAAATTGTACTAGCTCTGTCTTTGCCGCGGGCTGCAGTTCACATTACTGATGCACCTTGAAAAACGGTACACACTTCGCATCGTCCAGATGTGGGAAACAACAAATCCATTCACATACTGCTCTGCAGTTGGGTACCTCCAAGGTGTACATGCTGAGAGTGATGCAGTATTTGCACAACTGGGTGCCACCGATTTGAAAGTTCATTTCTTATGTTAGAATGACAGATCTACTCAGGGCAAAAGTTACATGAATTAAAATAAATTGTGTGCTTTTCTTTTTAAGCTTGCAATTTCTCTTAAATCAGTTGATGGTGACTCTTAGGGCAATGCAAAAGAGACTACATTTCTTCTTTTCTGTTTCTTCTTCTGTCCTTTTGCCTGAGGTGGAGCTGAATAGACAGAGGATTACAACTGAATGCTTCTAAGGGGATAATTCTTCCCACCTGCCTGCAGTATCACAGATTTAATAATTAAGCCCTTTTCTTTATATTTCCATCACAACAGTGCTGGACATGCTGTGCTTTTTGTTTCGTGTTTTATAAAGTTCAGCAGAAATCTCGCAAGTTACTGTCAAGAGAGAAGTATTTTTTAAAACCTGGACTTGTTAATTAGAAAAGTAGCATTTGGTTTGCCTGAGGGTTGGTAAAAGAAATGTTGTGCTATTTGATACGTGTATATCTTTCTGATTAAAAAAATATCAGAATTGCTGTGTTGTAGGCCACAACATCCTTGAATGCATGTACTGTAAAAAATCCTCTTAGATACTAAGCATTTTCAGTATTGGTGCCTGCGTTGGGTACTGACAGCTAAGCCTTCCATAAATTCATTAGTATTGCTGAAAGTACCAGCCTGTCAAATAATTGTAGATAGCTCATGTATATCCTGTCTCCAAAATTATTACGCATGGTAGAGAGAATATCTCCTATGCTGAAATACAGAGCTGAAGCAGAAAAAGCTAAAGCTGTTGAAGTATCTGTGCAGGCAAAGCGTTGACTCGGGTAAATGATGTTGAGAGTAATTGTGGCTTCTAGTCAGGCTCTAAGACCGATTGCATGTAGTGACCATTTGGGATGCTGAGTTAATTTATTTCTGGAGGGCCCTGCATAAAAGAGGTAGCAGAATTTAGCCAAATTAACGTGCTTCTGAAATTCTTAGTTTTGTGATGTCCAGTAGCTCTGAGAGAGTTCGTTAAGATGAAACGTGAAAAGAGTTTCCACTTGGAGTTTTGTGTTCCCTTGAGACACTTGCTTCAAAGTGGCAGCCCAGACTCTGCGAGCTGCACCTGAAGTACTGTCTGGTTCTGGGGAGAGGCTCTCCAGTTTAAGTATTTGAAGTTTTTCTGGGAAGACAGGGGTTATTTCTGAGGTTTTTTAGTTGCTTGCCTCAGATTTTACCATGGGAAAACTTGTTGTGCAAGTACTATAATGACTATTTATTTCAAAGTTAACTCTGATTTCTAACTGACTCACAACTTTATTTCTTTTGTCAAATCTGAATGTTCATTTATGGTAGATTTTAAATTTAAAAACTCTCCTAACTTCCTTTAGAGGAGATGGCTGTGGGGGAAAGATAGATACATAAGTGTCTAGAGAGGAAATTTTTTATCATAGCAAGCCATTGAATAATACTTATTTACTCTGTAAGACTTTAGGGCAAATACATTACTATGCCGGCATTGTGTGGGTTTTTCTGAACAGAGATTGCAGCTCCAGTGCATAGGTACTCTGTGGAAACGTGATAGAGAAACCCAGCACATTATGTTGTGTTGAAGATGGTGGTCCTGGTTTTGGCTCCACATGACTGTGGTGTTATCCATGATCTCTAGACAGACCAAGTGCTAGTTGTGTCCCAGGAGTGGCCACAGCTGTAGCGGTACCGTTGTGACTATGTTTATATACAATGTTAATCCATAAAGAAGCTAAAAACTTGGCTCATCAGCAGAAGTTTTGCAGATGTTGGAGTGGGAACATTCATACACTTTATAAGAACTGCTTTAGAAAATACATTTTAGGGGTTTTTTTTGGCAGAAGGGTGGCATAATTATTGACGTCTTATTGGAATCTTCCATATAGTCCTGGTTTACTACGCGTATAATCCCCCAGGGGTTGTTTGAAAATATTAAAGCTGTTTATCAGTTTGAAAGAAAGCAAAATATTCATGTTGCACACTAGGTATCCTGGATTTCTTTTGTAAAGATACAGTGAAATCTCTCAAAAATGCTTTTGTAGTTCAGTGTCTGTTGGGAGATGGCCTGTTTATCATTTAAACTCTCCTGTGCCTTTAAATGCCAGAAAGGAGGGGGATAATAAATTAGTCACCCAATTAATGTGGTTTTTTCTTATGGAACAGCATTAAGAGAAATGTCATGAAATAGAATAGTAATGTCACTGGCTTGATTTATCCTCATCTGTGTTGTTTAGTAAAAAGAAATAAAACAGTTCAGTTGAAACAATACAGAAATATTGTGTTTAAACATAAATCAGATTGGAAAAATATTTACGTATCTAAATTTATTTAGCGGAACTGAGGAGGATTTACAAAACCATCTTCCTAAATGGTGTTAGTTATTACCTGAGTTTAGTTCAAGAGTAAATCAGCTATACTATTTAGGTGTTCTTACCCCTAGCCACCTGCACAGCTGATCATTTCAAGTGCCTCCTATCAATCTGGTCCCCAATTTCAGTTTCCTGAAGTCATGCGCATGCCTGCAAAAGGAGGGCTACCTATGAAGCAGCAGATGAGTGCAGTATTTTCCATCTATGGCCTACGAAGGGCAGCACCAAATTCAGGCCTTCTTTAAGCAAGTGACACTTTATTGACTTCTCTACATGAACGGTGCTGTGCGGCTTGGTGCTGAAACCGAGCCCTGCCGTGTCCCGGCAGGCAGCTGCCCCCCAGCCCGTGCTGGGGGGACAGGGGTGAACGGCAACACTGGTATTCTTCAGTTAAATACGTGCTTCTGATGTAAGCAGCAGTTTTTGTATCTACTGTCTGCGCGTGAGTTGGTGTCAGGGTTTTCCATGGTTTTACTTCATGGAGGTTGTGTCCGATGGAGTAGCTGAGAGCTAAAGGAGATCGATGGATGTGCTTGCATTGTTTGGCTGAATTTTGTATTTTCAAAAGTCATGCAGCATCTAAAGTCAAACCGTGTGTACCAGATCTACAATAAATGAATTAAATTTTTAAACTGTTATTTTGGTTGATATTTAAACATGGTTGTATTTCCTGGCAGCTTGGCAGCCCAAGGTGTAGCAGTAGCACTAACACGAGATAAGTTGACACTTCAGTATCCTTACTTAAGGGATGAAATTTTTAAGGTTGCTAACTACGAGAGCAGTTCAGTGTTCTTATTTCATTTTCTTCTCCCCTTCTCCCTTTTGTGAGAAGCCAATATTACTTGTATGCCCAGAGTAAGCTGCTCTTGCAGGGAGAGAGCTGGAAGCATGGACCACGGCAGCACCTGGATTTTAGCTGAGGAGGAAAATGCTTGTCTGACTCACTGAAATACCCTGGTAGGAAGCTTTATCTGCCCAGAAAGCTTAGTGCCTGCAGGGATGGGACAGGCAAGCAGTTGATAACACCAGGCACTGCCATTCATTGCTCTATGCCTGTGGAATGGAGGCACAGATTCAGAGAGCAGCATTTATGTCGCCTGCCTTTGGTCACCTTACTGATGCCCTGAATGATCCTTGTGAAGAGGGCTCCTGCTGCCACTCTCCTGTAACCAAGTCCATTCAGCTCATAGAGGAAAGAATAGGCTTTCTAAATTAAAAGCCAGAATATTACTTGCAGCAGAATTTAGTCCACCTGTCCCTGGAAGAATGGTTGTAATTATCTGGCCCAGCAAATGGCCTGAACACACACGCACTCCCTCACTAAATGTGTGTGTACCTGCGCATGTGTGTCACTGAGGTGACCTGACTGTGAGCTGCACCAGCAGCTTTGCATGCATGGTGCTCATTAGCATCCGGTGCTTTAGTTAACAAGCTACACAATTCTTTCAGATCATAGTATACTTAATTTATGACCAGGAAGGGATCACTACTTCATTTGATCTCCCTTTCTCCATATGGCAAATTGTGCCTATCTGTATAAAACCCGGTAACTTGCATATGACTACGCAATAACTCCCACTTTCACAAAAATTTCTCTTCTAGAGAAGTCCCACCAAACCTTGAAATCAACAAATGGAGAATCTCTGCATTCACCTGTCTAATGCTTAGTCACAGGTGACAAAAGCAGGTGCTTTATTTCTCATTTGAATTTGGTGTCATCTTCCAGATAATGATTTGTTTTATGTATTCCCTTCTTTGCTAGATCAACAAGCCAGTTGGTTCTTAGTGTATTTTCTCCCCATGAAAACACTTAGATGCTGTAGTCAGGTCATCTGCTGTCTTTTTTTTTTTTTTTTTTAAGTAAACTTAGCGAGTTGAACTCCCCAAATATTTCATATTAAAGTATTTTTTACAACTCTCTAAGCACTTTTGCAGCTATATTCTGTGATCTGTGGTGCAGTTTTTTTCCAATTTATTTCTAAATTCTGAAGACCTAAATCCTGTTTTAAGTAGTGATAGTTTGTAGTGTTCATATTGCCGACAGAAGTTTAAAAATAAAAGTTTAAAAAACGGTTTGTTTTTTTGCATACTGTTTATTGCAAAGCTTATATTAGCATTTATTTCTGCATGACCTAGATGTCAAGAAACTCTTCTATTGTTACGTAAAGCCTTATAGGTAGGTGCATCTGATAGCTTGACAAATTATTGCGACCATCCACATGTATGCTCTCACCCATTTGTAAGGGCAATCTGTGTAACTTTCAAGTGTCACTGACACATGGGTAATAAAATAATAATAAAGAAATCATATCTTTTAATGTCTAATTTATCTCTTTCCCCTTGCTTCATTCCTGCAAACCATTTATTTACTTAATGCTAGTTGTCACTGAAAAAACTTTTTCAGTAGAGAGCCAGTAAGAACATTTTTACCAGAAAGTTATCTGGCCAGGTAACCAAAGCTGGTCTTATTCTAGGGTTCGGTTTGGTTTTCCAGCCTGTGCTACTGGTGCTGCCTCCACTGATTCCTCCTGCTTGCTCCATAGCAATGTGGGAAGATGAATGGCCTTTAAGTGATTCCGTCACTGGTAAAAGCTACCAGTGATCCAGTATGTAAGATTTGTAAACAGAACAAATGAAAACACGGCCCAACCAATTTATAATTATGACAGAAAGAATTAATACAATTTCTTCAATAGCAATACTTCCATCTGCAGTGCGACAATATGAGTATCTGGTATTCTACAGTGTCCTTTAAGCCCCATGAATCTTGTGGAAGCCTTCAGCACAGATCAGCCAGTTATGTTCCTGGTATTTGTCATCAGGGCAGGCCCAGTATTTGTTAGTTACTGTTGCATAGCCTAATGTCAGAGCACTGAATAGAGATACTTATGTACTTATAATAATACTCTTAACAGTTTTCACATAAGAAGTGGAGAAGTTGTAACAGAAAGATCCTGTAATTGTTGCTTGGATTTTCAGATTTTTTATTTACACAGAGTTATGGTTTTATGAGTATATTATTTTTTGGATAAACACAACATGCTCGACAGAAAAATGAGGTGAAAGGTAATTCCAAAATAAGATGGAGAGATGACAACAGTCATCTCGGAATGCTGTCTGAGAATTAGATAGGTAATTATATAGGTAGCTATATAGGTGGAGGTTCATACGCATTCTGAGTAGACAAACTCAGAAAAACTAGGGACTTCTAGCTGATGTATTGTTAATACTTTGTGATGCTTAAATAGTCATTTTTTGTCCCTTGTATAGTCATTCACCTCTGATTAGAAGAGGTGTAACACTTTCTCAGGTGAGTAGTTGTATTTGGTTAGATGGTGTACATGTCTCACAGTGATGTAAATGAGAACATGTAGTACTGCAGACTGAGAATTTGAACTGGATTTATGAAAGCTTCTTCTGGTGATGTGTTTAAATACGTTATTTATTAAATTGGTTGTATCATACAATGATCCTTAATGTATAGTTTTAAAAGCTATTAGACATTTGTGCGTAAGAGTATCATTAAGTTTCCAAAGAATATCTCATTCACTTTGCAGCATTTAATTATCAGATTATATAGACAAAAACTGAGCATAAGACTTAAGTCTTGAAATGCAGGAGTAGGAAAGTGGTCAAGATACATGACAGTCGAATGCAGAGGAAATAGGAGAGAAGGCATTACTCATCATGCTTGATGGCAGGCATGGGAGGAGTCTGCAAATAGATTTATTATTGCAATACAATACCAGCCTATCTTTATTGTTTGATTTTCATAAAAGTTTTCCTTTACACTTTCCCCCCAAAACACACAGGGAGGTAGTTTCTTTGGCCTACTTACTTTTTGCGCAGAAGTGATGCTCAGTCAATTCACACTGGGAGCTTTCTGAGGGAGCACTTGTGTGTCCCGTCTCCCCTGCTGTTTGGCGTTTCAGTCCCGTGCTCAGCAGTGGTTCTGGGTGAATGGCTTGCTGATGTTATACTTGACCAAAGAGGCTGAAAATTGTTGAGCCAAGCTCAGGGTATATTAGGATTCTTCCAGGTCCCTGAAAAAGTGCACGGCTTTGCAAAGCGCTTGAACACTATGAGTCGTTGGGCTTGCCCTTGCCTCTCTAATTTTCTCTGATGGGTGTTGGGTTTTTTTCCCCCTTACAATTCTGCCAAAGCTCCTAACTTTGGAGCTAGTACCTTGGTGAATGCCAAAAGCAGGAGTCAAATGCTCATGTTTTGATAAGGTGATGGAAACTGGCTTGACAGGTGCCTCTGTCTCTCATTGCAGCCCTCTCAGCTGTCAGATGTGGTGATCTCCATGGTAACTCAAACCCCCAGACTCTTGACAGCAGCCTGCGAGGAGCAGCATTCAGCAGCTCAAGGGTCTCACGACCAGGTAAGCCAAAAGTAATGGCCAGACAACAGCTTACCTCAGGTGCGCGGTTTCCTATCCAGCTGCCTTTCAGGTTTTCCCTGGCATAGCCATGCATGCAGCTAGTTCCTGTGCATATACGTGATGATGTACTTCTACCGGTGCTGTCATTTAAGGCTACGGCAGTCCAACTCTCTCAAATAGAGGCATTTGACAACAAGTCTACATTTATTCAGAGTTGTTTTTTAAGCTACAGATTGAAGAGCCACAATGTACCAAAGCAAAGACATGTTGTACCATTCTATGGTACAAATAATTTCCTATGGTAGGAAATTACCCTAAAAGACCTGTTTTACCTCTGTACCTACATCATGGTCTGTACTGTCTGGTCGCTAGCATTAGACCTGAGCTTTCTTACCCTCCTGGAGAGGACCAGAGACTTTTTCTGTGTTCATGTAACATTCATTGGTACTCTGCAGCCTTTTCAAATTGCTGCTTTGCTCTTTTCACACAACTTTCTAAACCACTCACTGTACCAATAACAGCATGTGGGGCATTCTGGTTAAACATCTTAAGATGTCCATAATTCCTTCTCTTTTTTGGTGAATTATGGAGTAAATATCAAGAAGAACCAAGGTCTTTGCCATCTTGGGAAAACAATGTGGGGGCTGTACAGTGGTATTCACTATTTCAGTATCACTAATGCTGTGGATGGAAGTAGTATCTCTGGTCTTACGCATTTACGTATGTGGGGGTTTTATTACTCCTTTTAGTCAGAAGATTTCGCTGGCATTTGTATTGGATTGTTTCTGTATCATGAAGGTTGCATTTATTTTGTAAGTCCTTGGCTTCTACACACTGTTTTATGGATATTACCTGCATTCTTTCTTGCTTGCTTGCTACATAACTCCACTTGGCTGTAATGCACCATCCCCATCTTACAAAGCAATCCATATTACTCTGAATAACCACTCTGCTACCTTTATTAACCAATCTGACATTTTTTGTGCCATAACTATCAACAATATGTACTTTTGTACTGTTGAGGATACTCTTAGATAATGTTGAGCTAGTATTGGATGATTTTATTAATGTAGAGCACTCTTCTTCAATTACTATTTCTTGTTAACAGATACTATTTTATATCTATATTTTAATCACATTTGACGATACTGATAAGAATTTCTTACTCTAAATGTTATGGGACTGTAAGCTAAATGCTGTTCAGAAGTCTGCGTTGTTCCATTTATGGAGTAACTTCTACTGACCACAGTTCATAACTTTATCAGATGATTAAATCAAACTTTCTGTTTTTCTGACCATGTTTCTATAAAATGGTGTTTACTGGCATCAGTTTTATTCATCTCATTTCCCAGTGAATTTATGCTTTATCAGTTTGCTGGTTATTTTGCCTGAGATTAATAATGGCTTAGAGCTCTGTAATTACTGAGATCATACCGCTTACCATCTTCAAATATTGGCAGAAAATGCTAGCAGTTGTACTGAATTTCTCTGGTGTTCTAAAAAGTATTCAAAATTAGCGTCATTGAAATGATGCTCTCGCAAACACTTTTAGGACTCTAAGGCACAAATTATCTGTGTGTGCTAATTTAAGGTTGTCTTTTAACATTCTTTTTGGTTACTAATGGCCTCCTTATCTGTAAAAACGCTTTTTTTCTAGTTACAGAGAAGAAAATGTATGTTGGTTGTGTGGGATTTTTTGCATAGTGTGTTTGTATTCTCTGAAAACATGAAGCAGAAGTTGGAGGCCCTCCGCTTTCTTAGCTGTTTTCTTTAGGCCAAAATTTTTTGAATTATTTTCTAGCTGAGTCTTTGGGGTTTTTTTGTTTGGTTTGGTTTGTTTTTTTAATGTGTAATGTGTATTTAAATCTAATTACACCCTCAAGCCAGAATTGGAGTGTGATTTTTTTTTTTTTTTTTTTTTGCCACAGGTTGCCTGTTTTGGACTATTTAATAATGCCCTTTGGTCCCTGGTGGCAGTGGGGTAGAGAGAATCCTTCCACATTTTCATTTCTGTAATCTCTCCTAAATACAGAATTTTCCTCTAGTTTACTGGGCCAATGAGCTCCCATGCTTGTGATTAACTAAACTTTACATATTGAATGCACAGGCCCTGAGTCTATTTGAAAAAGTATTCTAGGAATAAAAATCAGGAGTGGCTGATGTGTTACTATTGACTGCATGGCACTTCTAGCTTACCTCTCTCAGATGGACATCCATTGTAGTTCTTTCCATGTTTTACAAATACCTACTTAAGGAGCAGGTCATCCAGCCTCTGATATGTTTTGTTGATTTGGTCTATCTCATATTACCAACAGTGTATCCTTCTGGGTTCTGGTAACATACTATCTGTATGAATTCGAGATCTTGTCCCCTTGGCTTATCAGTAATTCTGAGAGACAATGTTGCCAGTAATGCAGACAACCATCTTCTATTACTTCTTCTCTGGCTCTCTTTTCCTGAGAAGTTAGAAGCACTGATTTTAACATTTTAATAGTGGAGATCTCCCCAGTAGTTTAAAGTTATAGCAACTATACAAAACATCTCCCGAACAAGATTTTACAGTCTCTCTTGCCTGTTTCATTGGCCTCTGATTCTTCTCTCCACTCAGGTGTCCCTGTGTAGCATTGAGTTTGTATTGCATCTGTTTCTGTAACACCTCCCAGTTTACTTGAGAAGCTTTTTTTGCCTACCCTAGGTTGTCCATCAATCTTTTCACTTTCTGTCACTCCGAAGATCAGGCAGATCTCCAGCATCTCTTTCACATTTTTCCTCTGAAGCATACAGCTGATCTTACACTGGCCAGAGGTTTTGTAATAGGGAGTGATGATACATACTTCAGCAGTTTTCCATCTCATAGTAACACTGAGACTTTCCTCTCTGTGAGAGAATCTCTCTAACCAATCTAGGGTGAAGACAGAGCCAATACAGGTAGAACATATCAGATTAAAAAGAAAGAAGCTCTAGGAAAATTTCATGTAACTTCCTGGCGTTAAGTGTTGTAGAAACTCCTTGTTGAATTTTGGAGAGTTGTTAGAAGTAGCAGTGCAAATCTGCTCAGGCAGTTCTGTAAAAATCACTTGCCTGTACTAGTCAGAGTAAACCCAAAAGAAAAATGTTGGGATTTTACAAAGTTAGTAATTATTTTTAGTAGATGTTCCCTTGTGCCTGGGAATGGACCACAGAAATTTCTTCAGTCCTGTGTTTTACTAGTTTAGTTTTTACATGAGCATCAGACCACTTTAGTAGTTTTTACTACGTAGACACCAAAATTATTTCCCCAAGTTAGTAGTAGCTTTTGAAAATCATGGCCCAAATGACTATCACGACCAATAAAAATATGTTTTAACAAAATATGGTCATGTTAATTTTGTCCCTTGCATTCTTACTGTTGTAATTGTTTATTATTGGTACAATGGGAGCAACAATGACAAGAGGCTGCCTGTATCAAGATCGTGTGATGTGTTGTGTGAATGCATAGGGAATTGTAGTATCTTGACTAGAAAGCCTTAGAGTGTAAAAAGCAAGATGAAACAGAGAAATAAGGCAAAATTGGATGTGGAAACATGAAGAGTTGGGAGAGTTCACTTAGAAAGATTAGGAGTATACCCATGATATCTGGGAAGAAACAGATCACTCTTTAGTAGATTGATGTTTATTACATGAATTATTTGCTTTGAATATAAGGATGAGATGGATAGCATGTAAGTGGAAGATATTTCAGACATATCAGCTGATAAACTGAACAGGTTTCTATTGTCCAGGGGCTTGGAATGTCTGCAGTGCAAGAATGTCACAAATGAAATGTGATAGTGCATCTTTTGACTATTTTTGGTAGAAGTGCACAGGTACTGATTAACAAAAGGAAATGTTCAATATTCTGTCTGAAAAGTATTTCCAGAACAGTGTTTTTTTCAGAAACATTTCAGAAGCATTGATTTGGTGTGGTTGAGAAGAATGTTTCCTTATATAAAGGTCAGCGGTAAGGTGGTTGATTTTGTTGAAATACCTGCCTTTTTTTTACATAAGAAGAACATTGATTTTTACACAAAGGAGGTAAAGAACCTTATCATCAAAGAGTTGGCTTGCAAGAGCATGAGTTTGAAAAGTATTATAACATAGGTGTACATACTTGTTCCTTAATAACTTTTGTAATTTTTGTACAAATAGTGATTTCTAATGGATTGCTTTATTTAGAGCTTTATTAATGGTATTGCACAGGCAGAGAGAGAGAAACTTTCTGTATGCTAGCAACAGATGCTGTTGGCACTAGATCCCACCGGATCATTTTGTTGGTCTTTACATTTATGAACTAGAGAAATCAAACAACTTTTAAACAGTATCTTTTGAAATATAAGTCTTGGTTTTAGTTCATAAACTCTGTATTGATTGTGATTTATAAAAATATTTTTCAAGTCTTGTCGACAAGTAATATGGTACCTGTGGGCCTACAGATGAACTGTTCCCTTTGACTACTCAGCATTCATTATTCATAGTGTATGGTTGTTCTTAAAAGTTACATGGCATTGTGTCTGTTCACTGAAAAATAGGGGACTGTTGTCATAAATATTTTTTTAAATAGGCATATTTAAAAGTAACATAAAAATAAACATTCTTTAAATTTGCAGCTGTTACAAGGCTAAAGAAGAGTTTTAATTATATATCCCCTGATACTTCTCTTGCTGCTTGGTGAATCATAGTTAACTGAATGCTGGTTTTATTCATGAAATATTACTTAATCAGTATGTTCTGACCTTTCAGCCAAGCTGTAAGAAAGCATATCTAACTAGAACATGAAGTTGTCTATTAGGTAACAGTGTTTATGCTTTTACATTGTGCTGGAGGGATGAGGAAACTACTATTTCAGTCATGGCCAGCTTCTGAGGTACTAACTTTGAGCCTTTCTTTTATACAGTAGTGTTTTAAACTACTGCTAGTGGAATAAGATTAGTGCACTTATTTTTTCTTGTTTTTTTTCAAATCTCTTTTCTTTAACGCACCTAAGGTTCCAAGGAAGGTTTTTGATGATAGCAAAGAGAGGCTTGAGGATGCTAGCATTCCAAAATAAGATGGTAAAATATGCATTATCCTTTGATTTTTAACTAATCTGGTCGGTATTTAAGGCGTAACTCAGAACTTTTTAGGGCTGGGCTATGACAATCCTGTGCTGTCCTTTAATTTGTAGAGCATGTTAGGATACCACGTTCACCATGCTGGTCACTTGAAAGTTCTAGTAATAGATATGTGGAGTGGAGAAAGAGAGTGTTGTATTTGTTAATAAGTGTATATTTAATTTACCTGGAGAGTCAGATGAAGCGAGAGGTGCTCGGTGAGCGTACCCCCCTGCAGCAGGGTGGGTGAGAGCAGAGAGAACTCTGCATTGCCCAAAGCTGCTCTGAGTTTGCTCAGCAGACACTTCACGCAGGCAAACGGTTCTTCTTCATCCACCTGAAGTCTGCTGAACTTGTCTGGGCTGAACTTGAAGTAACAAATGAGCAGAGATTTGCCCAAGTCAGTAAATTCAGCTTAGGCTGCAGCGCTCTTGGAAAACTCGGGTATGTCCTCATACATGTACTGCGCAAACACTGTGTGTGTAGCACATTCCAGACACGTCGTGTCTTCTGCAAGCTACCTGTAACAAGGGACTATGTGTGTGCAGTAAATCTCCTGCTCCCCCAGTGGAATTAGGACAGTTTTCCTCTGAAGAAGAAAGGAATTTTCTGCTTTTTAAAGGTCAGTTCACTTGAAGCTGTTGTTTTAAACTGGATTATTTTATCACATTACTAGACAGGCAGTCCAGTTAAACATACTCCTAAGTATCTGAGTATCTCATGCAATCGTCCCACACAGAAACAGAACATGCAGTATAATTTTTCTTTCAATAAGTTGTTTCTCCATAAATTAAGCCTTGGAGATGTATAGGATCTGTATTAATATTTACATATTTGTATGAGCTGTTCCTACCTGAACTACAGTGATTTAATGGAACATTAATATAATTTATGGATAATTCTATGCTATTATATAGATAGTACATGATAAAGGTTTGTGCCCAATATACAGATTAACATCAGTTAATTTCAGAAGAATTCCCATCTTCAGGCAGCCTGTGAGCATTTTCACATGATATTTTATAGTCTAATCTTCACTCTGAATGCTGTAAGTGAAAAGATATCAAATTATTATTTTTGCTTAAAATTTTACTTACTTGGAGTAGTGAGAGTTAAGAGGTAGTTTTTTGGTGTGAACTAGTGAGATTTTGTGTATAATAGATCAAAATGGACTTAACAAGCATGTGACCACTGATACTGTGTTTTTACTTGTACACAGAGTTCACGGGTTCACACTTGGCTTTTTAATGGGGTACTTTGGCTCAAGCTTTTCTTCCATAAATGTGATTACAGTGACTTAGTAAAGTTGTTGTAATGGTATAGTATATTTGGAGAGTGAATGATCACCCCAGAAAAAGCTGCGGTGATTTAAGCTGTTACAGGGCCTGTGCCTGACCGGAACGAGCAGCGCACTGGGGTGCCCTGGACTGTTTCAGCGCAAAGTCCGTCTCTAGCCAGCTCTTGCTGAAGTCTGTTAAAACATACCAGGATGTTCTAACTTTAAAGAATGCAAGGAGAGATCAGACAGTCATTTGCTCTGGTTCAGCTGCAAGGGACAGTAAACTCCAGTTAAGGAGCAGAGTCAAACAGCTGCAGCACACCCAGTTTTCCATCAGTATGTCTCAAAATAGTCTTTGTATTGACTTGGGCAAAGCCCATTTCCTTGGAATAATCCATATTGTGCTCAGACCTTCAGGCACGAGATGGCTTCCCAGGGTTGTGTAGTGCTGTATCTTCTCCTAATAGATGGTTCAGGAGATTGGCTTAATATGGCTGCTACCTACACAGAAAACATATGGAGAACAGGAAGGACACTCACAATGTATCTGTGATAATAAAAGAAAGTGGTTTTGTAGTTTTTGTTGAATCTGAGATGGTTAACGGCTTTGTATTGCTTACTCTGTATGCTACAGCGTAAATTAGCAGGCGTCCCAAATCTCTGTAACATGAATTCTGTTTATCGTCAGCTTAAATCAGTTTAAATAAGCTTAGTTCATGCATGCACAAATTAATTTCCCTTTTATCTAGCTTGCTTCCAGTCCTAACAAACAGAATAATCAATCATGGGAGCCTGCTTCTATAGCATAATTTTATATCTCTGATCAAGAAAATGTAAAATAATTTCTCTCTAGTCCCTGCTCACTTCCCCCCTATAATCAAGGTCTCTGGATATAATGATTCATCTTAATCATTTTTACATTCCTTGATGGAAAATAGAAAAAAAAGAACTTTTTTTGTTTTAGTTCGTAAGTTTAAAGAATTACTACATTCAACACAGTGAAACTAACTTTAAAAGTATATGTTATTTTTTATTCTCCACAACACAGAAAAGACCCCAGTCTGACACAGAGAATTCTCCATAAACAAAAAGGCCATGTTTTGCTATTACGTTTTGAAGAGCTTGTACTGTAGCGATCTCTACTCATCCTTATTAGTAATAGCTGGTCTGAGGGCACCAGCACCTTTCTTGCTGGTCCTGGGGAGTCCAAGACGCTGGCTAGGCATTTTCTCTCTTCACTGACATACGAAGTTCCATGAAAAACCTGAGGTTAGCTTCATGGAAGGTACTAGAAAAAAAAACAACACAATTAAAGCTTCCCTTAGGTTGCTGTTTGAAAGCCTCCTTAATAGATTAGCTACATCACATACCTTATTCCCACATGAAACTGGGATGGGCCAGCAAAGGAAATAATACTTTTATGCTGAACTGTTTACACTATATATTAATTGTCTGTGATCTTTTAATTATATACATGTGTAGTATATCACACATTTAATAACTTTTATCTAGTTAGGCAATTGTGAAAAATGTTTAATATGTGAAAAATCAACCTGCAATTTGTTTACAGTAGTATTTTACAGTTTCTTAGTGTACTTTTACCGACCAGTTCTTCCTTTTGCAATTGCAAAAGGATTTAAGGCAAACTTGCATCTAGCTGGTTTATCTAAAACCATGTGTTCAGAATATGTTGCATTAAGTGTAGTTGATACAAGATTAGAAAAACAGCAATCTGTCTTAAGAAGTGTTCATACCATACTAGTTAATGGCAGTTTCTGGACTTCTTGTTCAGAAATACTGTTCTAGATCAAGGTACAGCAAGGAGTTGCTTCAAAAAGTTACGTAAATATAACCTGAGCAGTCAAATGCTGCTTCTGGTATTTTAGTTCAAGGATGCTGCTGCTGTTTCTGTCTCTTCTGCTCAACACTGATTAGCAAAGCAAAATTGGGTTGAAGAAATCTTGGTGTAATTCACGTGTAGCTGCTGACTTTTATACAGGAGTTGAATCATATAGCCCATATAATTCAAACTAGACTTTAAACATGCTAATAATCTTGCCTTATTAATAAGTCAGTGTTAAAGACTTGCCTAATATTAGAATATCTTCTTACTTTCTGTAGAGAAATGAAATGCGGAAAACATGCTTATTTGTCCTTTGAGCTTTCAAGTTATGAACCTCATTCTAAAAAAAGCTTTGACATCGGTATGCTTTGACATAAATTAGTCTTTTCCTCTATACTAAAAATTGAGCATCATCATGCAAAAACAACGATCTTTTTACTGGCACAAAAGAAGGGTGCAGTGCACCTTTTTGAATAAACATTGTGATATGGTCTTAAACAAAACCATGTCTCCTTGTTACTTATGTGATTCTGTTCCAGGAATACACATATTAAATGCCTTTGGTCATTACAGGCTAAATAATTTTGCTTCAAAATTTGACCTCAAATGTAAATCAATCCCATACTTTAAAAATATATTACTTACATTTTAATACAATAACCTCATTTTATGCTGCCAGTTTTATGATTTTTCTTGCGAATTCTTTATTTTTTGAGTCAAAAGATCAGCTGTGATAAAATACAACTAAGGCTAAACTTGGTATCTGATATGCCAGGTGGTCTTTCCAGCCATGTTTTCCCAAATCATTACTTCAAACCTTTCCAGAATATACAGTATCATTCCAGTATTTTTGTTTATTTCCTTCTTTTAAGCAACTCTAACTTTGCATAAATCTATTAATCATAGTGGGACGATTCTATTTTAAACAATTTGAGTTGATAGATCTCTATTTAGTAGTAAACTGGAGAAGCTGTTTTCCCTTTTTATGTATGCATTCGGTTTCTCTCTAGATACTGATAGATCTTTGCAAATTATCTGCTTAAGGGTAAGACCAAATGTTTTTAATTCATCCTCATCAGATAATATTTCAAAGAATATTAGGTAATATTTTGGAAGGACAGCAAATACAGTCTTTGCAAGCTCAAAGTGAAAATTCTCCCCATAAGCAGATGTCTAAAATTATACAAAGATCATTAAAAAAAAAAAAAAAGTAACAAATGCAATATCAGTTTTAAATAAAATAACCCAAGGCTGGAGCAGCAAAAGTCAAGGAAGCAAAGCTGTCCATGGTGACATTGATCTGAAGAGTGTGCTCCAAGGGATAAGGAAGGGGATCAATAGAAGCAATTGGGTCAGGGAGGTTGGCTGGAAGGGGAGGAAGGAATGATCTGACAACTCCAGCTAGGAGGCTGGAGCCTAGGGATCCCCTGAGTTCTGCCATTCCATAGATGCTTGATTAGCTAGTGCGGCCAAAATCCAAAAATGAGGGAAAACTTGGTATCTATCTGAGGTAGATAAAGCCTGTTGTTATTGCCTATTACCAGTGAATACAGATTTGCCACCTGTTTTCCTTTTTATGCTTCTATAAACTAACCATCTTTCTTGCCTTTACCTTAACTTTTCCATCAATGTCAACGTTTTGAGAATTTACAAAATCTCTTTTACATATTTTGACATTTCTCCTGTGGTGCTTATTTCAGTCATTCCCAAAAGCTTTCATGTTGCCTTGTCTCTCAGAGCTCTCTCTTCTTACTGTGGTCAGCTATCCTGTAATCAATGTCTGCTCTCACCTTACACGCAGCACTGTGAGTAAGGAGTATTTTAAGTTTGCTGGAGGTTTTTTGAAGTCTAGCCTCTTTGCATATGTTCTTCTCTTGACTCTTAAGGTCAAGGGTTTAGGATTTCACAGGAGAGCGAGTATTAAGAACTCATTGCTAAGTAATGGTCTACATCATAATATTATGTTTTGCGTTCCTAAAATTTTGATTGACACAACTGTATTTGAGACAAATGAGCTGGCATTTGTATTGATTTGAACTGATGTTGCAACGCAGGGGAAGAATTGCATGCCCCTTTGAAAGAGAGAGAAAAATAGAAGTGACCTTTGTTTTCACAGGGGTGAAGGAAACAAAATTTCTGGTACTGCGGCGTTTTCATTACTACTGGAGTTGATATGTTGATGAAATCTTCTAGGTATATGGGTTTTACTGTGGCTTAGTCCCAGTTGCTCTAGTTGACCGCTAAACTCAGCCCCAGGGCTTGTTTACATAATTTTAATTATGCTTTTCAGTAGATTTAGAGAGAGTTATTACAGCAGATTTTCTTAGTCAAGTGGTTTATTGGTGTTCTAGAAACGTGCATCATTCTCTTTATTGTAGTTGTTTGTCTTGAGAAGAAACCAGAAGCTTGAAATGGGAGATTTAGCTGAAAGCTTTGCGAAGACAGCAGATCTCAATCTCTCTCCTATGAAGGTGTTACCTTGGAAGGCAGATGCTGAGCTGTTTGCCACAGTCAGACGTGATTGCTCCATTGTAAATTAAATCTACCTGTGATGGTTAGCATGGAGCTAATCAAATCACTTGCACCATTTGATCTGGTTCTGTCACCTTTCATTATCGAAGCTCTTTTAAAGTGCTTTAAACTAGAACTGAACTGATAAAATAGATAAATTCATGCATCTGTGATTACATTTTCCTACTGTTGTATTTTGTATTATCTGAGCCTAAAGACTGGGTATAAAAACCCCTAAAACCAATGACAATTTATGGTATACTGTAGCTTGTCATTGGAATAGTTCTATTAATTTAGCCACTCCATTTTGTTTTGAACAATGCAGAATAGCTTATTAGCATATAGAGTTTTTAACTGATATAGCACATAAAAATTAACATTCTGCCCTTAGAAATTATCTCCTTTCTTTCTGGATCATGGACAATATATAGAAAGTTATTTGGTCATGGCTTTAAAAGCGTAGTGACTTTTCTTCCCTAGTAATTTTAATTTACCAATTGAAAACAACAGTGATTTCCTTGTGGGTGGTGTGTAATCTCATTTAATTAATAGGCTTTTCAGTCCAGCATTGGAATAAAACCAGTTAATGTTATGCTCCCCCCAGCCCCGTTTGTATTATACCTGATCGGTACAGTAAATGTTAAGTGAACAGACGTGGGAGCAAAAAGAACTGAGCTATCAGTAGAATCCTTATGAACCTTTTACTTCCTATGTGTTTTACAAAACCTATAATTCTTAGTTTTGATTTGCTCATCAGCAGTGTTTGTCTGTAATCCTGAAGTTTGAATTCTGCTCTTTGTGTCTGTGCCATCTGCAGTACCTTTGATCTGGCAGCTAAGGAAATTAGCCCGTTGAAGGTGAAATAGCCACTGGGATTTGATTCCTGATTGATTTTGCAGGCATTTTTAATACTTTTTAATCTAATTAGTAAACCGCTACTTAAATTAGGGGGGCCACCAGGCTGAAATGGAGGTAAAAGGATGTGGTCAACACTTAAAAACAAGATGTGGTTACTTACTGCAGGCAGCGCAGATGTGGCTGGATTTAGCAGAGCCCCAGGGCTGGGGGAGGGGATGACAGGGTGCATCTTCTTTCCAAGTCAGTTTAAACAACGACTGAAATTATTTACCTCTTGCAACTGGCAGAGCAGTTGAATTATTCCTAAGTATGTAAAGATCTGGGAGGGAGGAGCAATTGAAAAATGAGTGTCTGTGTGCAGTGCGTAGTGGTGCACCATCTTCTAAGATGTTTGAGTTGAGCGTCGAGTCTACTGAAATAAGCTGTTACTCCTCTCGTGTTTAAAGGACATTTGGTTATGTTGAAGGCTAAATTATGCCTTTGAATTTGCATGCAGATTTGCATGCGGATTCTGGAAAGTAACAGCATAGCTTGTAGCTCAGCTATCTTTCTTTTGTTAGTATCTTTGCCAAATACTGAGACCTGGTGCTGTTGCACATGGTAACAAGTGAGTGTTTGCTGCTTTTTTCACTATTAGCCAGAGTCCCTACTGAGGTAACTTGACCTCCCTGTGCAACAGTCTAATGATTGGAATAAGCTTTGGTCAGATACAGGTGTTCATATCTGTCTATGGCAACAACAGTGCAAAAAGGGGTAGTGAGGTATTGCCCCTAAAGATCTGAGCTGGTTTTGCCTTGAGACATCTTCTTAGCAGTGATGTGCAAGAAAAAAAAAATATCTGCAGGGTTTTTGGTTTCCCAAAGTCAATTTAACTCCCATTGACTATGGGAATAATATCATGAAAAGCAGCTTAAATTCCCAAGTCCATAATGCCATTTGTTCCAATGGCGTTGCAGGCCATACAGCAAGAATTTCAAAACCTCACCGGTGGGGCCATGGTGCTCTGTTAAATCAGCCCGACTGTGGCTGAGCTCCCTGCAGGGAGGTTCTCCCACTCCATAAGTGGCCTGCAGCCTTCTGGGGTCACCCGCTGGTGCCAGCTGGACACCCCAGGCTTTCTGCTTTTGTCCGTCAGGTGTTTGTAGAGGTTTCAGTCAGGAAAAAATTGCAGGGCATGTGAATGCAATTATTTTATGGTTGGGCTCGATGATCTTCAAGGTCTTTTCCAACCTAAATGATTCTATGGTTCCATGTACTACTCAGCTCCAGCCTTTCTACTGCCTACATAACCTGGCACAATTGAGATTGAATTTTTGTGCATTTTTCATGTTACAAATATTTCCAGATTTAACCATTCACTCTTTTAATGGTGAGTATTGAATGGTGACTGATATCAAAACAAGGCAAATGACAGTGATCATCTTCTTTCTTCTTCTTTTTCGTTTTTTAATGTCAATTATCTAATTCATGCTGCTTGGTATAGAGGAAGTCAGGTGTTGATTTCAGCAGATACTGTTGCCAAGTTTAGTCAACTGTATCTTGGAAATAGAAAACAGCAAAGTTTCAGCTGCTGCAGCATCAAGATAACCTTGGTTCTCAATACTCCAGACCCTGAGGGGAAATAGGGAAATTCTAAAAGCATAACAAAGAAACGATAAAAGACAAAAAGAATTGTGGGAGGTGATGTAAGAAAGAGCAAGCTGAGAACGTGGATAAATCCAATTTTTTTGTGCACTTACATATAGACCCCTGCATCCCTCCTTTTCTTTCTCATAAACCATCCCTCCACTAGACCTGCAAGCCATGAGGTTCTGCGAGTACTGCAGGATCACTGTCATGCCTCTGCTTCACCTGAGAGCGTAAAGTCTCATCCTTTAATAACTCCAGTGGGTTTAGTCAAGAGCTTTAACTGCATGTTCTTTGGGAAAGAAGCTTTGCACCTCCTGTCAGAGGGACTTGTCATATTGTGCAGCGGTTAAAAAATAGCTACTGCCAGCGATGAAAACAAGGTGAGCAGAAAAGGCAAGGATGTGTGTTCCCGCGGTTGCTGAAAAATGGGTTATACTTTTAGAACTTCATTCTTTCCCACTAGGAAGGTGCTTCTGCTTTTATTTTGTTGCTTTTCTGGAAGATGAACAGAGGGAATATGGAGATAAGCAATTGTAAAGGGATTTTTTTGGTTGTCTAAGTACATGCACAAATTAAATTTCCCCTCCCCTGCTTCTTCTGGATATCGGCCAATTAATAATTTGAATTAAGAGGAAGCTAGAAGGTTGGGAGTGTGACGAAATTCAATCAACCTTGAATTCAAAGTCAGGGTTGTTTTTTTATTATAGTGATGATGATGTATCTTGAAGGGAATTTTTAAAGTGAAGATGTGTGGTGGTTTGTATCCTTTGATAAGGTTTGCATTATCATCTTGTTTTTCATTTCATTTTTTCTCTAAATTTTGTCCAGCTAATTACCACAAAACACTGATGAGGTCAATGATTCCTAAGTGAACTATTATAAAGCACTTTACAGTGGGCTGTAAGTAAAAACATTAAATGTTATTTCCCAAGGTTGTGGAGTTGGAATTGAGAATCAAATGCAATCTTCAAGAATCAGTCTGCAGCTTCTGCAGCTTAAACTGCTTAGTTTCATTATTTTGAACTATAAAGCATACTTAATTAGGGCAATGTGGAGCAAGCTTGAAATATTTTCCCTTAATTTCAGTTTCAAATGGTGGTTTTATTCACAAGAATGTTGTTCCTACCAAATGTAGTAATTTTCAAGTACCACAGGCGCTTTTCTTTCTCTGGCACAAAAATGGCTTAGGGATTATACAAGACAAAATATAAGACTTCATAGCAAAGGATTTTATCTTTGGATAATACTGTTTTCCTCTATGGGTACGAGTGGCTCTTACTAAATTTTGGGATAGTTCAGAGGTTTTAAGAGATTGTGTAGGATATGAAATCTAACGTGTATTTTAACACATTTATATGCTAATATAAACAGGCTTTAACAATGTGTAATTAATAGCTGGATTTACCATGGACTCCATTTACCATCTGACTCAAACTACATTATTTAAGCTGAGAGCTAAAGAGAGACTGTAAAATGAAAGTGAAATTCTTTCCAAAGTGGAATTTTCCCCTTCAGTAGAGAAAAATCTTTCAGTTTGTGCATAGGTCTCTTAATATACGACACAGTGTTGTGCTTTAATTGTAAAGATAGGAATTACACTTGCATTGCTCACCCTGTGCTGCATTTACACTTACGCGGAGATGTTTTCAGCGGCAGGACTGGTGCTATAGTGGAGAGGGCCATGGCAGGAGTCTTTTCTCTGCTGCCAGATGATACCTCCATTTCATCAGTTGCCTACCAAAGCCACCTTACCTCTCACTGACTGAAGCTGACAAAACATCCCCTTTCACATATAAATCAAGGTCACAAAACTAAATCTGCATCCCAGACATCCTGGTTTTTGTCCATTAGTTTTAATCAGTTACTGCTGTTCATTGTAAGGTACCGTCTAATGTAGCACTCAGACCTAGCAGCTGTGAGGTGACTCCAGGGGCCCTGGGATGCTGATCCCCTGCTAGTGTGGATTGGAGGCTTGTCACAGCACCTTGTCCTGGGAGGGCGGGTGCACCTCTGGCACAGCTCCAGCAGTTAGTGAGCCAGGGGCAGGGTCCCACACACCGGGGTCCTTCCCTGCCCTCACTGCAGGCTTCTGCCCCCAGAGCTGGTGAGAGCTCAGGAGGAGTGAAGCTCTGGAGATTCGCCTCTCGTTCCAGGCTGCCAGTTGGGGTGCACCCAGAGCATGTACCTGGGAACTTGATTCTCCCCTTGTTTCTGTGCCTAAGCCAACCAAACAAAAACCTGTCTACTGCTGCCATGTTTACAGGCACAATTCAGCTATCCAGGAGTGGTCATTCTTCTTCTAGTTTCTTCAGGGGAATTTATTTTCCTCAGTTTTAAGGTCAGAAAGGTTAATGTGTGACTGTACTGAGTACCAGACTTGCTTTTAAAACTGTCGAAAGTTTTGAACACAATAAAGTGTCAGTTCTGTAATATTGCAGTTTGATACTGGAAGGTGTAATTTGAACTTCAGACACCCAGAGCAGATTTTCCCTTGAGTCCCTAATGGAAAGAGAAAACAAAGTTCCTTGGTGAATTTTGCTATAACACTGTACTAAAATTATGAAGTTGTTCCAAGTGACAACAGAAAGACACGTTGCATCTTTGCTGATGTGTGTCCTGTGTCTTTGTGCATGCTGTCAGTTTTTTGTTATATTTGCAGCTCCATAAAGTATTTCTTATCTTCTATATATAAACCTATTTGAAACCAACGTGCCATTCATCATCATCATCAACGACTTTTCTTTAAGTTGTTGTAAATTGATGTAGTGCCTAGAAGTAGAGCAGAATATGAAAACCAGTCTAGCAAGTGCCTGGAATAGCTGTCATACAGAACTTGCTATTTGCTGTCTTAGTTACAAGTCCAAGTCCGTAAGCCTTTTCTGTCATGTGTCAATACCCTTCATTGATGTGTCATTTGGTTTCAGTTATGGCCCTGAGCTACACAGTAATGAGCCAAAAAGGACAGTTGAAGCACCAGGGACACTTTTCAAATTCTTCCCCCATAACTACTACTCTTGAGCAGATAAACAGTCATCTCTGCTTTTGTACAACAGGCTCCACCTTCTCCATAGTCTCCCGAACTACAGTCGTGCTTTGCTATGCTTTAGGATCTCAGTAGGGTGGAAGGAGCCTTCAGAGACTGTGAGCATCTTGACCACATCAAAATTGTTGGTTTATTGTGCGGACAAACACCATTTCTGTGAATTGCTGTATGGGTGGTAAATTACTCCTTTTGTTAAGCAGCAATCTGTACGAATAACTGGTTATCCTCAGAAAGGAATGTAATTTGTGCTATGGTTTCTGTTGGGTTTCTTAGAGGTAGTTGGTTGTTATATTTCATGTAGTTCTAGTAATGGTGAAGTCAGAATATTTGAATCTGGACTTTTTTTCTTACTAGTTCCAAGACTATGTGAAGACAGCCTCAAGGGAATCTTTTGGAAGAGTTTATTCAGCAACACTGAATATCAGTAGTATCTCCAATATAATTTCAGAAATGGGTAATATTGCTGAGTGTTTGCTGTCCAAATACAGAACTGGGGTCAGAAGTACCAATCGGCTCCGGAATGCAAATGGCTTGTCACATTTCCCTTTGGAAGGAGCAGGTAACTAGAATGAACTGAAACTGGAGGCAGTGTATTTTTAATGACACAAATTGAACTCCTGCCAATGACAAACGCCAAGGTACACTGTGAACATAAAATGATGCAGTGCTAGTTAAAGTGCATGACATAACTATGAATAGATGTACCCACGTGCACAACACAGCTTCTACCTTTCTTTGCTTGCAGAGAACAGTTTCACATGTACCAAGGTCACCAGAGCGGTTGTATCCTGCGAAGCTCATGTCATGCATGAAAGTACATAAAGACCATCTGGGAACTATAAAAATAGCCTGTCCTGACCAGATGATTTGTGTGGTGGCCAAGGACTGATACACTCATTCAGGAAACAGCAAAACAATGTCAAGCTTGTTGGGAAATAACCAGGCTCCTTTTCATCCTTGGGAGTGACCTGGTAGCTCATGGAATGAAATCCACAAGCAGCCTTTGGACCACATGATTTCTGAATTCCCTGAAGGAGTCCGTGTGAACTGAAGTGGTTCAGTGCAGGTAGTGGAAAGGTTAAGATTCTTCTTAGTATTTTAAGAATTTGGGTTTGGTATTTCTGATACAGATTGAGAGTGACAGTAGCACTTAACTTACATCTAAAGAATTTTTTTTTGTACGTTTTTAAACTTTTACAAGGATTTTTTTAAGTTTTAAAATGAAGTTACATCAAATTTGTCATACTACTACATTCTGCCAAATGCCAATCAGCTTTATTCAACCATGTTATTATCTCATTTAAGATGGTTTGTAAAGCAAGACAAAATTTTTTAATTGACCTGCAGTAGTGCAGGACATACAACTTAAATCTATATAATGTTGGCCAGACTTTTTTTTTTTCTTTCTTTAAGAGCCAAGTCCAGAAAGAGGGATTCTAAGCCAACAGAAAAAGCCATAAATAGTGAAACTCAATTGCAGCCTTTCTATGCAGGAGGAAGAATAGATATATTAATAACTGGTTTTCTGACAAGCATTTCTATGTCACAGGTAACACCATAGCAGCTTTTGAACACAATTTTAGTGAGTTATCATACCTAAATGACTTGTGTTGAAGTCATTAACCTGAAAAATGTAACCTGTCACAGGTCTGTGTCCCGGTTTTTATTGTTAATGGATATGCTAGATAAAGCTATTGAGGTTCTCCAGCCACGTCAGGCAGTCCAGGCACTATTTTAGATGCTGTTAGGAAGCCTAAGAGATGCTATTAAGAGAGTAGTTGTAAACCACATCCCTGATCTGGTTTGTTTAACACTGAGCATCTAATTATTGCCATACTTCTTTGACTTCAAAACTGCCATTTTATACTGAAAAGAAAGCATTAGTGTGAAAGACCTGGATGCTATTCCATTAAAAAGTTTATGAGTCCTCTAATGGCTTGTTCTGTCTCATTTATATTACCTACCAGCAGAGTGGTGTGTACAGGTAAGAAAGTCTGATGTGCCACATTAATTGAGTAAAAACTAACTACATCTCTGTTATCTTTCACACGGCTGAACTTATATTGAGATTGGAGATTGAACAGGTCCACACCATTGTTTCCCCAGTGCCTGCAATAGCAAATTTTATCTGTAAACTGTTCCTCACCATCTCCACCTGAGTTGGTCAGCCAGTTAATCTTACCCCAGATTCATCCAGAATTTAAGCTGATTTATGGGAAATAGGAACAGCTGGGGCATTTAGACTTTAGAGGGAGTTTGATTTCTGAATTAAGGCAAGATTAGAGATGTACTCACAGCTCTTTGATCTCCTGTGTGGTTTTTTTAAATTATAACTGTATAAAGCAGAGTGATACCTTTCTTTCAAATGTGCAAGAAGAACATAGAGGCTATATACTCAGTACCGTGAGGAACCTTTTCCCTATTTTTGCAGAGGCGCAAGAGTATTTAGTGTTCAAGCTGTTTTTTCTTCATACAAATTGTTTGATCTTATATCTGAATGGAAACAAAGTCTTCAGAATAGTGTATTCACATCTAATATTAGTAATATTTGAGATCTCCTCTTGGGAATATTTACTTAAAGTACAGTTTTCCATTCTTTCATGTGTAATCCCTTACTTCTGAAACTGGCATGAACAACTATCCTGCTTACACCTAAAGAATATGGATGATATATTGAAATGATGAAAATGTATAGTTTATAGAAAGTTATAGTTCAAGGTATCAATTCTGCTAGTAGGAAACCCATTGACTCCACTTGCTGAATACAAGTCTTTTTTCATGTGTGTCTTTTTTCATGTGTGCCATCCAGAGGGACCTGGACAGTCTGGAGAGGTGGGCCCAGGTGTGAACCTCATGAGGTTCAACAAGGCCAAGTGCAGGGTCCTGCACCTGGGCCAGGGTAACCAGCATTGTCAATATAGGCTGGGAGAGGACATGCTAGAGAGCAGCCCTGTGGAAAAAGAC
>VZZY01007886.1:124535-148406 GCA_013400335.1 Eurystomus gularis
ATCTGTTCTCAAGGGTTTGTAGCGAGAGGACAAGCGGTAATGGTTATAAGCTAGAAAAGGATAAATTTAGGTTAGACATTAGGAAAAAGTTCTTTGCGATGAGGGTGGTGGATCACTGGAGCAGATTGCCCAGAGAGGTGGTGGAGGCCCCATCCCAGGAGACATTCAGGGTCAAGCTTGATGGGGCTCTGAGCAATCTTACCTAGTTAGAGATGTCCTAGGTTATTGTAGGGGGAGATTGGACTAGATGGCCTTTAGAGGTGCCTTCCAACCCAACACATTCTATGATTCTATGATTCTGTGATTCCAATGGGAGGAGGAAATTATGGTTGGGGTTTTTTTCCAGGTTTTTTTCCAATATTCTTTTTCACCATTGAGGGGTTTCAGTGGGGGAATGTGATGTGAGTGTTTTCAGGAGTTGTGGAATCTTTGGAATACAGATTTGAGGCAGAAGCGGTTGTGCACTTTTTAAGTTTTATAGCCTCACCTACAATCAAAGTAAATGGTGTTTTCTAAATGCTATTAGAGGGTGAAATTAAACAGCAGGAATTAAACAGGAAACAATTTCTTTGCTCTCTGAATGGAGCCTAACTTCAGGTGTCACTCACCCGTCATGGCTCTCACTAGTCTGTTTTCCACAACTTGGCAGCCTCCTCCTTCTTCACTGTGCATGCGTCGTTGCCCTTTCATTGAAGCTTTTCTTCCACTCCCCCGGATACATGTATGTGGTCCTACCCATCAGCTCTCTGACCATACAATTTGCCACCAGTCCCGTGAATTTAAGCCCCGCAGCTCAAACTCTGCTCAGACCTTGACATACATGAAACTTCATGATGCCTCTTCTCTGGCTCAGCTGCCTGCTTCCAGAGAGAAGCTTTGGGGAATGGCTTTGCCTTTGCAGAAGAAAAGGTAGCTGCTCCAGCAGCTGGTGGCAGGAGAGGCCATACCACTTTGTAGCCTTTGCAGCTTTTAATAGTCACCCATTGCAAGGTGACTTGATGAGGCGTGATGTCTCTATGGTAATTTGCGTGTTATACAGTTCTGTGTCCTGTGGATTGGTGAGTGTAGACATCAAGTGTAAATGGTTCACCCCTTCAGCTTCACTTCACAGGGTTTTAAATGACTTTGCATGAGTGCAAAATTTAAGTAGAAGTGTCCTCAGAAGCAGAAAGGAACCTTCTAAAAAAATTAAATAGATGTTGTGCATTCCACTGCAGATAAACCAAGTGCCTCAATTTTAAAATAAAGCTGCTGCAGTGGAGTATTGAGTTAGAAAAGTGGTTATAAGGGTTGATGTATTGAGACATGCTATTTTTCTCTCACTGGTTAGCTCCCATTAAGTAAAACAATTTTAAGTAGCTGATTTAGTATTAATAGATATCCATTGTATCTTAGTGACTCTAAATGTCTTACAGAATATTGTACAAATTTAGTGTAAGGAACTTGACCATATTTTGTGATGAAGTAACAACACTGCAAGTATTCACAGGGCTGTTTGATTCATTAGAATTGTTTTTAAGTCAGTGATTTATTTGTTTACTTCTACCTTCATGCTGGTAGAAATTTATTCCACGTCTTGTCTCCAGGCTTCTCCTGCCTCTACCTCCTCTTGATTTTTATAGTCAAAAATATGCAACTCAGATGAGAGATCAGTCATCTGGAGATGATCTAGCACTTGAACCTTCACCCAGGCCATGTCAGCCACCCCCTGCACTAATGAAGAGGTGCTTTGTGGGAGTTCACTGGTGAGGATGGATGCAGCTCTGCTGGTTGCTGCTGCTGTAACGGCAGAGAGAATCAGTAGGAGCTGAAAGCTGGGTTAAAGCAGGACTGCAGGGACAAGTGAACACCTGACAAGTGGGTGAATGTCTCTGATCTTTTTTTAATATGTTGTGTCAGAAGGATTACTCAAAGTCTTTTAAGAGCCATTCTTACATAGTAACATTATTGGAGCTTATGTTATAACTTGAGGTGGAACTAGAAAGACTGAGCTCAGCTTTGGTTTTTGAGAAGCAGTAGAAATTATTTTGTGCTTGTTACAAGCAGGTGAAATGATCAGAGAGATCAGAGACGTGAATGTGCAAAACATGCTTTACATTTATGTTCGTCACAGATGCACCATGAACCTTCACTTGGGAAGAGAATGGATACTGTGACTTATGACCATAATGTTTAAACCATTGCTGACATCTAATGAGAGCCTGAGGTGCTTTAGGTAACACCAAAACCTACAAAGAAACATCTAAGAAGTATTACATAATGTTTGAAGCACACTTTGAAAATACAGAGCAATAAAAAGTCACTAATGGTGACACTGTTAACTCCTGAGGTAGGATATCCATCTCTTTATGTGAGAATTGGCATTTGCATGTCCATAAAACAATGCTTTTCTTAGACTATTGTTACCATTATTGGTTATATTAAAATACCCCATATTGTATTTTAATTTCTTTTCCTGCTTTTTATATTGTAATCCTTCCAAAAGAATGCAGATTTTGTTGCTAGTAGTAACTGTTTTTTCTTTGTCAATGAGATGTGCCTAAATTATTACCCCCCAAAAAACCCTCTTAAGTTGCTTGATTCTGGGTGTATATGTGCTGTGTGGGTGTGCCCATGTCAGGTCTTAAAAGAAGGAAGCTGAGAGTTTTAAGTTAAAAAAAAAGAAGAGACACGCTGTTTTTGTCTTACTGCTTAGCTCACATAGAGTAAAACAATTTTAAGGGGCTCACTTAATATAAATAGATATCCATGGAGTCCTAGTGACTACATGTCTTGCAGAGTTACAATTTTTAATAATCGTGAAAGATTTGCACATAGGTCTGGATTTAAAGTATCAGCAGTTAAAAAGTAAAATTTATTTACAAAACATCTTTCATAATATTTTTTTTCCTTTTCTTAAAGAGAACAAAAAGCTATTACAATGTCAGTTATTGGAGATGTGTTAGTATGAAATTTAGAATTTGTCAAACCTTTTTCTCTCTTTAAGCTTTCTTTTGCAAGATAGGTGATTGGAAGGATCATCAGCATCAGTGTATTTGGTGGGGAAAAAGTGGGTTTTGGACCTGAGGGCTTGTAGGCATTCTTAAACATCAGGTTAAATTTCAAGGCATCAATTAATAACGGAGAGAGAGGAATAAATTTGTGCATCACTGTGAAAGTCTTGATGAGTGAATCTTTGCTTACTTTGCAGATAGCAGGGTTTAGAATATCCCTCAGGCTCCTGGTCAGCTCTGCTGGTGTGTTTGGTTGGTAGTGAATAAAAGTTTAAGTGATAACTCTTCACTGATGCATTTTATTTCATCATCTTCTATCCAGTTTATAGTACCAAAATATTACTTGGTGACAGCTGAAAGCACTTTAAAATGTACCTCCTCAAAACCCAGCATTTTAAAAGTGGCATTGACAAGGAAAAGTTTTGTTGCTTTTCTGTCTTTGAATCCAGTGAGTGTACATTGAACAGCATGTGTTTGTGTGCATTTCTATTAAAAGCTAAACATTTCTGCAATTTTCAGATTAAATTTGACCAAAGTAAAATACAGGTCCTCATAAGCAAACAGGTATGCTATTTAAGCGTTTTCTTAACTGAAAAAGCAAATGGGATAGGAAAAAACCCCATCTACTTTCTGTTGACAAAAAAAATATTCTTTTTTTAACCTTTTTTTTTTTTAAAAATAATTCCCTAAGCTAGCTAAGTCTCATAATTGAATGCTTTGGGGGGAAATCCTTAACTCCTAAAACTGAATAAAAGTAAGATGTTAATAAATAAGATACAAAACACTAAGAACCACACGGTCTAAATGTGCAGAAATAAACTAATGATAAAAATTGGTATGAAGGACAGCAGAGAAATTTTAAAATCAGTGTTGTTTTTTGGCTATAATAATTTTCCTCTGAAATACTTGTTGGGAAGAAAGAATATTCTCTGCTATCTGGAGAGAGATGAGACACCTGAGACTACCAACTCATTGGTCCTTCAGCTTATAACCATGATGCTCTTCACCTTTCCCAGTCCCTGTCTCATCCTTCACCTTTTCTTCTCCATCAGCGTGTGTCTGCTTTCCCTTGTGTAAAAGGACTCTGAGCTCCTGTCACCTGAATAGGAAGCAAAGTTGATGCAAGGAAAATATTTTGATAATTCAATTACAGGCCTCTATCAAACCTGTGCGGAACGTATACAAGTAGTATTTTCAGGAGGTTTTATTTTAGTCCAATTTGTGTGGATTTTCACTGCAGCAGAAAAGGCACTTTGCCATGAGAGCAACCTCTCTGCCAAATGTCAAGTCTCTGCTCCAAAGTGTGGAAGCACAAGAGATTCTCATTGAAACAGCTGTATAAATATCAGCAAAACTGGGTTTTCCCTACCTTCACTCTGAAACAACTGAATTATTTTTGCTTATGCCTTCCAGAAAACATTCTGCCCGAAGTAAATGCTTACTGTGGAGCTTTACACTCCAAATAGTTAAAATAGAGTCAAATTAGAAATGAAAATATAAGCTTATAATGTGTCATAGATAAATATAGGTGTTGATGTCTGCTCCTTGCATAATACTACAAAGACTCTTGCGTTTCTATAGAAATGAGATGAGACCAAAGTTATCTTCCCTTCATAAGGAAATGTGAAACATATGTAAAAAGTAGTGAAGAGGGAAAAAAATGATGACAATTCATCTTTGAATAAACAATACACAAATAATCAAACTTGCTATGCCTATTTTTCATTGATGCTGAAGAAACTGAAGCATATATGGTTCATGATTCAGCTGCAAGATACCTGCAATAAGCAAAGGATCATTAAGAGGGATTACAGGTCTCCATTTCTTTTCCCTGACATTCTGGCTTGTGGGTCTCATATTCTTTGCTCCACAGAGTTTTAGTTTCAGCAACCTGTAACCAGGTGTGAAATGTGCTCTCCTGGGAGCTGGAAACTGCAAGTTTGAACCTGCTAATTCTTGAGTGAATGTTTCACTCTTCAGTCTCTTAAATCTCTTATGCCACTTCCACTGCCACCTTTCTCCCTTTTATTTTTTTCATATAAAAACACTGAGTCAGTTCTCTACAGCCAAAGATACAAATTGGAGCCTAGATTTGGAGGGGAAGTTTGAAGCAATGAATCCCAGTCTCAGACAAGTGTCTAATCCACAGCTGCAGGAAAACACATAAATCTTTGAAACAGGCACATAACTTTCCTCATTTATTGTAGAGGGAATTTCATAGCTAACTAGCCTTTGAGAATTATGTTCCAAGAGCTGGATGACTAAAATACTCACTTGGTTATAGTATCCTTAGAAGATCCAGTAGGCATGACAGTATGGAGCATTACCTCATCTACCTTCCTGCGTATCTTTTCCAAATAAAAATTCTTTTTCCTTATAAAATTAGTAAAGAGGACAAAATGAGACTGCTCCAATTTGGACAAATTACTTCCTTTCCATTAACACTAACACTGATATTCATTTTAAAGCTGTATGGAGGTTTTCTGTCTTTATAACACTAGTGTTATTTTGGTTTGTGTGAACTAGAAGAAACAAATAACATGGGCTGTTTGAGTGGGAGCACAGCCAGTCCATCAAGGGAAGGAATTGCCTCCTCCTATATGGCACTTGTCAGACCACGTCTAGATAATGCGTCCAGTTTTGACACCTGACACAGGAAAGATGTGGACAAGCTGCCTGGGAGGACCCCAGGGCAGTGGGCCTGGAGCACTTGCCCTGTGAGGAGGGGCTGGGGGGGATGGAACAGCCTGGAGAAGGGATGGCTTCAGCCACCACCTAACAGCCCACCAGCACCTGCAAGGGGTGGTTGAGGTGACAGAGCTGGGTTCCTCACAGCAGTGCAGGGCAGGAGAGTGGTACAAGTTACAACAGGTTCAGGCTGGGTGTGAGGAGAAACTTTTTCCCTACATGTTCCCATGGAGAGTGAGGCAGTGGAGCAGGTTGGCCTGGGAGGCAGTGCCATCTCTGTCCTTGGAGAGTTTCAAGCCCTGACTGGTCTAAGCCCTCAGCAGCCTGGTTTGACCTCAGAGCTGGCCCTGCTTTGGGAAGAGCATTGGACTTGAGACCTTCTGAAGTCCCTTCCAGCCTGTGACCCTCAAGCCTCCAGGCACCAAAAATCCTACTGATGTGCAGTGACTTTTATAATATTTTTGTAACAGCAAACATATGATTGACATCTGCTTCAACCCTTCTGAGCAACTCTACCTTCCCTAGAGTCCTTCTTGAAGGGAAGGCAAAAAACTTTAAATCTCTTTATTCTCTGATGAAACAATTCTTCTCTAGGGATTAAATCGTTTAAAAGATTCTGAAACCCTCTATGTATGGATTAAGGCTTCTGTTCTATATATCTTGATTTTTTTAAAGCAGGGGAATGCTTTTTTATTTAGTCTGAGCTAACTAATAACTGTGTCATAATATATTAAAATCCTTCCAGAGAAGTATTCAGCTGAAAAAATTTTTTATGAAAAACTTAGATTATGTCATGTCTGTCTCTGACTCCCCATGGATTTTTGAGTTCATCTTAGTTTCTAGGCTGTTGAGCTTTTAAAAAAAGTAGGTTAAAAAGCTTTCCTCTTAGTGTTGCCTTTTAATCTATAGACTTGGCTATTTAAATTAGAGCTGTGTAGGACTTCATGATGCTGCTACCAGAAATGTGATTCTTTATGTGTTGTACATTCTTCACTCATCTACAAATTGAAAGAAAAAACACCTAGTGTGGACAGGCAAGTCACTCTTAACATACTATCTGAATACACAAACCTTACAAAGTGCGGCTGCTTAAGTCCTCTGCTACCCCTAGACTGGAGGAAACATCGAAATACCATATTGAAGTGTAGCAAAAATTGGTAGAGGATTTGGAGTTCTCCTCCAGCTCTAAGAAGGAGAAACAAACTATTCCAATAAGACAGAAAGCCAGGAAGACCTAAAATGATGCAGAGGCTGCCTCACCCCGATGGCCAATTAACAGCATGCAAAAGAAGGAGGATGGATGAAGAGACAGTATGTGTGATAGTGTTGTACGGCTTGGATTATTCTACTGGATACGCTGTGTGTGAGTTTTTATTTGCTACTTGCAGTCTGGATGTAGAGCGTGCAGTGGAAAATTTAAAAGAAATAAGGAAGCAGCAGTGTCTGAAGTTGGTGCCTGAGGTGGTTTTCATAAGACAGATGTCTCGGTCTTAATTCTTTGTATTGATTTTTTACGGGAAATTTCTCTATGAAATATTTAGCCATGTGAATGCAGAAAAGTAACTTAGAAATAAGCTTTTACTTCAGTGATTGCTTAGAAGTTTCTGCAGGCATCCTTTGAAAGCAAATTATGTCTCTCCGTCCTTCTTCCTTCCCCCTCCACCTTCCAGCAAGGAAAGTAGTATTATATCTTCCATAAAAATGGAGGCATTAAGTGACCAAGCCAATATAAACCAGGAGTAAACCTAGTGAAGCTTGTCTTAAAAAGAAAAAAATAATTTTAAAATGCCAAGAAATTTCCACTGAGAGCTAAATGCTAGAGGTATAAATACACACCAGTAAAATATCCTGAATTTGTGTTTATTTTTCTGTTGTTTTGTTGTGGGATCCTATATAATCTTTGTCCTTACAGCATTTAACATTGACATTCTCTTCGGATTATTCAAGAGAAAACATGTAGTATTTATAGCCATAGTTAATATCTTCAGAAATAGTTTGAAATAGGATCTGCCGTAATAAATTTGGAAATAGTTTCCATTATAATTCTTTGTCTTCACATATTCTAAAATTTACAAAATACTTGTTTTGGGAGGTGAAATTTTCTGTGTTGTGAGCTTGAAAAGTATTTTTTCCTTGTTAACTCAGAGTATAATCCTTTCAGCTATTTTGGAATTATAGGCAAATGAGGAAAATACTTTTTCCCTTTGTACAATAATAATAATAACAAAAATAAAGAAAATCGTCAGCTACACTTTTAACGGTACTACAGGGAAAACAAGTTAAGTTTGAAATATGTGGCAAGATCTACTGCCTTTGCTTGCTCTGAGGGAAAAATTAAAAATAAAGTTATAAATGACAGAAAAATAACATCAAACTGTTCCCACTAACATCTGCTAAGCTTATTAGCAGAAACTAATAAAAACCCACCCCCTTAATGACGTCGCTGCACATTCCCTTTGCCTGAGGCCATCCAGACATGAACTAGCTGGGCTGCTGCAGCTCCCAGCTGGTCTCTAGACCTTCGCAGATCCTTAGCGTGGATCTTGCTCACTGGGCAGCCATGCGGCCCCAACTTCTGAGGGGTCAGGGATGTGCCCATCCTCTTTGCACCTGTGATGAACAGTGCTGGTGCTTCGCCTGTCCACTGCTTCTAGAGCCCCACAGCCACGTGAGGCCAACCTGAATGGCTCAAAAAATGAGGATTTTAGCCCAAGGCAGACTCCTGGTTTTTTATATCATCTTACATGTAGAGCTTTGCCAAGTCCAAGTCACAGCAGTTATAGGTGATGTTGTGAGACAGTAGTACTGGAACGGCTTTCACGTTTAGTCTTTCTGTAACTGCACCTGCATCAGGCTGTCCTAAAAGATACCAAAATAGAATGAAATTCCTATGTACATGGAATTGAAACACAGGTTTTGCTGGATATTTCAGTATTGTTGGTAAGAACTAACATGCAAACCTACAGGTATGTGGACAGACAGGCCTTTCTGCATGGCATCACTGCCATGTGTGAGTTGCTGTCCCTTGCCCAAAAAGCATTTCCTGCACTCTGCAGCCCAGGACAAAGGAATGAAATACGAGATTACGGGTGTGAAAAGATCTCAAACCCCCTTACATCACTGCTTATCACCTCCCTGGCCATGCAGTGCTTAGGCAACAGGCCTGTCCATAACATGTTGGGTAGTGGAGGTACTTAACCACTGTAGCAGGCACAAATACCGTTGCAACCAGGGAGGTGATTGCGATCTGTTTTTTAAAACAAGGGTTTACCCTCAGGGTGCTATAGGCAAAGTTTCTGTAAGGAACGTGGTAAAAGGCACACACGGATATTTTATCCTCATATCACTCTTCAAAACTAAGGTGTATAAGCAAGATATAATCCGATTCTGCAGCCTAGTTTAATGTTCAAATGTGTTAGGAAAACTCAGGATTTTGGCCCCTGCTTACCAGAGTTGCACCATTTTAAACAGCAAAATTGCAGAATAAAAATCAGAATTAAAAAAGCCTTATTTAGATGTTTTATCTTTCAGTCAAGGCCTTCAGGCTCTTACTTGCCCTTCCAGTACCATCACTCTTGTGTTCGTTGCTGTGGCATTGCCTCATTTAAAATGGACATCATGGCTGCTAACCCCCACTGCCCATCGGGTGGCTCAGGGCCTTACAGAGCCTTTCTAGAAGCTCCTTTTCTGTCCCAGCTGCATGGCGTCACCTTGGAGGCAAATGTTTTATCTACTGCACCATGGCCTGTCTCATCACAGTTGAGTGTCTATGTCTATTCTTGCCAGCCATCTTAGGACTCATACCTCAGGTTGAAGTTTTAGTGGGTCTTTACGGTTAGATGTTGGAGGAATTGTCAACAGCTGAGAAAGAACCTGTGCTTTATTCTAAATACTTAGGGGGAATGTTCATTCTAAAAGTTCAGCTGTGTTATTTTACTCACATCTGTGATCAAAGAAAGAAAACGAAACAGGTATAACCTGTTTGGGTTATGGGATGGTAGGAACTCATCCCATCATATTCCTTTCACTTCAGTACTCTGTGAAAGTGAAGCACAGATGAAAAATGTAAATGCTAATGTTTGCTCCTTCTGGTTTTGTTGAAGTTTTAGTAAAAATCCATATATATTAAGTGAAATGTTAAATTTGAGATAGTATTAATATGCTGTTCCTCTTGCCAAAATCAAAGAAAAGCAAATAGTGATAGAGCAGTTGTACCATCAAAGTTGTCCTCTGTTAACTTTTTTAAGCGTGTAGCACTACCTGTAAGATTTAAAGCACATTTCTTGTTGCATTATATGTATGGAAATGCACATGCACACAGACAACTAACTGCACAATCAGACGATCATGTATTTTGGCCTAATTGGTTTGAAATGAGTGGACGCATACCATTGTCCCCAGATTGTCCTAACTGCCATTTTGTGCTCATGTAAGAAAGAAAATCATGGTTCTGTTTAGTGGCAACATTCCCAATTGACTTCAGCAGTTCCAAGACTGATGAGGTATCTTGATTCTCAATCTAAATCAAATTGTGTTTTTTGATTTCTCAAGCCTCTGTAATTCCTTTTTTACTTTGAAACAATTATTTTCATTCCATTTGCCAGCTCTAGGACTACTGTCAACCTTCAGTCTCCCATCAGTCTTATTTTTGGATTCTGGGAGCTTTCCATACACTATAGGACTGTAAGCAATATTATTTTTTTATTAAAAATAAAAGGAAAAACATAATTGAACTTGCTTCTTCTTAGAACTAAGTTGTAAAAGAGGTGTAGCACAATTGTGCTAATTAAGGAGAGCAGTTGGTTTTGTTTGTTTTGTTTTGTTTTTTTCCTGTAGCAAAGTGCCAAAAGGAAAGATCAATACAGGAAAACCCATTTTGCTCTGCAGCAAAGGTAGTTGGAAAAGATCCACTTGAACTCTTAGAATTGTAATGCTGGAGGCTGATGTAATTACTGATGTAATTAAGTAAAGCAGCTGAGAACTGAAAAATAACCTGATCAAACTAAGAGATCATGAGTATGAAAGAGCTGATGCACAGTTCTGCGTCTTTTGGTAGAGAAAGTAGAGTTTGCTGGGAATTTGGTAATGAAAGGCTTGTCTTTTGTTGACAATAGTTATTTTGCACTGGAAATTGTTGTTTAACTGAAAAATGTTTGAATAGCACTTAGAAATTGCTGGAAGATCTCTTATTGCCCTTTTTTTAGATAAATAGGTATGGGTTTGGTTCCAAATAGCTTTTCAGTTTGAAATGTAACTTATAATTTAAAGAAAAGTAGTATTCATGTGGAAAGAAAACTTTCTGCGATGGTGTCCACTGTAGTGTTTAACTGACCAAGTTATTTTTATTAATATTTTTTTATTAGTTTAATTGTAAAAAATATTTTTATATTTACTGGATGATGTATTATTTTGTTAACATTTTTTCTGGGACAGGACAATTATTTTTTTTAAAGGATAAATACCATACGAACAATTAGGCTTTAAAAAAAGAGAGATACATCTTTTCAAAAGTACATCTTCATAGGTATTGCATAGTAAACTGACTTCTCCCTGAGCAAAGTTTTTGTTTAAATGAAAACCCCATTTTGTCAGATTTGCCCACACACTTTTTGATTCATTAGGAGTGACTTCTTCAAGACAGAATTGCAGGTTCATTGATCACTGCCACGTGTTTATAGTTGCCATTCCTTCTACCTCCTCTTTTCTTTGATTTGCATCAAATTTTGAACACTGTTACATTTGAGTCCAGTGATTGTGTGAGATACCCTGACATGTCAGAATCCAAGCTACATCTTTCTTAGATCTGTGCTATTTTTCTGAAGCTCTCAGATACAGATGCAGTGGTATTACAGGCAGCAGTGAGAAAGGGGCTGAGCTGGGGGGCTCCCTGGGTTTGTTTTGCTTTAGTGTGGCCTTTTAAAAATCAGCAGAAGGTCAGTGTAAATAAATAGACAAAACCAAAAGAAGAGCCAGTCTTAACATTTGGCCGTGCAGGTTTTCTGACAAGCCTATTGCCTTTTCTCTTTGAGGTCCCTGTCCTTACTGAGCTGCTGTAAACGTCAGTGACCGAGCTTGAAGTGAGACAGCACACAGAGCACAATAACCCTTCTTCTAGGAGATTATACCCTGTTCTGCAGAATATCAGCTTTTGTTTTCCCCACAAGAACAGATTTGTTACTGTGCTTGTGAAGTAAACCTCAAAGTATTAACAGTCTAAGTGATGCAAAGACATCTGTAAAGAGCCAAAACCAATACCTCTGAGAGGTTTGAATTGCCTCGTTTTTGTCATTAAATGGTTTGGATGACCTATGGTGATAATCTACAGAATGAGAATAGTTAACTATTTGCCTCCTCATTAAGAAAGGCCAAGAGATATATTGTAAGTCTTACTGTAAGCTCATCTTGATTTGTTTTCTTAAGTGCCTGATCTCTAGAATGGGCAACTGTTTGCATTTTAGGTTTTGCTTTTTTAAAACAAGGTGCCAAGTTCAAGCCTTACAAAGAGGAGTCTGGAAGTTTTGCATACGCAAGCTGCATTTTAAACAGGGCTTGCTGTTATTTTGGTAGCTGGCATAGGTGGAGTTTGGAAAGAACCATCCTGCATGCTCCATACCTTGCAATCTGCAGGAATGCAATGGCGTCATTCCCTTGTCACGATGCTTGTAAAGAAAAGATGTCTTACTCTTTGGCTTTATAAAATGGCAGGAGAGACTGCAAGGGGAGGGGGGGCCGAGTGTGCTCTTTTCCTCTCCAGAAGTTTGGTTTTGGCATTTTGAGAAAGGAGCATGTTGGAGTTCCTCCTCAAGAAGAGGCAGCTGTGATAAAAGCCAAGACTGAAGAATGCAATGGTGTGAGCCAAGCAGAGCTCGTTAGCCTTTGGGGAAGAGCTGCTGGCTGCGGACTCTGTTCTGGCTCTGTGGTAAGACATGGCCTAGAAATAAAGAAGTGTAGGGCTCATTGAAATTTCCTGATGAAAGTATTTTTCAGCAGAAAATACTGAGATTGCTTAAGTGACTCGTTTTGTAAGAAGTGGCTTCTGGCTTTGGGAACTGTTGTTTTTCATTAAACTACAGAGCATATGCAAAACAGTAACACACTGATTTGGCTATGCTGTCACAGTGCCTTCCTAGAGTCTATTTTAGTTCTCATGTTCACATTCTCTTCTCCAAGATGGGGAGTCTGTAGTGGGTCCTGAGAGATGTGCCTTGATGTGTGGAGCCATCTTGGATGAGCAAATGAGAGCACAAGTATGTGAAGTCTGGTTCCCCTGCAGCAAGGCATCGGAACTTTCTGGAATGTTTTCATTTTTATGAAACCTCTCATTTTTGCCTTTTTTTTGCCCAAAGCAAATACACAATTTCTGGTCCTCACCCCTCATCATTTTTATGACAGTGTTGTTGATGTTATTGTCATTAAAACTTAAGTTGGGAAAAGGCATTTTGGCCTAGACTCGTCAAATAAGTAGGTAAATGTGCAGTCGCTCCAGGAGATAGATGAAAATTTGTGGGTTTGTGTTGGGTTGGTTGTTTTTTTGAGTGAGGAATATTTATTTGACAATAGTGACCCTAAAAAAATCCTCCAAGAAGCTGACAACTGCTCAGCACTCAGTTAATGCAGACTGGAGCTTGCAGATTTCTTCAGGAGGTGAGACAAGGGCCAGACCAGTCATCTGATGAATTTGTCAATCAGACTAGATTCAGAAATAGGAAGTGCCCAGTTTCCTATTTAGGTTTCAGGTTTAGGTTTTAGTTTAGGTGTTTTCCCTAAATGTCTGGCCTGTTTCCGCCTTCCTGAGGGGAAGATTGACTAGTAACTCCCAGTCCCTGTGGATGGCAGTGCTGCGGCAAAGGTAAACTCCTTTCCTGAAAGACCCTCGGCCATTCCCTGCCCTGGGTTAGCCTGGAGGGCAGGACACGGCCCTGGAGGACCCTGTGAGCATCATTTAGAAAAGAGGCAGAGAAGCTGTGTCTTTAGTTGAAAAAGCTATTTTCCCTTGGTTCTTCAGCCAGATCTCCCTTATTTATGGAAGCAGTGCTTAAAAGACGCTGGACGAAGGAAGAGCAGGAGTAAGGGGATGGGATGTAAATAAACTGTTCTTAGTCAACCTGGCTAGCGCTGTGCTGAACCATAGCTATACGCAAGGCTGCCTTCTCTGGAGCCACTTGCATGGTCCACTAGCAAGATTCCCGGTGCTCCGGGAAGGTTTCATTTGAGAACAGTGGTATGTTGGTGCACAGAGCCAAATGAGGTCCAGTGGTGTTCTCCAGGAAATGGAGAGAGCTGCCCTGGTTGCCCAGAGCACAGTGGAGTGTGCTGCAGCGTTAGCTTTGCTGGAGCCAGCTCAGCTCCAGCTGGACGACTTAATTCAGCAAAAGCCAAGCAGCCCTTGAAGCACAATGGTAGCAGATCTGAGCTTGTAACCCAGCTTTTTACCTCTGTATGGGAAGCATTTCTGCAAACCTATCCCGGCAGAGCTGAGAGTTGAGTGTTTATTTTAAATAAGGGTTTAATTCAGTTTTGCATGATCCTGACAATCTGTCCACCAATGGGGTTTGAATGTTTAAGATCCATTATGCTTTGTGAAGTCTAGTGGGCTCAGCTCACGCATTTAGACATTCTCAAATATCTGCAGGATCACAATGCAAATTTTTAAGGTGATGTTAAGGTAAATAGAACTTCCTGTTACATGTAATTGGATGCAGAAAAAGATGTTTCAGGTAAAAAATGTTCAGATACGTGTTTGAATGCTTTTGGTAAATCCTCTTGACATTGCAAAGAATTAAGATATTATCGATGGTTTAAATGTGAAATGTCTCCAAAGGCAGATCAGTATTGTTTATAAGCTATATATAAGTGCTATATTTTTTTTTTCTTTTTAAAAACTATTAATCTAGGTAATACCAGTCTCCAGTAAGAAAAGGAGGCCATCAATTAGCAGAAATAAATCTGTCACACTCATAACTAAAGGTTTCTGTGATTTTCTCTAGAAGTTTGCATTTCTGCATGAAAATATTGTATTGAGGGGAGGCAAGTTGTTCCTTATGAATCAGGCTTGGAGATACACAAAAGATATGTATGTTCCTCTCTTCCCCTCCATGTCTATTGTAGCCTCTTTTATTTGGGGTGTTTATCTGTGGAGAAGAAGGAAATAAAAAACAGCGTTAATGAAATCAAGTATGATCTTTCATAGCTGAGCCAAATTTCTAATGAATAGATTTCTCTGGGTGAAAGCCAAGATCTGTGCATTGCTTTGAACGGGTAAAAGCTTTACAGTTGTGTATCTGATTGCTGCACTGGCATCTGTGGGAGGGAAGAAACCTTAAATATATGAGTGGGGATCATCTGGTTATTTATGGCACGGTAACAATGTGTATAAAGATATGATCGGACACATATGTCAAAGTAATTCCTGTTGACTGACTTCAGGGAAAATACATTGTAAATCCAACTACTCAGTGTGCTTAGGATTCTGATACGAAGGTAGCTGCTGTGGAGGTTTTTCTGGGGCTGTCAGGCAAATTTTGCAGTCAGGCAAAATGATTTTCTCTGGTTTCTCATTTCTCTGGTTTTAATTCATTTAAGAAAAGTCATCTTTAGAAAAACAAAGAAAAACTAACACTCCTTTCCCTTCCCTTTCCCAAAGCAACCCTCTGTATGTGGGAAATACCATGTTAATGTCTTAAATTAGCAGGACGCATCCAGAAAAGGCATTCATAGTTTCTTGATTTTTTTAATAAAGTTCATTTTACCACAAAGTACGTCATTACTGAAACTGAATTTTTGTAAGAGGTTTCGTCTTTACCAACTTTCCTACCACCAAATTCTGAAACTGCTTTTTCTAAAATGCTTCTGGAAGTGTTACGTCGGGTGGCTTTTTTAAGCACACAGCTATCAAAATTTATTTATTGTTATCATGGCCAGAGCAGTGATATGGATGTATTTGAAGCACTCAGATAGGGATGAAAATGGCCTGTTGCCCTGAGTGTCTGTCTTGTTCTTCCTTGTATTGTAATGATTATGCAAAAAGGGGCACGGGGATTTATTAATTATTCAGAACCACGTCTGTTTATCTGGAAGAAGCGTGTATAAAGTAGTACTGAAAGTAGTGCTTTCACTGCCTGCAGTCACCAGCATTGGTAACTAAAACCTTTACAGCTACCAGTGCCTCCAGTCTCTTGATCCTATGGCAGAGAAATCTGAGCCCATTTTACAGATGAAGGATTGAGGAGAAAAGAGACTGAATGGCTTCCCAGGGCGATATGTGGCATATGTGACAGGACTGGATGTTGGATACAGCTGATGTTGTCCTCAACAGAAAGTGATCATCCTTTCCAAAGCAGATGAAACTTTCCTCACAGAGACTGCACAATTTTCAGTATTTTGCTTGGTTTTGCTCTCTGTGAAGTACAAACTGTAATAATAAAGACTAGAATGCTTGAGGAAGATGTCTCCCAAATTAGCAAGCTATGGTTTCTTACGGAAAACCAGCATCCGGGCCATTGATGAAATAGAGCAGCCCAGGAGAATAAAAGGCTTAGGAGGGTTCGAAAGACCTCCATTTGCATAAATATGCAGAGACATCTGTTACAGTCATGAGTGACCTGCTGGTTTAAATCATCAGCAGGGGAAACTTGTAGTCGATCAGCATTGCCTGCAGTAGCAGGTGCTGCTTTAGGCAACAGGAATTACTGAAGAGGTTTTCGATGAACAAAGACCTTTCTGCTTGCCAAGAAGAGACATACGGGAAATTGAAACAAACAGCACACGCCTACAGTCTTTCGTTTGTAGCAGACAAGGAGCGTGGTGTGTGCTTCTGCGTCCAGACCTTTAGGTGATCAGTTATAGGTTTGGTGTGTCTGACAAAGTTGGAACGTTTGTGTCTGAGAAGTACTTACTGCTTTTAAAACCACACAACTTATGAATCATCAAGATTTAATGGAAAATGTTCAGAACAAATTTATCATCTAAAACCAATGTTTTTGTTATCAGAGTATATGCTCAAAATAGTAATGCAAAACTGTCATCCTAAAGGTTGTGATTACTTAAGTGAATGATTGAAGCTTTATTCTTGCTCACCATTAGTCACCAGAGACATTATAACATTATAACTTTATATAATGCTAGGATATTTGTATTCTTTGTTGGCACAAAGTATATGGCGTTCTCTCTTTTTTTTCCCCTCTCTCTCTTCCTCCACCCCAGTAATAAAATTTGTAATATCTTAAATTTAGATTTCTTCCTATTTTATGGGAACTTTATTTAAGTTCGCTATGTAAGTTTTCAAGTTCACCTGGTTTTGTAAGGAAAGAATCTGTCTTTTCAATGGATGAACTACTGGACAGAAAGATAGATTACAAATCTGAGGCTGCCAAAAGGTTGTGATTTGGTGTGTTATACGTGACTGTAATTGCCAGCAGTTCTGAAAAGAAAATACTCACAGTAAAAAGGAGTGTCCGAAGAACGTGTAGTAAAGCCACAGAAGTAAGAGTTGGCATTTGAAAAGGCTTCCAAGATTTAAAATGCTCCCTCAGACACTCTCATATATACTACTCTTTAATTATAATAAAAGGTACAGTACAGCTTGAGTCCTGGATTCACAATATGTAATGGGTGCCTCACATTAGTATGAAACAGCTCTAATAACTGCATGAGGTCTTTAAATATCTTAACAATTCCCACCTCTATTTCAATAACAAATTTTGCCATAAATCAAGATAAAACAAAACCTGTTCTTTTCTCTCCCTTTGAACAGAGCGTGGATCACACTTCTCGTAAACCTCATCATATTGAGGTTGGGCTAAGATGAGCATAACCAGTGACGAAGTGAATTTCTTGGTGTATCGCTATCTCCAGGAATCGGGTAAATTTCCTGTCTTTCCTCACAGCTTCATGTCATAGACGAAATGGGAGAATTGGCTTTTTGCATGGTGTTGCCTTAAGAATGTTGCGTTGAGTGTTTCAGACTGATAATTTCTTGCACAAACCCACATTTCTTTGCAGTCATGGTCTTGAACAGAATAAAAGTGCAGACATACACAGGTACAAAGTAAACATTGCAGTTAGGCAAAACAAGGAAATAAATAACATTATATTAACAAATGTTTTTGTAGAGTTACATAATCACAGCCAAAGTCATTTTTGGCAGCGCAGGCACGAAGCACATGGATTTTGTATATTTTTTCTTACCTACTTGGAATAGTTCTGTCAGTTAAGTAGAGAGTAGTTCTGTCTATTAAGTAGAGAGGGATTGTCTAAATTGGTTTTATATCGCCTGTAAATGGAAATTTGGGTGCAAGCATCTGATGTTTCAGAATTTCATTACAGTAATTATGTATGTAAACTGAGCTACACAAATGTCAGTGTGGCTCTATCTTACTATCACTTCTACCTCTATCTGTTTTCATATCAGAAAATAATGTCTTTACAGGGCTTTTCCTTTTAGAAGAAAAACTTCATCTTTCTTTCAGAAAAAAAACCCCCAAACCTAAATTTAGGTTCTATTTTGTTTTTGTAGTCTTGATTCCACTCTGACTGCAAGAAGTAGAATTTTTCTTCACTAGTGCAGAGATGATAGGGGAGATAAGAAATGAGAAGGGATCTATAGCCAGGATCCCAGTTTACTTGGTACTGGCCCTATGTTCTGCATTGATAAAAGCAGAATTGACTAAAAGTATTTAGTGTTTCATATGCTGAAACAAACAAATCCTGTGAAAAGGGCATGTCTTCCTGTTAGAAGACTTGAAGCCAGTTTTATAATACGTCCTCCAGACTTGAGAGATGTCTTGGACAGGTGACCAGAATTCCAGCAGGTAGAAGATACTGGGGTGGCCTGGTTATTTATAATGACCTGGTTGGTTATTATAACTAGCATTCATTAGATAGATTGTTTTGATTTATTTCTTCTACTTCCAAGACTATTTCAATCCCAGGAACCCCAATGCCTATGCAAGGAATCTCCACTAAAATTGAGAAGAAGATTTATAATACTTCTTCAGAATTTTGTCTTTTAAAACACTTTGCTGGGATTCCACTTATGGCCTGTGTTGTTAGCTGTTTTCTCATATTGTATTCTTCTCTCCAATAACCAAGCTTACAAAAAAAAAAAAATCTAGTTCTGGCATGCAATCAGATGAAAGAAAGATAGGAACTAACAAAATTAAAATTTCATCCAGACAAAGTTTCTTTTTAAAAATAAACTGTTGGGTACCGCACTAGAAAGGGCTTTTGAACATCAGAGTGGTGTGCAGATGGATATAATTGAAGCCTAAAGAATCCTGAAATGGTTTTACATTGTTATATTTGTGTTGTAGGAGATTCTACATAACAGCATATTAATACAGTAACTTTTCCTGATGTGGAAAAAGAAAACCAGCCTTTTATTCCTCTTGATAGATCAATAGCGTTGCGTTGTGATTCAGAAGGAAGCTTTACAAACTCCATCAAGAGTAGTGGTATCACCCAAATGTCAGGGAAAAGTTCTTCTAGGTATCTCATCTCCCACAAGCAAGCAATCACTTCGGTCAATTTAGTGAGAGCTTCACATATAAATTTTCATATTAATTGCAAACTGTACTGCTCTTTTCTTAAGTAAAGGGGCAAATGTTTTTCTCAATCTACACATACTAAAGGTATTCACAAAAACATTGTATTTTCACTGTTCTGTTGTATTTTCCCCATATAAGAGTGTAGGAGCTGAGGTTAAGTATTTGAAGAACTATTCAAATATGCTTCAAACTGAGCATACTGAATCTAGATGCTAGGTAGTGTTATACATCATCTTGCCTTTCTACCTGCCAGTATAAATGCTATAAGATGTGATAGCAGATAAAAGATGTTCAATCAATAGCTTCGGAAATAATGCATTCCAAATTTAGAGGGCTAAATACAGTTTCATCTCAAACCCCTACAGCTTAAGGAGTTTGCCAAAAACAAGGTTATTACCTTGATTGTTTATTAACATTAGCAGAACCCAAAGGTTCTAAGAATTATACCAAACATAGCCATAAAGGCTGCTTACAAGACCATTAAAAAGTTCTTTTTTTTTTTTTTTCCACCAGGTATCTGTCCTTTAATCTTATCCTGTAAAGCTTGCAGGCTTGTAGGCAATGTGGGAGGAGGAGAGAAATGACCAAACGAAATACATATGACAGAACAACTTTATAAAAGTTTTTCTGTGGCACTTGAGATTATTTGGAACATTATAGCAAAGATACTGATGGATGTGTTACACTTCATTATGAAAATGCTGGCAAGACCATTCTAGTAGAAGTTCATCTCTTCTGAAATTGAAGTTAGAAATGAAATTCAATAATTATATTTCCTCCTTAATTCTCGGTCAGACTAGAAAACTTGCATAGGAATGTCTTAATAAAGTTGAACTGTCTAAACCATTATTGTTGGTTTTTAACAAATCCTGGCCTACCAAGGGGAGTTCCAGTGAACTGGAAAAAGCAAATGGTGTGCCAGAGTTTTTAAAGGTTAAACAAGATGATCCAGGTAACTGTAGGTCAAGCAAAATTGTTGGAAGGTTGAAACTAGATAGCTCCAACAAAAAATGAAGAGATTACATTATGCCTAATGCCAGCCAGCAAGTTTTTATAGGTATGTCTTTTTGAACAAACTTGATACTGCTTTTTCCAAGATCGCAAATGAAGCTGACAGAGATAGCTGTGCTGACAATAATACGCTTAGACTACTTTAAGACATTTACTTAGTCTTGTTGACACTGTGGTTAAAAACCAAATGAAGTAACAGTGTGTAAAATCGGTATAATCCAGGGTTAGCAAAAAGATTAAAAACAGGCTAACAGAAGCATCTTGACAAGTGATTAGAATTGGAGAATATTCATCTCAAAGGCTGCTTTCAGTGGGAACTCACAGGAATCCGTTCCTGGCATAATACTGCTCAATCACTTTATCAGTTACCTGGAAGGAAATATAAAATGACTCTCAAATACATTTGCAGATGGAATGAAATGGTAATTTGTGGCACTTGATGAGTTACACTGACTGATCATGTGGTTTAACAGAAAAAAATACAGCCGGAGAGACTGCTTTGAGTTGCCTGCAGCTGGAGAAGCAGGCTGGAGAAGATGCCTGGCCCAGGGGCAGTGCAGTGAAATCTGTACAGTACAAGACAGAACTTGGACAAGTTAAGGATCTAACTGCTCAGCTGTATTAAAATAAATAAGTAAATAATTGCCACTTCACATAGATGACTGTCTCAGGGCTTATCAATGCCCAGAAAAAAAAAGCAGACAGGCATAATTGCCATTTAGGCTCCATGGGTTGATGGCATAGGGATTCCACTACTAAGGTGGCCAGGTGTTGTCACTTCCAGTGTAGGTCCATGAATGCCCCTTTTCTTGAGGTATAAATAAATTAAATGTTTAATTTCAGTTTAAGATTGTTACTTCCTATCCAAAAGTCAAGTCCTGCAATGCTCAGTTTGCTCCTTTTTGAAAATTAGCATTTTGATGCACAATTCCAAGTGGCCCAGCTCTTAAAAGTGCTGAGTATTTCCAAGCATTGTTTACCTCAGGAGTCAAACTTCTGAAAGTCAGGTTATATTTATTTAGAGGTATCTGGATTCAAAGACTACCTTTAAGTGAAAATGTTGGCCTCAGTTACTAAAATCAGGCTTAGGTTGTGTCAGCACTGAGTGTACTACCGTTGTAGAGGTAGGGGCACACAAAATATTCCTGTGGTTATATCAACAAAGCAGGTGCGTTGACAGAAGTTAAAGAAGTATACCAAAGAAGCCACAGTTCTGGCATCCAAATTATGTTGATTCAGCTTTGCACCTCTTCAAACTTCTGAGAAGCATACTTTTGCTAGCAGCCATCTTCACTGCTGACACAGTTCTGTTGGTTTTCTCAGAGTGAAGAGCTGTGTTCCTAAAAAACACAGAATTCATATTACAGAGGTTTCCCTTCTGCTTTGTCTGTCCAAAAGAGAAACAGATAATTATTTGTCTTTTGGAATGAAGGTCAGAGCAGTACAATGCAATGGGAGTACTAAGGATTCCAAGGAGAATTGAAAAGGAGGGGGGAGGAGGAGGGCGCAAAACCAAGGGAAATCAAATCTCTCACATACCTTTTAATTTAAAATGTGCTGCCATCTGTTGTGAGTGACAAATCCTATCGTAGGGCCAAATGCTACAATAAATTACCTTCCCTATCCAGCCCAACATGTCAATTCAGTTATTAAAGCTTTTTCAAATTTGGTACTTTTGATGTGTTGATCGATGTAATTGTGTTGCTTTTCCAGCACTTACTTGCATGTTGCAGTATCGAATCTATATCAAAATCAGCTCCCCAGATGTCTGTGGCTTACATTGCTCTCTAGTAGGGCATTTGTTGTAGAGGATGTCTCGCAATGACTTGTTAGAGTTAAGGTTGTGTAACAGTTTCCATTTTCACTCATACTTTTACTGTTCAGTTTGAATTTTTCCATGCTTCATGACATACACTTGATAAACTGTTCCTCAGTGTACAATCTGTACCATGTCCAAGACAATAAAAACACTAGCTGGATGCTTTTGCTAAAAAGATGTCAATGAAATTTGTAGCTGCTGACTTGGGACAATTTGCCATTAAACTTTAGAATTGTCATTTGTTTTCTTCCCAACCATAAAAATTAAGGCAGCTGATAACGTAGTTGTTTTTCCTTTGTAGATTCAGGATGATAGCAGTGTGATGCTCTGTTTGGTTCATGGTTGACAGATTTTCATTGTTTTCCTAAAAGATAAAATTTTCTTTCAGGTTTTAAACGTAGGCTCAAGGGCACATAGAGCGCGAAGCATTTCTGTGCATCACAGCACAAAATCCTTTATAGAGTTAGGCATGTGCAAACATGGGCCTTTCCTATTAACCACATCCAGGGCATTTTACTCTCATTCTGCCCTTGGAAATTACGAGGGAATCCAAAATAGGGATACTCTGAAGCTTCTGGGATTTCATCACTGTGATGTTGTCCAACTAGGTACTAGTACTAAATTACAATTTTTCCAATACCATTTACAATTTTTTTAAAAAGAAGCAGCAACATTTGAAGGAAAAGATCTTTATGACTCATTCCCTTTTTAAACAAAGAATTTTTATGCAAAATGTAATTACTGCAATTTGCTTGGCTACATTCTCAGGCGATAGGGAATGACTGAAGATTGTTGAATTTGTGCCTTATGCAACAGTCTTTACTTACATAAGCCTGTGTGATCTTTCTCTGAAGTCCATACTTTTTCTGCATCTGAGGTACATTTAGAGTATTTTCAACAACTGTGTATGGCACCAAGTTCCTGAGTCACAGATGAGAGACGTGCACATTGAAAATAATTCATATTAAGGATAGCATAAAACATTGGCATATATAGGTCAGCTAAATTTGCCTCAAAGCTAAATGCTTCCTTTGCATAGGTAGGAGGGGAATGTACAGTGCATGAGTTTTGCTTAAATTATTAAAATCTACACCTAGAAAAATGAATCACTTGGTCAATAAAGGCAGCTGTCCAGTGCGGCAGTAAAAACAATAGTGTGCACTGGTAGAGTCAGAGGATAATGATTTTTCTGTTGCCTTTTTTGTGTTTTCTTCCAGTTTCTCTCATTAGGAGAGTTCAGGCTGGATGGTGTCTCAGGAGATGACAGAATCAGAAATAGTTCAAGTTAGTAGGGACCTCTGGAGATCATCTAGTCCAACTGCCCTGCTCACAGCAGGGTCAGCTGCAGCAGGTTGCTCAGGTCTGTGTCCAGGTGGGCTTTGAGTATCTCCCAAGAATGGAGGGTCCACAACCTCCCTGGGTAGCCTGTTCCGCTACTGGATCACCCTCACAGTAGAAAAGTGTTTTGTTTTGTTTCAGTGGAATTTCACGTGTGTTTCAGTTTGTGCCTATTGCCTCTTGTGCTGTCACTGGGCAACACTGAGAAGAGCCTGACTGTCCTCTCTACACCCCCCTCAGGTACTTATGCAGATAGATAAGGTCCCCTATGAGCCTTCTCTTCTCCAACAGTCCCAACTTTCTCAGCCTCTCCTTTGAGTACCAGATGCTCCAGTCCATTGATTATCTTTGTGGTCTTTTCACTGGACTCTTTCCAGTATGTCCATGTCTCCCTTGTACCAGGGAGCCCAGAACTGGACACAGTACAGAATCATAGAATCATTTCGGTTGGAAAAGACCTCTAGGATCATCTAGTCCA
>VZZY01007886.1:148590-227766 GCA_013400335.1 Eurystomus gularis
CTCCTCTTCTCCAGACTAAACAACCCCAGTTCCCTCAGGCGCTTCTCATATGACATAATCTCCAGACCCATCACCAACTTCATCACCCTTCTCTGCACCCTCTCCAGCACCTCAATGTCCTTCTTGTACTGTGGTGACCAAAACTGGACACAGTACTCAAGGTGCGGTCTCACGAGTGCCGAGTACAGGGGCATGATCGCCTCCCTACCCCTGCTGGTCACACCGTTTCTGGTACAGGCCAGGATGCTTTTGGCCTTCTTGGCCACCTGGGCACACTGTTGGCTCACGTTCAGCTGGCTGTCCACCAGCACCCCTGGCCCTTTTCCACTAAACAGCTTTCCAGCCACACTTCCCCAAGCCTGTAGCATTGCAGGGGGTTGTTGTGACCAACGTGCAGGACCCAGCACTTGGCTTTGTTAAACCTCATACAGCTGGCCTCAGCCCGTCACTGCAGCCTGTCCAGATCCCTTTGCAGAGCCTTCCTACCCTCAAGCAGATTGACATTCCCACTTAATTTCATGTCATCTGCAAATTTACTCCAGCCATGTCTCACCGGGGCTCAGTAGAGGGCAAGGATACCCTCCATTGACCTGCTGACAATGGTTTTCATCACACAGCTCAGGATGCTGTTGGCTTTCCTTGCTGCAAGGGCGCGTTCCTGGCTCACGTTCAACTAGTCCAGTCTCCTGCTCAACACTGAGGAGCCTAAAAGATCTTTTAAAGAACCTATACATAAAGGTGCTATTAAACACAGTAGTCACTGAAATGCTCTTGAAGCTCTGTACGTAGCTATGCTTTAATCATAAGGATGGAGACCTTTTGTTCGCTGAGAGAAAAATACATCCTTGAAATGACATCCTGCCAGCCCAAGATAAAACACACGTTCTAGTCTTGTTTCAGTAGCAGTCTGTGGCTCCATTATTTGTGTCTACACACGTGTTATCACTGGCTCTTGGGCCACATCTCTTGTGCCTGCAGTACAGAGTAACTGTAGTTCATAGACCAAGCTCAGCTGCACTAATACAAAGGTGCTTGTGTATTTGCTTGGCTTCTCTTCGCACAGATAGTTTTGTGCTAGTGTAAGTGGGTGCTGAACCGGTATTACTGAGTAAATAAAATAATACATTTTTTTAAGGAAATACATAAAAACTCTGTGTTTAAACCAGGCCTTAATTTTTTGTGCCTTAATTTTCCTATTTGAAAGCAGATTTAATATTATGTACAGTACCTCACAGCAGATATAAAAAGCTTATAGTCTTAAAAGGTATTGAAATCCTCTGAGCAAAAACTATTACAGGTATGGTGTGGCAATATTTAACATTCTTTTTCTCTTATTTCAAAACACTATTTATTAATTCAGAGGTGAATATGTATCTCTAAATGCAGCGTGCATGAGATGCTGACTGTATTATTCAGGATCTGGTGTTACGACTGAAGGCAGGGATCCTTTCACCTTTTCAGCTGTGTGATGGCGAGACTTTGGAGCAGTACAAACTCCATTTTTAATTCTCATGGTTAGCACAGATCTGATTTGTGGGCATGGAGCCCTCTTTATATGATGTGTTACTCTCTTTAGGGCCAGCCTACTCCATTAAAATAAAGTGACTTAAGCTTATGATCCAAATCTCTGATATACTGGAAATTGGATATAGAACCAACATTTGTGACCTTTCATGAATTATATGAGATAAATAGAGCCATGGTGATGTTCTAGGGGTGGAGTATGTGTTAAAGTGACTCTTGGATAAGACCACTTGAGAAATTTGACTAAACTTTTTGGTTTAAGTAAAAGAGTTTCCTAAAGGTCACCACAGAATGAACATTCCTATCTAATGAGAAGCTATCTGTAACTATATAGACTGCATATATATGTAACATATATATGTAAACCCCCCCAGCATTATATGTATGTAGTAAAAATAGTGTACTATCAAAAGAGTGTATAAGGAGTTTTAATAAACTGCTGCTCCTTTTTTGGTAATGTCTCCCCTACCTTCTGTATTTCTTCTAAATGAGGGAGGAAGTGACTGTGTGACTCCAGAAACAGTGAGGCTGACTCTGAATTTGATATTATGCTTCATAGTTGGACAGTGGATGACTGCTGAAAAGACAAATCCATTTCTCAAACAAGAACTGTATTATTCTGCAGAGTTTCTGTGTCTGCTAGTAATTATCTGTTCTGTTTGCAAATACTAAGTACATTATAAGGAAATCAGGGTCAGCATTAGAAGACAACAAACTTTATTGGGCTGCAGTTCCAAAAACATTTTTTAAAACTTATCAAATGGAGCTGATACGTTAAAGATAAATACTTTTACCAGCTTCCTTTAAAGAGCAGCAAATTGGTTTCCAAGCTGACAGCACCTGTGTGAGTCAAAACCACATTGTGCACTTTTTTTGTAGAGCAGTAAATAAGTACTAAGTTTTTGATCATTGGCTTCCCAAAATCCAAATTCCACAATGGAGAGGAAAAAATATTTTTACAACTAAAGAAATTATTGGTTTTATCATACTTTGTTCTGGTTATGTTTTCAGAAGAATGTAATAAGCTGTGTGAGAGCCATTTTTATGTGCATTTATATGCAGAGACTTAGAGTTTTGCAACCAGATGCCTACTTTATGTGCATACGTATAAACAATAGTTTCAAATGGAGTGTGGTGCAGTTCAGGAGGTCCTTTTGAAAACTTCTTTCTCTGTGTCTTTTACCCCTGTTGTGTAACTTTTAAAGTTCCTGTAAAGGAAAAAAATATACTGAGTATCCTGTTCTTTTGCCATTTGCAAAACCCTGCTTACTATGTCTTTCCTTCTAGGTCTCTAAGTTTTCTAAACTTGGCTATTTTAATTTTTCTGTGGCCTGAAAGTTGCCATGCAGTGTTGGATCTTAAGCACTGAGCAAACACAATGATTTTTAAGTTACGCAAACATAAAAAACTGCATCTTTGAAAATGTATGCCATAGCACGAATTTTGGTTCTGATCACGTCATGTCCTGTTTTCTAATACTGCATAAATGCAGTATTATGGGGTATTAAGAAAATAGGGTGTTGGGTGGAAGGCAGATATCTATGCGTCAAGATGGCTTTGCTGGTAAAACCAATGAAGTGCTACTCATTTGTGAATTGCTTTGCCCTATGATTCTCCAGGACCAGTGAAAGAAGCTGTATCCTGCAGCTTTGAAGTTTTGCTCATGACCTGCACACGGGGCACTTTCTGCCTGCACAGCTACGGCAGTTACAAATCACCCCTCCTGACACCTAACCAGCGTAGCTGTGTGAGGACTCTGTGGCCACCATCAGCAGAAATCTTCCTAGCACTGAAGTTCCTGAATGCCCGCTGAGCGTCAGCTGTGGTGTCCTACTTGCCACCGCTTATAGGTCTATATTAGAGCTGATAGAAGAACATAGCTTATGGAAATAAATTGTGAAGTGAAAGTCTCTTCTGTAAATGTGATCCTTAAAATGATGCATGTCTCTTTGGATGTTTGGTTGCACAGGCAGGGCTAAAAAGTAACAGCATCCCATTAATTTAGAAGGAATTTTTTTTTTTCATACCATGACCTTCGTAAGTTCTTTCAAACCTTGCCCGTAGTTGCATTAAATTGCTAGATCTGTGTTGACGTTTATTCACAATTGTCAGTCCAATTTACACAAAGTGAGTGAAAAAGGGATTATTTCAGACCTTGTTTTCAAAAGATTTTAAGTTCCTCTTTCCATTGCTTATGTTCTGTTTTCTGTCTGTATCATTTTTCTCTTTCTGTTAATTTGCAGCCCTTAGAAAGGCTTAAACAGTGAGTGCCAAGTACCGCTCATCAAAAGATCATTTCCAAGTTGTATTAATATTTTCCAGCATATTTTCCTGCATGAAAAAGAAAAAAAAACCTGCCAAAAACATTATTTGGCACATACTAAAATAATTTTGGGTAGCAGACATTTAGTCTGAATTCTTGGCAGAAGGTCAGCAAACAGGTCAGATATCCAAGAAGGGGAGTAACATTTAATATTAGTGAATAACCACTTCTACAAAACTTCAGCTAACCAGGCACACTGTAATTTTGGCAGCTGACACAAGCTACAGTTAGGGATCCTTTCTTTATATTTCCCAGGGACTGTGAAAGAGCTTGTAATACAGGACACATTTCCCAGGGTTCTGGAAATAATTTTAATCGTTTAGCAATCCTAATCTTGAAACAAATGTACAAGCCCTATTGTTCAGCTGATTTTTCTAAAAATATATTTCAATGGCAGTTCTCTATTTTAAATTGCTAATGTGTGTCCTTGTTAAGCCCTTTATGTAATTGCGAAGGTAAGTCTTCAAAAATAAGCAGACACTGCCAAAACCAGAGAGGCACTCTAGGATGTATTACCGAGAAAGAAAAAGCTCAGCTAGGAGAAGAATCTCAGTCTGCTGTGAATAATAAACAAGATGTGGTGTAGGATTTTTGCCCATCTTTTTTTTTTTTAACCGTTTGTAGAATCCTATCGCTGCCTTGAGACACCAGACACTTAAAAACTGCAAGCGAACATATTTTGGAGAAACCGATGTCCTTTTTGCGGAGTCTGCCTATGCACACTAGGATTTTACAACCATATTTTATGATACATAATTACATTTAGGCACAAATCTAAGGAGAAGCAAGGGTAGGGATCCATGTTACATGCTCAGTTCCCAGTGCATCATATAGAAGGGGAAATAGTAGACTCTAAAATGGGAGCTGCAGTCAAGTATGGGGAAGAACATCATTGTATTCTCTTGGGCAATGGGCAAGAAATTACATCATTTACTTCAGGAACTAGATTAGTATGTGTTAGGCCCAAGATTAAGAAAAGACAGTTGCTTTAAGTTAAACTGTTTGCTTCTGATTTTACAGCCTGAAATTGTGATGCATGTCCCTTGCTTCTCTACACTGGTAAATCTAGACCTACAATAGTCTTAATTCAGTGTTAACTGTGCTGTTTGTACATCATCAGTATTTGGAGGAAATTCTTTTGTTAGTGGTCAAATTTCATTTTCTTTAGTGGAAATTTTTTAAACTGCAGTGGTAAGGCTCTAATTTATTTCAGAACACCACATTGCAGCACTCTTCCATTCTTGCCTGCCTGCTTAGATGGCACTCCCGAGACCCAGACGTCAAACTTGGGAAGATGTTTTCCACTGATTGCATCTGGTTTCTTTGGCAAGCAGTTGTGCAGGCAGCCTTGGAGTTACTTAGGTTTGGTAGCGTGGTAAAGCAGCTAATGGGACTGTGTGGGGACATCTTTTCCTCATGCATGTGATTTTCTTTGGACTCATTACACTGTGGAATTTCTCCTTCATGTGTCTATATCTCCCAGGATTTTTTGCCCATATACCCATTTATGGTCATAAAGGTGACTTTCCTTTACCCCTTCACAACCATCTTTTTTTCCCTGCAGACTGTACTGATGCAGTCAGCTCTTATGTGCCTTCCATTCTTGCATGATTTTTTCATCAGTCAAAGTCTCAGCAGTAGTGTCAGGTACAAGACTACTTTAAGAAAACAGGCACTCATGCAGCCAGAAAACTTAAGATTGCCAGCGGATTATAGCAGTTGCAGGTTGGTTCTACTGAGACAGAAGTTTTAATCATTTCTGAAAGCTTGCTCATTTTTGTATCCTGTACCTGCCAAATACTTTCAAAGAGAACAGCATATTACTTCAGAGATGAGGATTGGAAGAGCTGATGTTGGAAATTTCCAAAAACAAAGACCACACAGCATCAGAGAAATGAATGAAATAAGAAGGCTGATTATTTTTATGTGGAGATGGTTACACTGTGACAGAAAAAGAAGAGGTTGTCAGATCATTTATGCCTCCTCCTTTGTTTTGTTTTAGTTTGTCTCTCTTTCTATTGAGATAATAACATCACTAATTTAGTGATTTCTGGAAATTGAACCTAAGGCCCCTGGATTTGAAGACCTCAATCTGGATTGCATGAGTTAAAGAAGTAGGAAAACGTAAAGGAAATGGCACAGATCTTCATATGAAATCTCACTGTTTTCAAGGACAAAGGGCCACACTGGGCATTAGTTATACAAAGATTTGTAGGAATGGGTTGTCACTTGAACTCAGTGTTGGGATAAAGGCTGTTTGTCATAAAGATGGCTGAGATGTGTATGATAGGCTATTTGATGTTCATCATTCTTTATTCTCTGTTTCATTCTACAGTAATAAATGTTTCAGTGAAGAATTTTATGGCATGAATAATTAAACTAAGTAACTTGCAAATAACTTAAACACATCTGTTTTATAAAAATTATTTGAACAGTATGCTAGTTAGATTTACCAGAGAAAACTAAGTCCAGTTAGTTCAGAAGCTGAAAACTTCCCAGTATTCAACAGATCGCTTAACTTGCTAATCAGGGCATCCCTGAGGTAAATCCTGAGTAACCGACGAACACTGAAGCACTTCAGAAGTCATTGCTTCCACAGACTCTTCTTTTTCATTCCCCTCACCTGTACAAAGGCAGCAGTAGGTGCTGTAGCTGTTACAATTTAAGATTGCAGTTTAAACAAGGCTGCTTTTTACGGTGCTAAAGGGATCGGAAAATGAAAGGAGCACTTAGGGAATGTCAGTTAGCTGGATCTGTGATTGCCAGGTGAGCTAGCGCAGGGAATACTCGGCAGCACCCCAGTTGCGTGCCTAAAAGGAATAATCCTTCACTCCTAGAAGAGGTGAGGCATGTCTCTGGAGAGGAGAAGGCATTCCCCGGGCTGTGCGGCTGCTCAGCGCCCTCTCCTACGCCTGCGTTTGACAGGCACTTCTGCTGTGAGCCAGACTTATTGCAAACAAATAAAACTACATAGCCTGCAGATGAAACAAGCGCACAAGGAACGGCATTATGCTCATTAACTAAAACCTCATCTTCAACGACAAATCTCGTTTGAAGAGGAGGCCATTTTTAACTGAAAAAGGAGCAGCCAAGGTAAAAAAACTCGTTCGTCTCTATTTTTTGCAGTTACAGCAAAATCTATCAGTGAAATTTTGCAAAGCACAGCCCTACATATGCATTTTTTGGCACTGCCTAGGGCAAGAATTCCCAAATGGCTGTGTATGTACCACTTAGAGTATATACAGACACCTCGGTGTGGGAAAAGATACAGCACAGAACCAGGACCTGTTACCACTGTCGTTACAAAACAGTGCAGGAGTCTCTCAGTGAGGAATTGCAAGTCAAAAACACTTGTGTAACAGTTTTGGGGTTTAGAGGAGGTATAAATTAAGTCATTTTTTCTGCATTCATTATTTCCTCTGTGCTTTTACTCTCTGTGAAATCTTGCAAGACCAACTATTCCATAATTATACGTTAACTCCCTTTAAGGTGATCATACCAAGATCTGCCCTGTTCTTTTTTTTTGTGTGTGTCTATGATAATGTATTTGCATCTTATGCATAGTTTGATGGTTTATCTTTTTCCACCCTTTTTGAGGTAGAAAAAATCTGGAAGCCGTTCTCAGGACTGCTGAAAGATGTCATTTAGGGCACTGGTCACATCACGATGCGAGTGACTGGTTCATGGGTACGAAACCAGTTCAGTGTGTGGCCATGCCCTCTCCCCTTCAGCCTTTTCTGTTCATTTCTTTAACCATAAAACCTCATAGTCTCATTGCATGTGTCCTCAAAAGATTTACTACATTAAGATTTCATTTATTGGTACTATTTGAATTGAAATTACTGTTTTATAGAGTGATTATTACAGTCACCGAAATGACAGAATTTATGCGAAATAATGCCTATGGACACAGATTTGCAGCTTCCATTCATTTCACTGCTACTACAGCATTTTCAGTTTGGGTCTATTGTAATTCCATGTCATCCCTACCACATTCTTTCTTTAGATCCCCACTTGCAGAGCACCTCCTGTCTCTGCTCTCACTCCACAGCAGCCTTGGCAGCCTCCACAGTCACTGGAGGCGGGCGGGGGGTGCTCGTGTCTTGGCTTTGCGTTCCCCAGCGCGGTTTCATGAACTTAGAAGGAGGGCCAAGTTAACATTTGCAACACAAGCTAACACTTAAAAAAACTTGCCTTTGTTTAATAGAAATCACCTTTTTTGTAAGACTGAAGTATAGTGCTGCAACCTTGTGATGTAAGTCAGCGTACACACACACAGAGCCCCAAGGAGAACTGATGACATCTGGTAACTATAAAAGCAACACTCAAGTGATTCTTCAGTGTTATCAGAAACCTGACGTGGATACAGCTTCATTCAGGATTTCCTTAACTGGGTGTGTTTTTTTGAAAACCAGTCAGACTTTCATATGAGCCTTATATAAATGCTATGGTAGTAAAAGAAATCAGGAGGTAATTCGCTGTTGGTCAGTGTGGTGGCTGACTCGTTTCTGTTGTGTTTGTTTTTTCTTCTAATTACAGTCATATGGGAGGATTTTTCCAAGAGGGGTGAGGAACACAGTGTCCAGCAGCACCCACTTGAGCAGTTTTACTCTGTTGATTTTCAGTATTTGGATATTACCAGATAAGATTTTAGGAACGTTTGTCACAGATGCTGGAGATGTGAGTGAAATTGCTCTTCAGTGACAGTGTAGCCAGGAGTTTTGTGTTGCCTCGTCTAACAGGTGCTTTGGTAATGGTTTCTTAGCATCAAGAGAAACAGTAAAATAACAAGATCAATTGGAATAACAGAACTTGTTTTGTGCGGAGAAGTTCCTTCTCTCACGTGCAGTGACGTGAGGTGTGTTGCTCTTTGAGGATGTGGCAACGCAGGACTGGATGAAGAGGTTAGCTGTGTGCCACAGTCCTCTGTCTGCTGGCAAAGATGGGGCTTCATATATGCCAGCAGCCAACTAAAATGTCCACCAGATACTAAATGCGATAATGAGAGGTACAAAGTCATAGTTAAAATTAAGCCTACTGTAGAACCACAGGAATGATTTGCTGCTTTTTTACATTTTCTGTCAATGTTTGTTGCTTGCCATTTTTATGCCATCTGCCTTTCAATTGATTTGGAGACCGTGTTACAATTTTCTGAGTGGCCAACTCACAAGCTAGCTGCTGGCTTTTTTTACCAGTCAACTTCAGGGCTTCTGGGCAAGAGCTTAATTTTCCCATTCTTCTTCATTCTTAAGTAGATTTGCTGATTTATCCATCACGCATTTTAAAGCCCATTCCTTTTCAATAAGGTATTGTTACAGTTGTTGATTAATTTAAATACACATAAACATAAATTAAGTGGAATTTGATTCTCTAATTCTGGTTAGTTGTGTGCCATGTATTTATATAGAGAGAGAGATTTCAGTGTTCTAGCCCTAGATCTCTCAAGATGCAAGCTGTGTGAGCTCAGTGCATGATTTCTTCTTCATTATGCTTAGATACCCCACAAAACTAACAACAAGGGAAAAACACGGTCCTGCAGATCTTTCAGTGTATTTTGGATGCAGCCAGAGGCCCAGCAGCTCATAAACTAGACCAGGACATAAAGAGCAATACAGGATAAGAATTGGACCAGGGCTTAGATAAATGACTGCAGTTTTTCAGGTGTTTTTTCCTGTGCTTTATTTTTATGACTTGTAATCCTACGTGATTTGCTGATAGGTGGACCTGCCACTTCCTAAAACATGTCCAAAGCACCCCAGGCATCCCCCGAAACTGAGGGAGTGCCAGGAAGGGAAAAGGTAGAGGCTGTTATCAGGAAGAGGAGAAAAACACTGGCAAAATAAAATGTGTAGGGGGAGAGAATCACAGAGAAATACATGCCTCGGTTTCAAATGTGGGAGGCATTCTGTATCTCAGCTTGTTTTTGCTATCTATATATGATCATAATTGAGCTAGCTGCAAGAAAGATCTTGAAAACAATTTGAGTGAGAGAGTGAAAGCATTACTGTGGAGCGAGCCCAAAATCCTGTCCTCCAGCCCACACACAATTGGACATTGCAGTGATATGGGGGAAATCCCTTAACGGACAAAACTATAAATGAAACTACTGTTGACAAGGGGAAGAGGCGCAGCTATATTTAACAGAAGTATTTTCATTTGAGAGCTGCTTTCTTTTTTTTTGCTTTTTTTTTCTTCTTTTTTTTTTCTTCTTTCTTGTCTAGTCGTTGAAGACTGTGAGAGCTCTTCCTGTTTGAGACAGTGCATGGGTGGTTTCCCCAAGGCTTTTAATGTTAGATTAATGCTCTGGAGGCAGTGTGGTGATAAATGGGTTCCTACAGTTATATCTACATCCTGTTCCCCCTCCCCCTTCCCGCATCTGCCCCTACGTACAGTCGCTCTGCAGCACTCGCCCTCATACCCAGCAACAGTTTCGAGCAGCTTCAGCCAGCATTTAAGGCACCGCTCTTTAAAATTTGTCCAAAATTTGTCCAAAATTCTTTAATTTTCAGGGCTGCCACCTTATTTCTCAGACAGTGAGAAAACAAGGAAGAGAATGACTCCTGGTTAAAGGACAGGCTGGCTTGTCATCTGCTGCTTGGCACATCCCAGCTAATTGCTTTTGCTATTACAGTTCACTTTCAGAAAATAGGTTTACAGGACTGGCCTTTCTGTGGTTTCACATTTTAATGGCAGTGCTCTGCACGTCATACTGTACTCAGCAATAAATGAGCAGAGGATTTGCAATCTCTTCCCCGCTCTAAGGGAATGGCTCCCCTGTGTCAGCTGCGTCTATGCCTTGATTTTATACAGCTTGCACGCCGATAAGGATTTAAGTATTTAGCTTCTGCAAGCACCAACACTGAAATGCAGCGAGGGAAATGAAGATCTAAGGCACCTTTTTCAGCTGGGCTTGCCCTTGTGGCTATTTTATGCCTTTGTTTTCAGTTATTGCAATTCTCTCCATTTTTCTCTGCGTGCGTTTTCATTTCTATACGGCTTCCCCTGGATGCGCAACATGCAGGGCAGGGGGATGGGCGGTGGCAGGGTGGTCAGGATGGCTCTGGTTAACCTCCCTGGCTCCATGCAGCCAGCCCGCGACCTTCTGCTTACACGGCAGCGTCTCTCAGATCTCGGAGCAGTATTATTTTTAGACCGTGAAGGTGTAGCTGGCTGGTGCATTTAGATTTCATGTCATGGCTTCCTTTTCCTGCTCTCAGGTTTCTCCCACTCGGCCTTCACCTTCGGTATCGAGAGCCACATCAGTCAGTCCAACATCAACGGAACACTAGTGCCACCTGCCGCACTCATCTCCATCCTCCAGAAGGGGCTCCAGTATGTGGAGGCTGAGATCAGCATCAATGAAGTAAGTATCCCCAGCACCCCTGGCACCCCTCACACCACTAACCAGCACACCGGGGACTGTGAAGCCACGCATCCCACCAGCCCAGAGACACAAGCCACCTCTACACGGTTTCTCTTGGTCTCGTGTCATTTTGTTCATCATACTTTGCCCTGCCCCCAGCAGAGAGCTGAAAAGCTCTGAGGGAGAAAAATGCATTCCAATTTTTAGCTGTAGCACTGAGGCCTTCTTTGCACTGCTGAAGTGGATTTTATGGTGCTTTCAATACCCTAGTCAACAAACCCAGGGTGCACAGATTCTTCTGACAAACAAAAAAGTGCGTCTGTGTTTACAGTCCTGTGTTTTCAAGGTCACAGCAGAATTTGGCAGGAAAGCCTGCAGTGTAGGTTAAAACTTCACTCTGTGACACCTGCTAGCAGACAGCACTGCTTGCAAGCCATGAGCAGCCTGATCAAAAATCCACTGTGGTCACTGGAGAGATTCTGCCTGGTTTCAGTGACTCAGGCTTAGATCAGGCATCGTCTTCTCATGTACATGGTGAAACAGTTGTGTGTAAATTCTGACCCTGGTTGTCTGTGAGGATTGTGTGAACAGCCACAAAGTGCCTCTGTTCTCCTTGCACTGCCAGGGGAAACAAAGAGGGGATGTGGGAGAAGGCAGTGGTTTTGCCCTGCCAGCCTTAGAGGCATGATGCTTCAAGATGGGGGTGAAGCATGACAGATAAGCAAGTGCTGCATTACAAAATACTTACCATAGATATTTGTAATTGACAGAGATCTGTAATAAACATTAGTACATAAAAAGCGATTGCTTTTTCCGTTATAGCTGAATGTAGCATGTGAACAGCATGGGTGAGAACAAAGGAATACAAAATAGAGAAAAGGTGGTATTGTTTGCAGTGTGTAGTTTGGAAATTCACTTGTTTTCATCACTAACGTTCTGTGTGGTTTTCTTTTTATGACTCAATGCAGTGTTTAAGGGTTCTGCGTGTGTTATTTTTTAATTGGGGCAATGACATTTGACATTCATGCCAAGCTGCACTTTGATGCAGTTGTAATAACAAACCGGTGTTAGGAATCTGTCCCAATTTGCTGCTACTTAACATTTTGCCCTGTGCCTGAAATTGGAGCTACACAGTCAGAAGCTTTCAGCCATGAACAGCACCTCTCAGCTCAGGTTGTGTGGCAGCTCTAGGGGTCTGCTCCCGAGCATCCAGCTTCAGAAGTGGCCTCAGTCAAGAGGATAATCTAAAAATGTGCATGCTGTCACCATTAAAATTTACATTGTTCTCATTGTGGTTCCTGTTCAAATACATGTTGTTAAGTACATTACAGCAAAACAAAGGCCATTCTTGCTACATCTGAACACCAATAAGGACTACATATATGCTTCTCTATGTGTTACGTCTCTATATGTATTACTTAAGAGTGGCAAGTAATCGATGAGTCTGTAATGTGTGTAAAATTTAAGTATTGTTTGTGATCTGCTGAAGGGCGGTATGGAAATAATCCAGTGAGCAGTTTTACAGATAAAAATGTAAGGTGCCAAAATCCATTGGCAAACATGATTCTCCTTGTGTAGCAAGGATTTGAGCCAGGATTCAAATAAATGTTGGTAGAGACATTTACATAAAAAATATAAGGAGAAAGAGAGCTTATCATTTTCTTCTGTAATGACTCTTTCCTCCTTTTTGTTTCCCATGAGGAAACAAATACGTGTTATCTTAATATTGTAATTGTAAGGGGCATTCAATGACTAGTCCAATAGAAGCATACTAGTCGGCCAAACGACTATTTTTCTTTATTAGTTGTTTTATCGATTGAAAATTGTATTGTTTTCTAGCTACTTCATCTATTCATACCCTGATCTTATCTGATATTCCTCAAACACGAATCTTTCACTGCTGGGTCTTGATTATTTCAAAGAATTAAAGGACATCTGCAGAAGATCAGCAAAATGGCACTTTACAAAGGTTATTGAAACCTTTTTCCTATATTTAAGATAATAGGAAAGTGAAAGTGAAGCTAAGTTAAGTAGGTATAGCAGTTGTTGACCTGAGTATGAAGTATTAAAAAACAGCCCGTAAAGGTTAATTCAGTTGGTTGTTAAACCTGAAGCCTAATTTGCAGAAATCAAAATGAAAGCCATAACTATTATGAATAAAACTAGCATAGTAAAAGAAAAATAATGGCAAAACATTACTGTACAGTCAGCTACAACTGGTGGTGCTGTGCTGATGAACGCCCTGTAAGAAACCACTGAATTTGTGCATACATCTTGTTTTGGCTGAAGTTCATTATTCATCAGCTGCTTCCATTCCTATGCCCCTGCAAGTGCAGGAAGACAAATGATCAACCAAAGTCTATTTGCCTTTGTCATGGCTTTAGCCATGACTCTTTTTTTTTCCAAATACAAAACAAAGAGAAACTTTCTGTCAACAGTCGGACTATTTTTTTTTTCCACAGCATAATTTTTTGCATCTCTAAAGAGTTTATATGCATGAATTTTATATCACATTCCAGTAAATTAGTGATTCACTGAAGATATTTCTAAGTGGAACATGAGTACCACCACCATGGATCTGAGAGAAAGACGGTCTGCAGTAATGTGGTACTGTTGGTTAAGTCAAAGTGCGGTATCTTCACACTACCTAGTTTTGTTTCTTTATATCATTACCTCTTTGCCGACCTCAATCATGAAGATCCTAAACTTGCACTTCCACTTCTGCTCCTTTTCCCTGCAGGATGGTACAGTATTTGACGGCAGGCCGATAGAATCACTCTCTCTGATAGACGCAGTGATGCCTGATGTTGTTCAGACCCGGCAGCAAGCATTCAGAGAGAAACTAGCTCAGCAACAAGCCAGTGCAGCGGCAGCAGCAGCAGCAACGGCAGCAACAGCGGGAGCAACGACGACTGCTGCTTCCCAGCAGAACACACCAAAGAACGGAGAAGCCACTGTGAATGGAGAGGAGAATGGGGCACATGCAATAAGTAAGCCAACCCATGCAGCTTCCTGCCACTGCTGGGCAGTTGGAGTTTCCGTAATATTCTTGTACTTAGCTGGTGTCTGCAAGGCCTCAGAAATCGAGAGAATCAGTTCAGGAGGGCAGGGCATTTCTAGAAGGGCTGCTGAGTAAAAATCTAGTTTCATGTTCTCTCAGAATCCAAAAACTTCAAATGTCTTCAGAATTGCAAGTTGAAGACAGTATTAAGAAGTGGAGCTGTATGCTCTCTCCTTGGAGCAGGCTACCCAGACTTCATATTACCAGCTTTATCATAGAATTGTAGAATGGTTTGGGTTGGAAGGGACCTTAAAGTCATCTGGTTCCACTGCCCCTGCCATGGTCAGAGACACCTTCCACTAGATCAGGTAGCTTAAAGCCCCATCCAGCCTGGCCTTTAGCACTTCCAGGGAGAGGGCATCCAAAACCTCTCTGGGCAACCTGCTCCAGTGTCACACCACCCTCACAGTAAAGAATTTCTTCCTGATATCTAATTTAAATCTACCTTCTTCTAGTTTAAAACCATTACCCCTTGTCCCATCATTACATTCCCTGATAAGAGTCCCTCCCTAGCTTTCCTGTAGGCCCTGTTTAAGTACTGTAAGGTGGCTATAAGGTGCTTTTAGATATTGATTAAAGCTGGGACAAGCTGTAGCCACAGTTTGTCAGTCTGACCAGGCTAGGAGGGAGATGGATTGAGAGCCTAGGACCTTCAAGCCATGTCTGTGTAAGTGAAGCATGGCCAGAACATAGCCTTGAGCGCTAACTATCCTGTGATCATCCATAGCCTTGGCAGTTTCCTTGGCACAGTTTGGCCTGTTCCAGCTGTCCATTCTTGTACAGCATGGCCAACTACAGGATTATCCATAGCCTTATTAGCATTGTCCTTGGCCTGGTTTGGACTATACCAGCTATCCATTCTCGAACAGCATGGCCAAGCACAGGATAGTGAGTCGCATGTGCCAAGGACAGTTCCCATCCCAACAGACAGCTTGGATGCAGCCAACCCATCTTGAAGGCAGAGAGGAAAGAGTTCCTCTAATAGCACATGTTTAGTCAAACAGCAGGACCTAACTGAAGGTCCTACCTTCCCAAGATTTTCTTAGTCTGTGGGAATGCTCAAGAGCTCTGAATTCACTTTTGTTTATTGGAGATGGCAGGAGACTGCACTCAGACATCTCAAGTCAGACATATAAAATGAGGAGTGGACATACCTGCTTGCGTAACTAGATCTTGATGATGGTGCCAGCATTGTGGGGCAGATGAAATTAATGGTTCTGGTTTCTGTCTGCAAGCCATATTATTAAGGCACTGGCTAACTTCTGACATGAGACCTGACATGATTGCCTTCTAAGGAAATTCTAGAGGAATGTGCATGGCAGGTTTTTTAGGAAGCCCCAACAGCTCTTTAGCATAGACAAGTAAAACAGGTCAGGACTGTAGTTATGTAACAGATTTTACTTGTTCTGCGGTGTAGCTACCGATCCATCTTCTCTTTGATCTGAATAGATTCCTCTGTGGGTCAGTGAGAAAAATGCTTTCAAACCAGGTTTTTCTTCAGAGAATTCCAGTTAGATGGCATAGTTTTCTGATCTGTGTGCTTCCCTCTCCTTGGGGGACCTATAACCTTTCGATCTGAGGCATTCGAAGGATATCAGCAAGGCGGTGTAGCACAACTGCAGATGAGGGTTATACATGGGAGACGCACACAGAACTGCAAAACTGGCGTTCTCACCCATTAACAGATCTGTTTAAATAAAATCCGAGACATCTGCATCCATAATCATCAGAAACCACTAGCTTTTAGTCTCTAAAAATGAGTAGAAAACATACAAATCAGCATGTAGAAATAGAGCCAAACTTTGGATTGTTTTCCAAGTCAAATATTTTTAGTGTTGTTTGTTTCATTATATTCACAAGGATTGGCTTGGGTTTAAAGAAAATAAAGCTCTGGAGAAAAGACTGAGCCCAATTCCTTTAAGCTGCAGCCGTAAAAATCAGCTTCAGTGAAAAGCCTGTCAAAGATTTAAGTAAAAAAACACATTTCCTGAGAAAAGACAAGTTAGCACTGGTAAGATCTTAAAAATATATCTTTTTAATTTGGAGGAAATAGCAAGAGAGTTAATATTACTCACTGGTGTGTTAGAATTAAACCTTTTTTTAACTTAATCATAATAGTTTGTGGGAATATGACTTAATCTCCAGTGATTTGGGATTTTTAATACAATTGAGGAAAAAATCTAGAAGAATATGGCATAGACCTAGCCAAAGATCCTCTGGCCTTTAGAAAATGGTTTATGTTAACATTTGGGCAGAGTCCTCCACTTGGTAGAACTGCCCTTTCTTTAAGAGACCCCCTCAGAGGCGTTCTTTGTGCATACGAGGTCTTAACAGAGACCTTTCTGCTCTGAAGATACTTTTAAAAAAAAGACACATGTTCTTGATGGTTACTATTTATTCTCATTCCTCATGCACACATTGTAGCTGCATCCATAGGAAAGATAAATTTTCAGAGGAGGTCAGGGCTTACGAGAGCTTGTGCTGTGTAAGGAGCTCAGTGCTCTTACAACGGTGCCGTTTTGTGCTCAGGAGATTCTGCAGTTTTTTGTTGTTACCATATCTTGTCCGTTATATATTGCTGGTTTCTCTTTGAACCTGAGAGGAACCTGAAGCAGTATCACAGAAGCATGAACTGTCCTGTTTGGTCAGTGGGGCATTTTAACTTTTCAGCTTAACTGTAACACTCTAAATATGCATGTTCCTGAGTACTGGTAAAAACAGGAAGAAAGCACATATGATTTGAACATTTGCAAATCATTTCTGAAAGACTCCTCATCCTTCCCTCTCTTTTGTCCTGAACCACTGAAGTTGTAGTGTCAGAATTATTACTGGAAGAGAATAGAAAATAATCCTGCAGGTATTTCATTGCTCCCAGAGGCCAGGCAGTCTTGCATGTACTAATGCAGATATCAACCAATCAAGGTTTCTTTTTCACAGCATGACTATTTGTGGGTTTTTTTCACAGCAGTTAATAATGTTCAAAGTGTGTACCTAGGCTCCTCCATCTGGCCATGTACAAACAAAAAATATGTCCTGCTGTGAGCAGGACACGGGTGAATACGTAGCCATTACCATGCTGCTGTTTTTCTCATGAAAAGACACTTTAAACCTGGAGATTCTGTACTGTGCTGAGACATAGATGATTGCAAGTTCTAAACTCATATGTTCTGATGGGTTTTAATAGAGCTTTGCTCTTCATTGCCCTGATTGCTTAGAGTATCATCTCAAAGTTCCCAGCTGCTAGCATCAGGCTGAATCTCGAGTACGGGCTTATCTTGACAGTATTAATTTTAGTAGTTCTACATATAGGGGATTATCAAGGACAGTGCTTAACATGGAGACTCAGCATAGGTGTAGGTTTTGCAAATAGACATTTGTAATATGTTTAGTTTTATGCAACAAGTCCATAAGGTAATAAGTGCAGTTAAAGATATTTTGAATTAGAAATGTGAGCTGTGAAGCTGCTGGTAGTTGTTTTCTAATTTTGATACTCAATGCTATGCGACTCATTGAATTACATGTGAATTCCGTTCTGTTCCATTCCATTGGGGGCGTAGGTACGGCACAGACACAGTTAACAGGGTGTCTAATGAGACACGCAATGAGAAGGGCTGCTTGTGTGACTCAGCATAAATGGGGCAGATCAAAACAGGGTATTTGAAAGCCTGGGTAAGGGTAGGAATCTGAAGGTCTTCCTTCTGATGGCAGTTGTGCAACGTCACAGTCTGTTTTGCCAGTCGATGGGCAATAGCTGAGCAGAGCTTGAGTATCAGGACAGATGGCTGATTTGAAATGCCATAAACATGTGGCAGTAAAGGGACATAACTATTCTACTTGCAAACCTGTGGATCTCCATATGTGATTAAAGAATGACTAACTGAAAGACTTAACCCAGGAAGAGAACTTGCATTTTGATCAGCCAGAGCACATCAGCTGGCCAAGGCATTGATTAGATGACAGGCGGCTGCATTCCCCCCAGCCTGCCAGCTCTCCACTCTTGGATGTGCTTTCTGCAAAATGGGCCACGCTTCTGTGTCTAACATCTGCTGTCAGCGGTCTCAGTGTGTTACCTGTCCTTGGTTGGTGTCTTGTCACCAGGAAGTGTAGTTTGAGCTGAATGAGGAAGATTTATACTGAAGAAATTAAAATCTGGAGTGAGAATGTTGTTCACAGTGCAAATTGGAATTAATTGCTGCCACTAAGATAAATTCATCATTTTAAATTCACTTTTTTTCCTGAAGAAAATAGAAGAGCTTTATAAAAACAAAGTTACTGAGACTGAAGTCCAAAGAACCTCAGACTTACAGCGTGCAGGCTAAGTGTATCTATGCGTCAAGTGGTACCTTTGCATGTGTTATGATATCCTTGAGGCAGATGATCGCTCTTGGTTTCCCTGCTGTGCTCAGGGAATGAGTCCCTTACTTAGTATATCATTCATCTATGAGTAGCACATGTATACTTGCATCACACTGTGTATGAAAATGTGTATGCAATATGGTACTTTTTAAAAAGAACAGCATAAAGCTTTTCTCAAATGTGGCAATCTGCTATTTTAATAAATCTACAAGTCATTCTTAATGAAGCCAGCTGAAAAAAAAGCCCACAACTATACTGAAATAAATGCTAACTGTTTTTTGGAAGAAAAGCTATGTGCATTTATACAAAATATTTTTGAAAGCTCTACATATCATAAATTTGAGTCGTCATAGGGAAGAAAATAGAGTAATATGGTCGGTGACACAACACAGAGTATTATTTATAGTGTATACATTGCTGTAAGTTTTAGGCCCTGGATAGCCAGCTTGTTTTAAAAGCAGACCTAACAGCATCTTGCAAACTACTTATTCCGACATGTCTCCTTACAGATAATCATTCAAAGCCAATGGAAATTGACGGGGATGTTGAAATTCCTCCTAACAAAGCAACAGTCCTTCGGGGCCATGAATCAGAGGTGTTCATCTGTGCCTGGAACCCTGTCAGTGACCTGCTAGCATCTGGGTAAGACCATGACTGAAACCAGCTGCTGCAATTAGAGAGTATTTAGAGATGCAAGAACTTGCGAGTGTCTATTCTAGAGATGAACGAGTATTTTCTTCACTGTTTTTTCAGCCTGCAACTATTTTTTTCAGCAGTACTGTACCTACGTAGCAGTTAAGTAATTATAAGGTGATGCAGAATATGAAGCCTTTGCACATTTAAAATGTGTACTTTGTGGCCCTGAATACACATACTTTTTTGTAAGGTTTTTAAAATAATTCTGAGAGTATTTGAAGGTCAGTCTAGCCCTACTGCTCTTAGTTAATGGTTCACGTGTGTTCTCAGGAAGTCTTTAGTATCCGTGTTTTAAAAAGAAAACTATGGAGACTCTAAACCAGATTTCTCTTTGGGTATGTCTGCACTAGCATGGTGCACAAACAGGAGTACATCTCTAGAGCCAAACTATTGTGTGAGGACCACCACAGTTTGTATGGGATAGAGGGACTTCAGGCGGGACTTAGTTTTGTCTGTTGAACTGAACCTTAAGGAGTGGCTTGAGGCCATCACTTGGTTTAGCATCATTGGAAGAGAGTCTAGTTTTGTGTTCTGCAGGACTGCTCAGCAGTGACAACCTTAGCATGGTAAGTGGGACAATCAGGAGACTGACTTACAAAAAGCACTTTTGAGTCAAAAAAAAATGCTAACGTAAACATACCTCGAGAGCTACATACAAACACTGCTGGAGTCTGTGTTTGTTCATTCTTAAAGTTAAACCTTAAAATGAAGGCTAAATTTAAGAAGTCTAGCTGGGAACATGGGAAAGCTGATAATAGTTAGAGTAGGTAAATGGGTCTTCATCACTTAAAGTTGCTTAGCAGTATCAGAACACATCTCTTACAAGGAAGAGGGGCGTCCTTATTCCACCTTTTTGCAAGATCATCAGAATAGTATTCTTATCTTTGTTGGCTTAATACATGAAAGCAAGGGATTTGAGTGCAAGTGGGAAAGAATAAATAGGAAAAATAGATACCAGGTTGGATAACTAGCACAAGATCTCTGAGAGAGTGAAGACAGAAGTTTCCAAATAATAATTTCAGACAACAAACTGGATCTTGCTGAATATGCTTAATTTCTGGTGTGTCCGGGCCTGCTAGTACTTTTAGCATCTGTAGCACTAAATATCTTCATTTATTAAATTGAAATGGATATAATGGTAGAATTTGCAAAACCTGTACGTAGGGTTTTTTTGGATGAAAAACTTTGGTTTTCAGCTCTTTTTGTCCAAAGGCTTGGTGAGTCTTCTGGTTTGTGATAGGGTCCCTGGGTGATGCCATGATACAGACAAGAGTAGTAATAGCAGCCATGCTCCTGTGCCATGCGTTTGCTGTATTTTCCTCTACCCACTCAGTTTTCTAGTCTTTCAGGCAATATTGCTTGGCAGTATTACTTATCCCTAGCAATTTATTATTAAGAAGGGAAGTTCTGATCATTTAGGTCAGTCTGCAGCTAAAATAGGCAAGTATAAAACAGTTACTTCACATAGATTGTCCTCTTCCCAGCACACAGTTGAGTGAGCCGTAAAAAGAGATTTATTTAATGTATAAATAAACAGAAAACAGGATTGACAAATGTGAAAGAACCGTACCATATGATATTGCTTAGTTGGCCCAGCCCACATCCGAGAGGATGTTTTCAAGGAAAAATAAGTGAATCGAGGGAAGGCAAAGAATCTGTGATGTACAGGAAATGTTACTGCCTACATAATGAGTTGTAAATCAACATCAAACAATCCTGAACAAACATGCTCCTGTACTATTCCTGTAACTTTTCAATGTATGCCTAAATGCTTTTGACTACCCATAGATATTAAATCATAGCCTAATTGAAGAAAACCTCAAAAACTAAGAAGACTTTAGTTAACCTCATTAAATTGTTTTCACAGTTGTGTCTTAGTAAAGATGAAAATCTAGAGAAGGTTTCATAAAATCTGGAAGAGCTTTCCCATAATGGGGGCAAACTTAATCAGAATTTCATGGGCTATCTTGAGCTCAATAGGTCTCATATTTAGGATCATTCAGATGAAAGGACTGTATTTGTAGGTCTCGTGTAGCCCTGTTATCCTAAGCAATGTACTTTTTAATAGTAAACTTATCCATTATGGTATTTATTTGAATTCTATGGACAACAGTCCGCAGGTCGTCAGTTAGCACACCCACATTATTATCTAAAGAGAAATCGGTGGGGAGAAAGGATACCATACAGAATTATTCTTTAGGGACACCTGCTGGCGCCTGAGGTGACACGAAGATGCTGCTTTATTCTGGAGAATGTCTGCACAGCTGAAATTAGGCATCTGCTCAAGTGCTCTGTCCCTCTGCAGGTACCTACATCTCTCAACTCATTACATAGGGAGTTAAGACTCCTAAGTAGAGGTGCTCAGACCTTATCTTTTATGGCTTTAGCATCGGTAACTACTTCCTGATATCTGACTCACCTTTCTACCAGCGCTTGCCACACTGGACTGCTTCCCTAGGACCTGTGGTTCACAGTCCTAGCGTGCATAGTTTAAATGGTGGACCATTTAATAAACCAGAGTACGTACTGCAGTGACTGAGGAACGGGTGGGTGTTTAACTTTGCTGCAGGGTGCTAAGCACCAGTAGAAGGATCCCTGGGACAGTGATATCTTGTACAGCTCCAGGTAAATGTGGAGGATGATAATCAGAACCATTAGTCAGGTCTCTAAGAGGAGTACCTTCTCACTGTCCCTTTAATTGAGATTTACCCTTCAGTGTAATAGCTCTTTCTTAAGCTTTGCTGCTGATTTTGGAAGCATAGAAATGCACACATGGTTAGAAAGTACAGTCAGGTGCTGCGTCTCATGCAGACTAATGGCAATGCAATGAAAGTACAAATAATTTAGATCCCTGTGCATCTTGATCAGATTTTAGCCTGCTCATAAGAAACAAAGTATATGATGCAGTTAGCCTTCAAGTAATGGAGCAGTGAGTGCCTGATGAACCTTACATAACCGAAATGGCATAGAATGCACAGAAGAAAATGAAACCCAAGGAAGACAGCTGAGTGACTGATCATGCCACTGCACAAAGAAGCTTTTGAGATGTCTGGTATAATAATAGTGCAAGCTATCATCTACAGGTAAACTGTGTGTTACAGCACCAATTAAACAAGGGAGAGAAATTCCCCAACATCTACAGTATGCTGCAGTTCTGTTTGTCCTATACAAACTAACGCTTCAAAAAAGGAAACCGCAGTTAGTCTTATGTGCAAATACTGAATTGTTAGATTCTGTAATAGCCATATTGTGCTGCCCGGTCCATAGTTTTCCTCTGGTTTCCCATCTGCCTGATTGTACCCATCTGTTGTTGTCTTAAAAAATATATATGAGAGCCTATTAAGTAAAGGAAATAACACATTTGTTCTGTTTGTAAAGTGCCTAGCACAATTGAATCTCAATTTGTGCCAAAGTATTTTCTTCAAGCCTTGTTATACAAGCAATATTTTTTTCTAATAATTAGCAGCAGTTTAGACAGCAACGTGATGTAATCTTCAAAGCACTAAAGGAATAATGCAGGTTCACAACCTAATCTGAAGCAAGCTGTGTAAGGAAATTTGTTTGTAGAATGAACTACCCTAAACTAGAGCATTGGTTTTCAGATTTAGTATCCCACTTGTCAGAAAGGGATTTTGATATTTTATGTCCCATCTACTCAATTGCTATGATTTTTTAGAGTGTGAAGGATAGCACAGGAATATATACTCTCTGGTTTTGCAAAGGGCTATTTAAAAAAAAAAATAGTAGAGACAGGAATTTCTGTGATCAAATAGACAGAAAAAAAATATTCTGCAGCTTGCTCATCCTCCCCCGCCACACCCATAACCCTTAAAGTGGAGGATGGAGGAGACTAGAGATACCAGTAAAGGCTATCAAAAGCATGGCTATCACCAGATGCCTATGAGAAGAATGCTTAGATGTTATGAAAAGAAGCATTGTAATAATACAGTAAAGTGCATACATACAGCCATCCAAGAGGATTAATTACCCTTTAGGAGGCAAATCAACATTCCAAAACAAATAATTGCATATAGTGTTTCAGACAGGTTATTAAAAAAAAGGCAGGTGGTTGGCTAAATCTCAAGACTTGGCTATTCTCTGCCATAATTCCAATTTTTGCTTTTAAAAGCCAATTGTCCTTCTCTTCAAAGACTGATATCTTCCATGAGGTATCTTTCACAGAATCACAGAATGGTGGGGGTTGGAAGGGATCTTTGGACATCATCTTTCTAAGTTTTAATTTTATAACACGTGGAAATCGTTACGGATGGTTCTGTTCCCTGGGTAGTGCAGAAACCCATTATGGCTATGTCCACATTAGTAAAGTGACCGTTCCTGGGAATACTCCTAAGCACCGAGGCCAGCTGGCACAGAACAGCCAGTGTCTGTGCTAGCAAGCTGTCCTGGCTGCCAAACAACTTGCACATTGGGAACCGTCTCTGGACATTGTAACCACCAAGCCATGCCCAGGAATTATTCAGAGAGAAAGTCAGGGCCCTGAGCAAGAGTGCTAATTAAAACAGGCCAAGATCTGTCCAGGGAATAACCCATTGGTTTGCTCGCATAGATCATCATGGTCCAGTGACACAGAGTGTTCCTGAACATGCTTGAATGTCCCTGTGTGGAAGTGTGACTGTGAATGTCAAGGCTGCTAGAGCCTTGAACTCCAAAAGCTTTCCCAGCTGAATTTAGCATGTTTCTGTCAGCATGTTCAACTGCTGCTTCCAAGAGTGTGCTCTGTTCTGTTACATCCACCCATGCCCTTCAAGTAATTCTGATACTGTGAAGAAAGACCTGGCCTCATTCCCAAAGCCCAAGAGGAAGTTTCTTTGCTTATCTTTGCTGATCTATAACAGCCTCTTTCACACAGGGGAATTTTGTCTCCTACATAGTGCTCTGTGCTCCTTTGCTTTCTCTAGTCAGCAAAATAATTAGCCATGAAAGCTGTTGTCCAGGATCTTTCAGTTATGGCTGTGTCTCTCAGAAGCAAAAAAGGATGTTTCTAGGCCATCTTCCGTCATCATCTCTGGGTTTTATAGAATACTTTGAGATACTGTATTCCTCATGTCAGTGGTTTAGGATCCACTGTGAATTACCTTTCTGAATAATCCTTTTGAATTACCAGGTTGAGGGGGTTGATTTCACACACCACCCCCCTACTCACTGCCAGGTGTTAATTCTGATAAATGTAGGTGCTTATTCATTAGCAGTTGACTTTACTGGGGCCAGTTTCCTCATTGCATCAAATCCATTAATGCAAAACAGTCAGTTATTAAGTGAGGTCTACCTGAATAACCTGTTGCAGAGAGCAATGTTACAGAATCAGTGGGACAGAGATCTCCTTCTGGTTACCTCCAAGGCAGATCCCTCTACTGACTGCCTAGGAAGTGTAAGCAATTACTTTAAGGGACATGCTTTATTAAAGAAAAGTTAGATGTGTAAATTATGAGGAGGAATTTCCTTCCCTTTTTGCTTTTAATAAACTCTTTTAAAATAAAATAGTGAAAAGTCTAACTTGTTTGAGCCAGAAGTATTAAACGCACATTAGCAATATTGCATATCAAAATAGCAGTGATTGGAAGACTTGCAGCTGAAGATTAGAGATACTAAGGTTCAACAACTGTCTTGCAGATTTCTTTAAGCAATTGCACCTGGTTTAACTTCTCTACTGACACTTACAGAATGGAGATTTTATAGGTCGCAAATAAAATTCTGCAAATACTTGTCCACCTTGATTCATGGTTATACTGGGGCTGGAGAGCATGAAAATAAAATTCTTTCAGAACTAGCCTTCCTAAAATTTGGCGGTGCTTTACCATGGCGCAGAACAGTATAGCTGTTACTCAAGTGTTCATGCCTTGCATGTTGGAATGAGCTGCTTTATCATGCAGATAGAAATGCTTCTGTGGGCTAAGGAGATTAAATATCGTTCTGAATTGTGCTTGAACTGTGGTCCTCTAATAAGGCAGGGTTCACTGAATCATTCAACAGAAATCAGAATACTTTCCAGAGCAGAGAATACTCTTTTTTTTTCCCCAGCAACAAAAGGGAAGACACACAAATACCCCTGCCACACACTGGTAGGCTTATAAAGCCTCTCTGCAGGGACACATAATAGCTTATGTAGCCTTAGGAAGAAGAAAATGGAAAAACAAAATTAAAATACTGGAAAATAAGATTGCCCAAGCTTTGCCAGAAAACTGACTAAATAAAACTGTTGAAAAACCAAACATAACCCTCTTAGAACTAGCAAAGAGGATATGGTGTTTGATAGCCAAGAGACTGAGTACTTTATTCACAGGATCCAATAACAAACTAGATTATTACAATGAGGGCAGGACTGGCTCGGAGTCTTACATAGCAGAGAAGCCAGCACTGACAGAATTTCCTGCTTAGCATGTTAACCAATAACCCAAGCCTATGAAAGATTTATGTTCCCATTATTGTAAATTTTCACAACTGAAAATTTTCCTTAACTTCTGAGCCTCTTGATTAACTTTGTTAATTTTCTAGCCAACATGTGCAAAGTTGTTGTTCAATTTTCCAGACCTGAAGAAATAAGGAGTTCTATTACAGTCACAGCTCTGTATGGTGGCAAAAATTACCCTGATTTGAATTATTTCTTAATCACTAACGTGAAAGATATGTGCCAAAAATTAAAGAACAGCTGTGGAGCAGTATCTTGTGGCTGGGCTGGCAAAGCCTTGGCCAACCATCACATCTCAGCTTGACACAAAGGGTTCAGAGGAGATGGGGGCACATTCCACAGGCGTGCTATGACCTAGCAGAGCTCAGAGCCACTGATACAGGCAGAGAAGTTTTTCCTTTTACAGTTGAACTGCTGTTCATGTAAACTTTGGCTAATTATTGGTAAAATAATACACAAAGATCAATCAAGTTGGATGTTTGATTGGTCAATGTTTGCACTCAAAAGATGTGTCAAGTGTTTAAATTTGCCTGGTACTTTTAATAAAAGTAATTAAAATGTTTTATTAGTAGACCAGAAGAAATGAATATTTCTTGGTGATGGATTTCCTTCTCAGTAAAACATGGCTTATCAAAGCAAAAACAGATCTCAGGTTTTCAGTCTTCAAGGGAAGACATTTCCTCCTTAGTGTATAGGAAAGGAAGTTTTAGTCATTACTTTTAAAAAAGGAAAAACTAACATATCAGGTATATCAGAATGAAATTTCTTCTAGACTGTATGAATTCTTGAAAATATAAGAGAGATGCTTAATCTGCTCCAAGATTCTACTTACTTCATGCAAATTAAAATCACCCTCTGGATAAAACAAGCAATTCAGAGTACTTTTAATTGTTTTGGTTGTTGTCATTATTGATTGCTTAAAAAAAGGGTGGGGGAGCAAGAGAAAAATCCTAATAAACTAGAAAGTGTAATATCTTGCACACTGTTGCAAATCGATTTCTGCCCTCAGGTTTTTCATTGGAAGAAATATCTATGCAAAGTGCAAACAAATATATTATTTACAAGCAGGTTATGATAAACTTTTCACTTCCTCTTCACAACATTTTCCAGACAAAATCAGGATTTCAGCCTGCAATGAAAACATCTCCCTAGGAAATATTTGGTCTATAAAATAGATGAAAATCCTGATGCTGTCTCTGTCTTGCTCTGTTATGTCAATAGCTATTTTGCCCTTTTTTTTTTTGGACAACGTGAGCTAAGCAGCCAAGCTACAGACAACAAAGAACCCTGTAGACCTTAATTTAAAAAATGAAATTAAGATGAATTTTAGAAATTAAATTACCTTTCTATTATCCTAATCTTCAGCTTCTGTAGCTCGATATAATGCTGAGAGGCTGTTTTGCAAACGGCTGCTGTCAGAGGAACCCGGGCAGCACTTCTGTCACACTGCTAGAGGTCCCCTTCCCCAAGGCTGCTGCCAAGGTGACACTCTGCACCTCTGTGGGCAGTGACCCTTCAGGTCGTGTCATGCCATGTTTGGAGCCTGCTAGAGCTCCAGGGGAACACCGGGACTCGCCGCGCCATTGGGAGCTGATGGGACTGTGCACACTTTTTATGGGAGGCACGTGGGCACAGATTCATGTGTCTGTCTTTACTGGGATCTCCACAGTGTTATGGTTGTAACATTGAGTTCCCCCAGACTACCTCAGTTATGGTGATGCCAACTTCAGGTATGAAGTACAAACTGTAGAGAACAAGAAACGTATTTTAGATAAAACTTTTCTGAATAAAGCAAATGATGATGTGGGTTCAGATGATATGTATAATTTAAATATGTATCAGCATTTTTTTTAAAGTATACAGAGTGCAGCAAGGCTTGGGAAGAAAAATTACTTTTTAAAGGCTGTGACGTTCTCTCAATGAAAGCAGAAATAGAGGGTTTTGTGTTGTTTGCTGGGTCGACGTCAAGAGGAGTTTTCAACTCTGCACAATTGCTTTTGTAGATCCGGAGACTCAACGGCCAGAATATGGAATCTCAATGAAAACAGCAACAGCGGTTCCACTCAACTAGTTTTGAGGCACTGCATAAGAGAAGGAGGACACGATGTCCCCAGCAATAAGGATGTGACTTCATTGGACTGGAATGTAAGCTAACTTCTAAGACTGTGCATGGTTTTTAAGTGTCTAAATTTAGTTCAGAGGCAATTACAGCTGCTGCTCCATATCTTTCTATCTGAGGTGACCAGAAGCTCTGTCCTAACTTACTGACCTCTTGTTTCAAATACTCATAATAGGCTGAACTTTCCCCTATATGCTATAATTTTCCAGGACTGTTGCCATCTTCAAGCTTAATAATTATGTATTTATATCTCTATGTTAGGAGCATGGGTAAAAATGAATTTAGCTAACTTTAAGAATGAAGATTAAGCAAGCAATCTATGTAATAATGAAGCCTGATTAATAATGTATTTGCATCTCAGTTATTTTATTTTGGCATGTAAGGACATAAAAGCACCAGTGAAGCCTTTTTCTGAGGTTGGTCTATCAAGACCCTCTCTCACTTGAATTACGCTGTGCATAGCAGAACATGTTCGCATCATTGTCTTTATCTTAGTAGCAGCACGTGTAGTCATTCTGTCTTTACCTACCCACCTTCTGGGTGTAACCATCTTTCCTGATCCCTGTTTCACTGTCATCCTGCAAAACCTTCTATCTCAGGTACTATGGTCCTGCACAGAAAAGACTGAAGTGAGCAGAGAGGACAGGTACTATTAGGAATCCCTAGTGTCTGGGTAGTGTCTTTGGGCAGTGTTAAGGCTGCTTCATGTCTCCTTTCTGCCACCAAGCATTGTAAAAAGAACTTACAAGACCTTGCAGGAACCTTAATTAATATTGAGATCGCTTGCATTCTGTCTGTTTTGCTGATATTAGTACAGAAAGAGTGATCACATTAGTTTCGTGAAAACAGATTAAAAATTTAGTACCAGAATGGATTCTCAGCAGTTAAATAGTGTCTCATCTGCTGGCCAGAGACCAAGATTCGATAAATCTTTACTGCAGTATTATTGTCCTTCAGGCAAGCTAGGTGCTTCACAAAAGTAAAAGATAAGGCCACTGCACAAATCAGCTTCCCCTGTGTATTTTATATTTGACACAGCGAAAGAAGTTGATGAATAGTACAGAAAGCAGAGGTAGGTTAACAAAGTACATAAAGATAAAACCAAAGAATGTTCACTACTTGTTTCTTGTGGGTATCACAGTGAAGAAAAACTGAATTGAGGAGTAGGAAAAGAGTCACTGAAAGAGGAAAATGTGCAAAGCTGCAGAACAATTATGAGAAAATTTGTCAAAAACATATAGGGCATCCTGTAGTATTTCTTGTAGTAGTTCTTTACCTTTCCAGACTTCATTGATCACCAATACTTCACTTGCATTATGCTAGTACTTAATGTAAAGAAATGTTCCTAATTTAAACACTTGAAGTGCTTCCAGCTTAGTTTTTCCATTTTCCAAAGAATGTGAATTACCACCAACAAATTTGGATAAACCGTACATCTAGTCCCTTATCTCCCTTTTCTTCCCTTTTTCTCTTTTTGCTCTTATCACCTTTGTTCTCATCAGTGGTCCAGATAAGTGTATATAACAGTGAGGTTGGCTGAGGTTTTGATTTTTTTTCCCCCTACATCATTATACATTTGGGTTAAATTTACAATTGCTCTGACTCACTGTTTTTGGAGGGCTGGAGTGGACATATGTTTTAAAAGATTATTTTACATTTTTTTCCAAGTTTTCTATTAATGATTCTAGAAATGCCATCTGCCATTGTTATTTATTTAGAACCACAGTATTAATCATATTTCACTGTGAAATTTTTACACTGGTGGTATCGAATCAGTTCTTCTCTGGTTTATGTGATTTCTGTTATAATAAGAAAGGTTAGTTCTTGGGGCCATATTGAGATCACGTCCTTTGGTACCAAAGGTAGGATTCCTCTCCCTTAGATTTAACCAATCTAAACTAGTCACCTAGACTCCCTTGGAGTCAGCAGAAACAGAGACATGTGTGCACTGGTCTGGGCAGAGGCTAAAGCAAATGGGGTCGTGAATTACACTCCAGAGGTAGGAGATGCTGTTAGTTGTAGAGAGAGACTAGGTTACTCTCTTAAACTGTCTGGGAGTTTGTGTTCAGAAAAGTAGGAAGCAGCTTCTTGGTAGTAGATATCATTTGAGGTGTGTCCTGGTTTCAGCTGGGACAGAGTGAGTTTTCTTCCTAGTAGCTGGTATAATGTTGTGGTTTGGATTTAGTACAAGAAGAATGTTGATAACAGGTCACATGCCGATGTTTTAGTTGTTGCGAAGTAGCACTTATCTTAAGTTAGGGATTTTTTCAGTTTCCCACGCTCTGCCAGTGGGGAGGTGCACAAGAAGCTGGGAGGGAGTGTGGCCAGGACAGCTGACCTGGACTAGCCAAAGGGATATTCCCTGCTATACGGCATTATGTTCAATATATAAACTGGAGCGGGTTGACCAGGAGGTGCCAACTGCGGCTCAGGGATTTGGCTGGGAGTCGGTTAGCGGGTGGTGAGCTGTTTTGTTGTGCATCACTTGTTTTGTAGATTCTATTATTCTTACTGCTTTTATTGTTTTTATTATTGTTTTCCCTTATTTTTCTGTCCTTTTAAACTGTCTTTATCTCAACTCAAGAGCTTTACTTTTTCTTTGCAGTTCTCTTCCCCATCCCACTGGGAGCAAGGGCAGTGACTGGGCAGCTGTGTGGGGCTTAATTGCTGGCTGGGGTTAAGCAATGACAAAGAGTTAACCATGAGTCTAGGTGGCCTAGGTGTTTAGGTCCTTCTTTCAAGTGTAGGTGCCTGGATTTCACTGAACTGGGGTTTAATCAGGATTTAGATGATCTGTTGATGTTTTAGAGGCTCAAAGTAGTATCTGTTTGTTATCTGGAAGAATCCCATAGAATTTGTTATATCTTGTTTTCTTTTTCTAATGCCTTTGATTAAATGACTCTTATCTGATGGTGTAGCCCAGTATTTCATAGTATGTTAGAGGGTTTTATTTCCTCTTTGCTGTCTGCAGTAATAACCTGTAATTTAAATCATAGTATAATCTGTCTCAATGTATAGACTCAGATTTCCCATAAATCACAAACCTTAAAAAAGAAAGAAAAGAAAAGAAAAAGGTTGGCTGAAATAGATTTCATCTAGTATCAACCTTTGCCGTTTATGTGTCCCAACAGAGTGATGGAACACTATTGGCTACAGGCTCGTATGATGGTTTTGCAAGAATATGGACGGAAGATGGTAAGTCAAACAACATTTACTGTTCTTAAGCATTTGTGGTGAATGACATCATTGAACAGCAGTAAACTGTAATTTGACTAATTTGTAAACTAACTGTAATATTAATCTTTATTTCAGGTAACCTTGCAAGCACCTTAGGTCAACATAAAGGTCCAATATTTGCCCTGAAATGGAACAAAAAGGGGAATTACATTTTAAGTGCTGGCGTTGATAAAGTGAGTTTTAAAAATACATTATTCTAACATGTAAATGTGCTGACTCAGTGAGCACTGAGTCAGTGCTCACTTGCGCTGCTGAATTCCGTAAGTGGTATTTCTTCTCCTCCAGGCATCCTGGATAATTTACTTTTCTTTAATATATTTTAGTGCGTGTTGATTACATTTTTGAGGTTGCATAAATATGTACTATTTTTATGTAAAAGATTTTACTTTTAAAAAACAGCTTCACTTGCCCCTGCATAAAATTGCATCTTAAAAGTGTCCCAGTTAAGGGAAGAACTGCTTCCAGTACTTACATTTGTAGTTTTATCAACTGTTTCCAGAAAGGAAGTGATCTTAAAGATACTGCACCATTTAGCTCACCTAATTATTGAAACACTTTTATTTGAATAAAATGTATATGGCTTCCTATGCAAATGTGGAAAAAAAATGGTAGTTCTGAACTCAAAATCAAGCAAAACATAATATGCTGAGTGCATATTAGAGACCACAGTGAGCAGCTGACTGATGATGTTGAGCACAAATCCATTAAAACTGAAACCGCAAAGTACACAGCATTCATCTTGGCTAACTTTCAGTGTCTCTAAATTAGATGTCTGTGTCATCCTTGGCTTCCTTCAGAAAACTGGGAGAAAATGATGGGTTGTGTGGCCCATGTTACAGTGAGATGAGCCAACAGTGCTTCTCTCCAGCAACTGACAGAGGGAGGCTAGGAAATCAGCTCAGGCTTGTACATCTGATTTCTAGGCTAGATGAATCCCGGTGTTTTCATATACTTGTGAAAATGGAAACTTAGTTTTATTCTTTTTAATGCTGACCTACATTCAGCTGCGCTTGTCTCCCAATGGTAGTTCCATTATTCTTGTGTTCCCAATAACAGCAGTGATTCTTCAGGCGATCCATTGTCATCAAGATGAGGCATCCTTAATTTATTTTCTGGAAGCATATTGACAATTCACTCAGAAGGTGGTATTGAGCACTACAGGGGAGTTGCTTATGTGTGCTGTGAGTGTGGATTGAACCTGTAGTAAGCAAATTACACCTTAGTCTGTCCCACCACAGTGGCAAGAAGTGCTGTGTACTCTGCTGCTAGACAGACATTTCACCTGGTGGTTTAATTATTAGAAACATAGTATCAGGTAGTTTTGGAATAGAATTGAATTTTGAAACATCTTTGAAAAGGGGAAGAAGGCATCTTTGAGGAAGATAACTGAAACAGCTGTTACAAAATGCTTATTAAAAACATGTAGTCCTGTCTTCTAGCATTATTCATAGAGAATATGCCCATTCTTAGTAGTTAGTTTCCTCTATAGGCACGATACTTCTTTATCTACACTTAGATTGTTATTCTGTAATATTTGGAAGTGATTTCTGTTTTTTCATCTATTCAGCACACAAGGCTTCCTGCAGTCAGTAATTTTATCAGTCCGTTTTTAAGAATTAGTCCTCAGTGAGGGTGCTCTCTGGTTTCTCTGAGCTGAACAGTCACTAATCTTTTTTTTTCCCCCTTCCTTCGGATGCAGACAACAATAATTTGGGATGCTCACACAGGAGAAGCTAAACAGCAGTTTCCTTTTCATTCAGGTAATTTCTGCATAACTCTTGTTAGTAAAATGAAATGCAGCTTTTAATTTTGCCAGTGTAATTTATACTTTTGTAAAAAACTGCCTGCCGGAGGGAGGCTTGAACCAAGTTTTTTGTGCTTTAACTATCTTCAGTATGATGGCTTGTGGGTTTATTCTTTTTTCAGAAAGATAGGGTTGTGTGAGAAGCAGCTTTGAAAGTCAGACTGATTCTCAGAGAGGATTTTATACACCAGCCTTGTCTACCTAGCTGAACGATTCTGTAGTTATCTATGCACTTGAATAGTACAAAGTGGCAATTTATGAAGAGACCTTTTGGTGGAGATGCCTGTGTTCTCCTCCACTCTTTCTGCTCCTGTTGCAATGAAGCTCACTTGAGACAGAAGCAGGCACATCTCTCATGCAGCTTGCATTAACCACTGCAAGCATGAAGGTCCTCAGGAATCTCTTAGCTTTTAATTTTGACTTTAAGTTTTTCAGTATTTTCTTTCTTTGATTATCTGAAGTCAGTTGCCAACCTTGAGTTTCAAAACCTTGCTGCACCAAAACCTTACTTTGATTGTCATTTGTACATCTGGTCTGCTTCAAGCAGACAGAAGATGTCACATATTCTAAGTAATCTGGAGTAACAGGCAGTCGCTGATGGCCAATCAATGGCAATCCAAACTGCGTAAGTTGTCATAATGAAGAATTTTTAAGAGGCATAGTCAAACTGAGTTGAAAACCACCAAAACATTCCAGATTCTGATGCTAGAAATGTTCATCTTCCTGTGTGCTCACTGTAACTAACCTATTTTTTAATACAGCGGCTTTCACAAGGTGCTTATTGATGTTTACAAACACATGTTTTACTCCTAAATTTAAAACATTAATTTACACATGCTTTTCAACTCGTTTTCTAGTTGTTCTCACATTTTCACTGATGTTATTAATACACAGAAGGAACTGAAGTAGTTATTCAGCAGAAGACGAAAAGTATGTCCATGTGCACAGCAGATCCATACTCTGCATTTTTGTCACTCATCTCGCTTATTAATGCAGCTGTCAGTTTGGAGGAGTCAGTGTCTGCTGACAGATTTTCTCATTGTGGCATTTATTTATCTGTCATAACTGTTCCATAAAACCAAACTTTGCACTGTATAGTGATGTAGTTAAGGAGACTCTTTAGCCTTCTGATCGCTAACTGTTCATCTAAGTAGTTGCGAATTCAGAATTTGGTTGCCCCTTCAGAATCACGTTCACTGATGTGTAGCTGTCTTAGCAGTGTTGTGCATCAAGGACATACCACTCCATTCCCCTTTCAGCAAGTTGAAAACTTAAATACATCTTCCACTGCAATATGCCAATGTCCATCTGTATTAATACATTTTTTAAAAAATTCTTATTATGCATGCTGTTTGTCTTTGGATCATAAGACAGAACTGAAGTGGAGATGTGGTGAGATGTGAAATAATAAACATATTATTTCAAATATGTTTTCATAGAGAAGTAATGTAGATGGTTATTAAGGAAATTGTTGGTAGGCCAAAAGTACACGTCCCACAAAAACCCCCTTAAAATTAGCTGGAATCTTTGTCCTCACATACGTCTAAAGCCACAAAGACCTCACCTTGTCTTCTTTGCATCATTTATTCACCAGAACAAATTAACAGCAAATTGCTTTCCGTATCTGGAATCTGAAAACTTTGTCTACACAAGGATTAAAGGTGGAATGTTAAAACTTAAAAGTCTAGTCTAGACAGGGTACAGATCCTTTAACACACGCTTGTGTGGTGTGCTTCTTTGCATACTCCTTTAAAGTCTGGAGATAGTTGGTCTGGGAATAGCATACATTTTTTACTCTCAGCTTCTTTGCAACAACTTAATTCATTTACACCCTTATGGACAAAATGATCATCTTAAAATACAAAAGGAAGATTCCTTTGTCTGGGTCTGAAGATCTCTACATCACTGATGTTCCCATGTCACTTTAAGGTTTTATGGTCAAAATATGTAAGTATGTGGATAAGTAGCTTCTAGAGTTCCATTATTCTTTGCAATACTATGAGTCATTGTAAGACGTGTGATCAAAATATGTATTAAGCAAACTTATTGCTTTAAAATGGAGTGAAATAATCCAATTTTCACATCTGCTGATAGATGTGGACTGATGTCTACGCATGCAAGAACAAATCGGTTAAGTGACACTGTGAGAGGTATTTGTATGACCCAGTTTTAGACCTCTAAGTGTTCTGAACCACTCCCTGCAGACACTTAATTCTATCCTCTTCTGAGCTTTTAATTCTGAATCACACCTAAATTTGTTCAGAAAAAGCTTAAATAAACTGATAATTATTGTAACACTTTAATTGTTGGGATTTATTTTAGCTGCATTTCTTACGGATTTGTTGCTGCTTTTTTTAGATTACGTTCTAATTGGTTTTATGCAATTGGCTAGTATCCTGTGGTTTTGGAGACACTTCGGCAATTCAATTACTTGCATCAAAAAACACATTTGGTTGTTTTTTTCCAGACAATTTTATGTCGTTATCCAGTAAACATATGATTAAATACACCAATAAATGTATCAGTATTAATTATCAACACTCTATGATTCAAATTATGCTGCAGTGCAAATCCATTGCTTTAGGTGCCAATAGCTCTCAGAAGATTACTTTTCAACTCAGACATATCATACAAGATGCTAGCCCTGAAGGCATTTTGCTATTAAAGAAGATAGATTTTTGTTTGCTCTGAAGCAGTAATGCAAAGCTTGCAGCATGAAAAGAAAGACAAACAGGCAGTCAAAGAAACAAAATCCTTTACTGTTTCCCAATCCCCATTCATGTTCATCAGAAAACTCGGAAGTGACCTGCCTTCGTCACACAAATTTCATTTATATTTCTGCAATGTAGAAATTCTTTACCTGTCACACAGAATTATTGAGTTTTTTCATTAATACTCTAAAAAATACTTGTATATGAAATAACTTCAGCCCTCCATTCTCCTTTAGAGAGCTACCTGGTTAATCAGAAGATGACGTGTATCAATCTCATTTTGCAGTACAAAAAAATTATGACAGGAAAGTCATATTTAAATATAATAGGCTTGCAAGAACAGATATCTTTTCACCTCTGTATTACAATAGTATTTTTGTGAACGTATTTGAATAAGGCATTTCTTAGTTTTATTTTAATGATAATCTTGCATTGTATTGTTGACAAAAAGAGATTAAACTTTGCTTCTATATGCTGGTCTTGTTCTGACACACTTGCTTCTCACAGGAGTGTGCTGAGAATGAAGATTTCTGTATTTTAGCAAGTCTTATGTCATCCTCTGGAGGGCAGCTAAACTCCTAAAACCAAGCAGCAGTTGTAGAAACACAAGCAAGCTGTATGTTAGAAGTTCTCTCCTTCTCCTGTACATGCTTTTAGGCTGAAAGGGGATTTTTTTGTTGTTTTTTCAACACTTCTTGCAAAGTGTGCGTGTTGCACACGGGCACTAGTTACACGTTTGCATGCTATCTTCGTACAAATTCCATTAGTTCGGTCCTAGTTAATGAAACCCTCTACAGAAACTCTTCCCCTCATTTCAGATCAGCTTGATCAATGTACCCATTTTAAATCAATCCCCAACCAAACTAAACTGAATGTAGGTGTTATTAATCCACGTCTGCACAGAACGATAAGTTTATATCGGTGGTTGCGTAAAGCTAGTGCAAAGGAAGGTGGCCACCTGCTTTTTTTCTCCCTTCCATGTGTTGTGTCTGGCATTCACAGGAACAGTTTTTCTAACCCAGCTGGAATTATCCACCTTTTTTCTGGATTAGTTTTATTCCAGGCTCTTTGCTGAACTGGCTTACAGAGGAATGGATGGTAGAGATGGCCCAAGAGATGTGTAGCTGGGAGCAGGGAGGGTGGAGGTAGATTGTCTTACCTCTTCTTTTTTAATTTAACGCCAAGAGATTCTTAGATGCCGTGCAAAACATCCAGATTATCCACTTTAAGGGAAAAATTAATTTGTGCCCTTCAGACACTCCCTATCATCCCTGTAACTGGTAGTAGGTGACAGGCCAAGAACTAGCTTCTAGTCCGTTTGATCCAGATAGGTGACAGGAAAATGACTTGGGATAGCTGTTTCCTTGCCGTGTTTCCTGATGTTCCTTCCATTGCTTGTACTTCACAGCTCCTGCTCTGGATGTAGACTGGCAGAACAACACTACTTTTGCCTCCTGCAGCACTGACATGTGCATTCATGTATGCAGACTTGGCAATGATCGTCCCGTTAAAACCTTTCAAGGACACACGGTAAGTTTAAGAAGTCCAAAACATTAGTGATAAAGTCACAGCAGCATGTTACAATGATGGCAGATGTTTGCAGGGTATGTTCTAGCACCAAAGGTGTTACATCACATTGCTTCCCTAAAACCTTGTTCCTTGGGAGTGGTTCCCTGCCTCTGAGAAGGATTAAGCTGTTCTAATCACCATGGGAGGGAAAACCTGCAGCTTAAACAATGAGACTATTTATACGTAGCATGATCTGCAGACTAAGGGCACATTAATAAATAACATTTTGTTTTCCACTGGCATAATTTCCTTTACTAAATGAGAACCATGAATGAGGAGAGAACAATTTACCTCCAGCCATTGTTCAGCTTTAGAATCAATTTAATCTAATAAGATCTATTTAAGATAATATTTCCCTCCTCTTTTCCTGGTGTTGTTTAATGGCCATCAAAGGCTACTTTTTCTAACTTTTATTCATGAGAAAACTGCTATTATATGCTGACCTGTAATTCAGATATTAACTTCCAGAACTTGCTGCCTCCCCACTGAGGAAAAATTGTGCATTTGGAGACCTTTATCTAGTCTGTGGTTAAACCCACGTTAAACTGGTATTTCATGACAGTGTGTACATTCCTCCCAACAGACTGGTGCTTTTCATGATTACACTAAATGCACCATTTTGCACATGGTCCAAATTTCTGCTTCAGCTATCAGTACAGTTCCTTTTAATTATGACTGAAACACATAAAATGGATAAAGCAAAATTAAAATATTTTCCAGGAGTATTTTCACTGAGGCCCTGAGCCAGTTTATGTTTTTAAAAAACAATCTCTCCTTTTTTATGAAATGCTTTTTTCCTCCATATGTACGACCCTCAAAAAAGCACAAAAATTTTACTGATTATGAAGAGGATACACTAGGCTTAGTTAATTACAAAGTGCTAGAAAGACTGATAGAGGAAGCATTGTAAACTATTCAATATTCCATCCTGGATTTCATTTATACATATACCTCTCTTTGGAGAGATCAGCACTGTTGTAGAGCTGCAATATTAAGCATTTTAAACTCCACAAAACTTGACACCCTACCAGTATTTTCTACTGCTAATTTGTATCTCTGAGTTCTACAGGATATTAACTGAAGAAATATCTCAATTTTAAAAAGAAATTAGTGCTGTATCATCAATCTGTCTGCTTTGAAGGTTTATTTAAATCCTAGCATATGAAGAGAGGGTATGAGAGACTTTGTGCCAGAACATGCATCAGAAGACTGATTGTGTGTAATTGTTCACAAACACAAAATGGTCACCGTTCCTAAATGACACTGAAATGTTGTGGAAGCAGCACTGCTTTTGTTCACCCCTAAAGCAACCAGGGCTGCAATTTGTGGTTGAACTTACTGCCTGGATAAACGCTGAGTGCCCTCTGCTGGGTGCTTAGTACAGTTCAGGTAACCGGAATATTTTCTTAATGAAATCACTCTTTATTTCAGAACGAGGTTAATGCAATCAAATGGGACCCGTCTGGCATGCTACTAGCATCTTGCTCCGATGATATGACATTAAAGGTAATGTAATTTCCATCCCTGCTGTTCAAAATGTAAAGACAAAAAATTATGTCTGTTTTTTAATCTTCTCCAGAACGATGGTACTTATATATCACTTAAAACTGTGTATGAACAATAGTTTCGTTTGGTCCCATATTTCTTAAAGCCAGCCTGAAAGACTGAACACAGAGAAGCAGCCACTGGGAAAACTGAGACATCCTATCCCAATAAGTGTGACACGACTGCTATGTCGCTGTTACAGAAGAGTCATACTTTAAATATAAACATATACCTACACCTACTTGCTTGTCAACAGAACTACAGTCACTATGCTAAGAAGCAGTCTATTGGTTACACTTTGAAAAGAATATAAGGAGTTTCCTTTCCCTTTGGGGTCTTTTTCTGGAAATAATTCTGTTGGAGCTGTTTGTTGGCGCTTTTTGTTGTTGTTTGTTTTGTTTTCAAAATAGCCTCAGACTAAGCAGTGGGACACAACATATATATTCAGAGACTACCAAAAATCTGAACTGCTCTCTGAAGATGCCCGTCTTTATCCATTCAGTGTATGGGAAGCCTGAGGCAGCTGTGCTGCTGGTGGACCTGCCTCTGTTAGGGGCCTGAAGTTAGGTGGAATGAATCTGGATTCTGGCTCACAGGCAGCGTAGGCTGCTTTACCAGCACCCCGGGGCCATTGCGCTGTACCGGCACAGTATTGATGAAACTGGGGGAGTCTGGGCTCGCAGAAATACTTTTCACAATAGAGCTTTTCTAGCCCAAACTCCTGTGACTCTCATTCTCCTTTCCCAGCCACGTTGAGTGTCTGTATAGGAATAGCTGTATGTAGTAATTTCAATGCCCTCCTGCTGGACTGTTGATTTATGGTGATTCCTTGAGCAAAGCAAACATCCCAGGAAATATTTGGGTTTGTGGATAGAATTGTACCAGTAATACAGTTTCCTTATAGTATAATTTTGTTAATTGAGGTTCATACCTCTTTCCGCTGCTGATTGATACATCTGAAGCAAGAGACATTTCTTATATGCACACAGCTTATATATAAGAACAGAAACTGGGAGAGCAGCAGAACTTCTAGATGAGAGCTAAGTGAACACCAGTGTTACGAATGTTTCCTCTTCATAGGTAGCCTGACTTCTGCTCAGCTCTATTCTCTTGGCCATGTACCCACTGGGGTTTTCATTGCTCTGGATTCTACATGTATTATTGCAAACTACTCACAGAACTGGAAATTTACAGAAAATAGGGCTAGAGGAGACTGAAAGAGAGAACCTTGTCTGTTATGCTGCCACAAAGCAGTATTATAGTAATGGTTACTGCCCTGCTCAAACATCCTGACCGGGTGGTAGCACATTTTTTTGGTGACCAGTTGTGTGCTGTGTTTTAAAAACCACTGTGGTTCAGTGGTGTTGCTACCAGTTCAAATTTCTGACCACTGAATTTGCCACGAGAACTAATGGTTTGCTATCCACGGCCCTCAGGGATGGAGACTGCAAATCGTCTTCAGGCATATTATTCTTCTTCCTTTTCCTTTAGAGATCAGTCTTCTATGGCTTCTTTTCCTTCTCTTTTTTTTTTTTTTAATTCTTCTTATTTTTCTACAACTTCTTGGAACGTATTGCCTGTTGGCCATAGGAAATGGCTGAGCTTTGTGTAACGTTTCCAAAAGCAGGCTCAGGTATGCTGATGAAAATTCAGCATAAGAACCCATCATTTCCTTCATAGTGCAGACTTAAAGCAAGTGGGTTAAATCATTGGTACGTTTTTGGTCTCTCTGTGAAACTGACTGACTAAGTTTGAGTTATCTTCTCTGCCATGAATTAGCTTCATTTTATTTTCTCAGTTAGCTGAAGAAAAGATGTATTAAATGGCCTCAAGTTGCATCAGGGGAGGTTTAGATTAGATATTAGGAAGAAATTCTTTACTGAGAGTGGTTGGGCACTGGAACAGACTGCCCAGGCAGTGGGCAGTCACCATTCCTGGAGGCATTTAAAAAACAAGTGGATGTAGCACTTGAGGCTATGGTCTAGTGGTTAGAGAGATGTTGGGATGAAGGTTGGACTTGATGATCCTGGAGTTCCTTTCCAACCATAATGATTCTGTGATTCTATAAATTGCCTGTCATCTCTGTTGAGCATATTCTTTATCTCATGCTGAAGTATTTGGCCATGTAACACTGCTGATGGTCTTCCATCATCTATGCTGTTAAAAACATGAGGAAAATGGAGTTTAGGAGGAAAAGGAAAATTCTACTGGCATAAAATTACTAGGTTTTAAGCAGTTACTAAAACTTTAATTCTTTAAAAAGACTGTTGTTGCAATGTGTGACTTAAACTTTGTGTTAAACTTCTCTAAATAGAGTAACAAGCTTCTGTATGAAAATACAGTTACAGGCTCTGGGCAGTACAGCAACTATTTAGCTCTTCTTATATGTTTAATAAATACTACTAAATGTGTAGCTCTTTCCCCTAATGGGGTTATTCTAACATATGTGCCAAACTGCTACATGAACAAATTATGTTTACATGTATACATGTGTGTCAAGATCCTAAATAAATAAATGGTAATAGTAACATAGAACTGAAATAATGCAGCTGAGAAGAGATTAGTAACATTGCCATTTTTCCCCTTTGTAATTACTCTGATGTAGATTTGGAGTATGAAGCAAGACACCTGTGTACATGATCTTCAGGCCCACAGCAAAGAAATTTATACTATCAAATGGAGTCCTACAGGACCAGGCACCAGCAACCCAAACTCCAACATCATGTTAGCAAGGTAAAAAATATACCTCTTTCTGCGGCCTACCAAGAAGAAGGATTGTCTTTCTGACACATAACTCCACTGTCACCTTGCCATCAGTCTTCCTGCAGACAATTCCAGTAAAAAGTACCTGTGTTTGTAAATCAGGGTGATGGATACAAAGGGAATGGAAACATATTTGAAAAAGGAAGAAGGAAAATTGATTCATGGAATACTTAACTTTTCAGCTTCCTTGATAAAGGATTGTAAATTTGGCATTGCACCTTCACATCTGGCATCCAGTTGTTATGAATGAAAGTGCTTAATGAGGCAGATGGCAGCCAGTTGAATCATGTTCTAACCAGGGACATGCAGCTCACCTGGGCAGATATTGACAATTTTTATAGCCTTGTTAACTAACAGAGAAAAGCTTGGCTGATCTTTAAAAATCCACTTGAAAATCTGCTCAGAATTCTCCTTTGAGTTTAGGAGATACGTTTACTTGTAGAAGGCCAATTGATGGTAGTACCATGAGATTATCAATCACTTCATGGTGTATTCAGTTTGGGGAGGAGTTGTATCAAAGCTGTTTTATTTATTTTACTCCTCCTTAGTCTGGGAAGAACTTCACCTTCTTGGTGTTGCTCTTTTAATATTGTTTTTAATACCGATTATGTCCTTTGCTTTTCTCTAAAGCCAGTTTGGAATTTAGATGGAGCGTAGCAAATAAAGCACTGAAACAAAGTGAAAAGAGCCACAGTTCTAGAGAATTTCAGAATGCCAGTTCATTAAATAATGAAAACCATTAGGAATAAGATCTCTCTGAAAACATGTATCCTATTAACATATATTTGACCTTCCTGAATAATAGTGGGTAGAATATCAAAAGGAGGGAGCTTGGCCCTCTGAGGGCTAGTGGTCTGGTCCTATAGACAGCACACCTAGATAAATTCAAAGGGTCATCATACAAGCCTTCAGTTCTGTAGGTAGTTCTTGTCATAAAAATTGTAAAGGCTGTAGCACATAACTAGCTTTTCTGTTTGAAACGTTATTTCTCGCTTGGCCAAGGAAGAAAAAGCTGTGGTATTCTCTTAAAACATAAACAGTATCAAACTACAAATTGATTAACACCCAGATTAAGACATGCTTGTGTTTGAATGCTTCTTGCAGTGCTTCGTTTGATTCCACTGTTCGGCTGTGGGACGTTGACCGAGGAGTCTGCATCCATACGTTAACAAAACATCAAGAGCCTGTCTACAGTGTAGCTTTTAGTCCGGATGGAAAATATCTAGCCAGTGGGTCCTTTGACAAATGTGTCCATATATGGAATACTCAGGTACTGTTATCCTTCATGTGAAGCACATCTGGTTTACATGACACATTAATAGCAAAGGCTTAAATGGAAAATATATCTACCCCAGTAGCGTGTGACCTGCCAGCCAAGGTGAACCTGATTGCCTTGGCTGATACCAATCCCAGAGTAACAGTTGAGCCCCTCAGGTGGAGTGAGGTGACTGTCCAGAACGTTTTGCTCAGCTTCTTCATATGCTAAAACACCTAGCATACATCAAAATAGGTACGTCACATTGTGCCATCAGCTCTGTGAAGCAAAGGTGTGAAGCAGTTCTCAGAAATAAGGGATACTTTTTAGTAACAAGCTGAGTTCAGTTGTGAGTCTGATGCACCTGGCTTACACTTTGTGAGGAGGGGATGATAGGTACAAAGGGTGTACAGACGGTGGACTAGGGATATTCTGGAGAAAAGTGGGACACCATAGTTCCACAGATTCTGGATACTGATACCTCACAGCCTGAATTAACAACAAACTTTAGAGAAGACCACCTCAGCCTAACTCCCTAGGCCTTTATGTTACAGAGTTGACTAAAACAGATGTCTAAGAGTCCTACTGTAAATTGTTTTCTGGAGAAACCTGTTTCTCTTCATTATTAAAGACCAGTTTCCTAACTGCAGGACCTTATGACCATTGCTGGGTAATGTGAATAGCTCCCCCTTGCCACCGCTCTCTTTTTAATGTAGTGCCACACAACAGAGAAAAAGAAGGGCAACTTCTGTATCCAATGTTTGCATGTTGTTTTGCTTTGTAGAGTGGAACTCTAGTACATAGCTACCGAGGCACCGGGGGCATCTTTGAAGTCTGCTGGAATGCTAGAGGAGACAAAGTGGGAGCAAGCGCATCAGACGGATCGGTAAGAAGCTTTACACGTTGTAAATGTTGGGTGAAGATTACTGTTCTGGAGAGTGTCAACAAAAACCATACCTGCCATGTTGGCTCCTGTGGACGGGGCTGAAGGTGTAGGCATCTCAAGGCATAAATAAGTATCTCTATGTAGTATATTAAAAATGTTCCTGTTTTGAAAGGTTTTTGAATACTAGGAGGTGGTGTTCCTATGGGAACGAAGAATGCTTGTGGAATAGGTGAATACCGCTGGAGCTGGGAATGACTTTTAAATACATATTTGACAAGAACAACAGTACTGTCGTTTCTTTCATTATTTATCTCACGTGCCAATTTTTAATGAAGGTCAGATCACAGCAGTCAACTCTCTAATAATTGAACAGTTGTCCTGGGGCTTTTCTGAGTTTTATCCCACAAAAGTTTCCCCTTGAATAATACCTAAAGGAGGAATTTCTCAGCATGGCGGCCATAGATTTCACCGCATGGTAAAGGAGGAATATTGCAGTAGAGATACTGATTATTCATTACTATTTATGCTGTTAATGTGTCCTTTGAAAAATTTCAGTTGTAGCATGATCAGCTTGTGAAGGACACACAGATGTTATAACACACTCTACAGCTTTTTTAAAATAACTCCTCTGCTTGGCTGGCTGGCATAAATACTGTAGAGCAGTATTTGTCAAGTGGTTTTAACAAAGTGTACACCTACGACATGATTCAGTTGCTTGAGCTTAGTTGTGCCATTTGAGATGGTGCCAGGCCTGCACCTACAGCATGTTCTTAATATATGCATATATATATATGCATTATATAATGTTGAATGCATTTCAGAAATGGAAGTGGACATCATATTTAGGCAACTAAACAGAGCCCAAAGCCTTAGCTAGGATGTGCCACCAAGGTGTTTGTTTGTAATTCAGTGAAAGCCCAGCTAAATGTTAAATGTATGGTTTTCACTTGGGTTTTCTCCCATGTCGGTTTATTCCCTTACTTGTGTGGATGGAAACAGGTACTCGAGATGGGCTGTTTTGAAGCCGGGGAGCATAACAAATGGCTGGCTGATCGGTCTGTGTATCAGGCCCTATGTGAACAGGAGTGAAACATCACCTTCAGAAATGGTTCTTAATGCTGAGTTTTTTCTCTCCAGGTTTGTGTTCTAGATCTGCGGAAGTAAAAGTGAAATGTTTTAGAAGAAATTTCAAATGGACCAGCAGTGAATGTGTGGGGAGAAGCACTCTTCAAAACTATTCTTAACAGCTCCAGAACTGTACGAACTTGAACAAAGTTAGAGTGTACCGTGAAACCAACTCTCCCTGGCCACAGGTGTCTAGTATTTTGTTCGTAACCTTCATCAAGGAGTAAAAACACAGTCACTTCAAAGGGGGAGGGAATGGTTTCCACCTGGAACATTCAACCTTGGAAGCATGAAGCCACCAGCTAGGCATTGCACTGTTTGGTTTGCATCTGAGAACTTGCTCTGATGGCTGGGAAAAAAAAGCTGTGCCAAAAAAAATTAATAAAAAAAAAAGAAAAATGCTGTGATAAACCAAAAGGGAAAAAAAATCCTCCTCCATGCGGTGTTGTATTTTTTCCTTCCAATTTGGACACTACAGTTGCTCTCCCAAAGGACGTTCAAAGACCAGTTTGTACTGATGAAATGCTCAACTTTGTAATCACAACACTTTCTATTTTCTAGACTACTTTTTTTGTTCAGTGGTTTTTCTATCAGCTGGAATATTACAGCCTGGAGGATCCCAGGCTTAGGATGAAACTTTGGTTTTCCTTTTATTTCTCCCTTCCACTCCCAACTTCTCCTTCCTGTTTTTTTCTCCTCTTTCTTCTTGCCCTTTTTTTTTTCTTTTTTCCCTGTATGCCCGTAGTAGATGCAGCCAGGTGGACATGACAATGAAAATTTTTGACAGACTGCTTCTCCTCTCTTCTCTCTCTTCCTTTTCCTTTCTTTCTCTCCGTTTAAAAGAAAAAAAAATCCTCCATGCTTCAGATCTTAGCGTCTCAAGGGCACTTTCAGCAAATTGTGTAATAAGTGCTTTATATAAGAATGCAGTGCTGGGGAAGATTTTTACAGGAGAAAGATGACTTTTAACAGAAAGAACCCAGTGTATTTTTGGAAAAAAAATATTTTTTATGTTGAACAGTTTTAAAAGCCTAAAATGGCCACCAAATGTAGACCAGTTGTGTAATTCAAGCAAAAAGAATGACACAGAGTCCAAGGAACATGAAAGGTGCAGTATCCTTTTTCTCTTCTCTCTCAGAAAATGCAGTAAGAAAAAATGCCACTTGATACAATAAATGCCAATCATTTATTAAGGGTCCTCTTCCAGCAGCCAGCCATTTATATAGTCTCATTTCATTTTTGTGGCTGTTTGATGATGCGCACTTATTAAAAGGGATTCATAAGTTTGAAACTATAAATACAGCATTTGTTTTCTTGAGTCCATATTTTCGTTTATTCTCAGTAACCAGGGGAAAACGCTTGTGTATCTGCTTTCCTCCAGAGATCAAATTTCATACAGAACATGGGTTTGCCTGCCCATGGCCTTGCTGAGCAGTGCTGTCCTCCACTGGTCATCCCACTCAGATGTTTCTATTCCAGTAAGTCAATGGGATTTTCATCGCTGACTTAATGAGAACCGTTGAACCAAGATATACTGACTGCATCTATCACTGTTGAAGAATGGACTCTTGCCAAGCTCCTGCCCATCCACAGTCAGCACACACCTAGAATCAGGCTCTTCCATTGCATCTAGCAGCATGTAGTGCTGCTGTCGTCCTCAGCCATGTGTGTGCTGCATGCCACAAGGAAAGCTCTGGGTCTGCCCAGACAGATTTGGCCTTGAGGATGTCCTCGGTGTGGTGACCAGAAGACAACATCTAATTCTCCATTAGGTGAGGACATGATAAAGGATATATAAATCGGATCTCAACATAAATACTGCTATAAAGTTATAGTGAGTGAAATGATTGGAACAATGATAAGGACCTTCAAAGCACCACCTTTTCCCTTGGGACAAGATTTCCTTACTGCAAGCTAGACACCTACAGGGATGCCAACCGAAGACTGCATTACTTGAAGAGTAAATGATGGATGCAAAGAGGGATGCGTAGGCAGAGTTTACTGAAAGTGCTGCAAACTGTAAGGCAGCCTTGGGGTGGTGGCAGCCTTTGTTCAGACAAATCTTCAGAACTACCTGAGTCAAACAGGTGTCCTCTCTAGCCCACAGGCTAGGCCAGGATTTGTAGAAGAGAGAAAAGCCAACAAGCAGAGAACCCTCTTAACATTACGTAGTACCTTCCTGCCCAGAATCGCTATTTCTGTAACACGGGATCTTCCCTTTGATTTGACCACAGCTGCTGAAACAGCGATTTGAGCTGAGCAAAACCCAAACCAGAGCCCTAGTGCTGAACTGGTGATGTACGACCTGCCAAGCGTCATGGCATCAGGGAACCTGTACGTCGTTTTTTCTCTTGTGTTTTCCTTTCTCTATGCTTGCCATCTGTATGGTATCTTAGTCCTTCCAGTGGAACTAGCCACTGCCAGCTTCAGCTGCGTTTCTTAAAGATACACATTTGGAAAGGAGAAAGAATGGAAAGAAATAACTGCTGGAAGGGTTAGTCCTGAGGTTAAGAGAGTTATGTGGGATTTTGGTTTATCAGTGACAGCTAGGGTCATTTGTAACTTATATCAAAGAATTGGACACTGGAAGGTATTGAGGATTGTTTCCAGTGTTAAATGCATTTATGTGTTGATTTTAGTTTTCTGCTCCAAGAGCATGGGCTGTAGATGATCACATGGCAGTTTTGCACTCTTTTATAATAACCACGTGTAGCTACTAATTTGAAGTCACTACTTCAAAAAAGTACTTATTTGAAGAGATACTTGAATTTGAATACAAAGGTTTAATGTGGTTTGATAAAGCACGGTTGGGTCAATGATTTGATTACAGTCATTGCGTGTACACGGTTAACTTCCCAAGCTGCTTTTGAGTGGTGTTGCTGAGAATAACACGCAGAAGCTCCAGTCTGTGGGCATTGAGAGCAGTGCCAGTGGGGGCCTGGCCTGGCCTCCGTCCCTTGAGTGACACCTGAATAGGCCAGACCTCAGGATTCAAAGAGATGAGGTTGCTCAAGCCAAGTTCAGCAAAGCCACAGGGCTGGCTGGCCTCATAGCCCGTGTCTCATGGTTGTTCCCAGGATAGCTACTGTAGATAACTCAGCAGTGTCCAAGATGCCTGTTTCTTTTTCCTTTTTTTTTTTTAAATTGTCAGAGCACCACCTTTCCTCTGGCCACCTACATGGAGGTAAGAAGCCGAAAGAAACAAAATCTGAAAATCAGTTGGTTTGCAAAGCTGCTGATCCTGAGAGTTTTCCATACAGACCATCAGATTTGAAAGCAGCGTATGTGAGAAGCTATGAAAATTCACCTTTCTGCCCCTCCCTAAGACCCTAAAGATTGGAAGATCTTCAAAGATACTGTGGTAGATAGTTGTCAGCTAAAACAAGGGCAACTGTTAAGGAAGGCAGAAAACATCTTTGCAAAGGTTAATCCTGGCCTAAGGAGCTGGTTTCTTTAGGAGGCGGGCAGTGGGGAGAGAGGCTTTTCCAGGCTGCAGTTCAATGTGAACATCTAAGCCTAGACCCGCAGAGCTGCCCTTAGGGGACCTCTGGCTTCTCCTCCCCTGCTGTGGAAGCATTGCCTGGCTCATGGAGCCTTTCTGCGGCTCCCCTGCAACGGAACAGCGTGAAGCAACACGCCGGCGGACTTCATGTTTTTTCATATTTTTCTGGTAATTTTGTTTATGGTTCTTTGTAACAGAAGAGAAATTTAAAAACTTAAGTGACCAAACAGGATTGTGAAACCATCGAGAGACTTAACTGGATTTTTATCATTGCTGGCTGTCTGGAACTGGCCTTGAAGTGAAAAAAAAAACAAAACAGTTGCTGAAAAACTCCTCAGCTCTGTGGGTTAGAAGGATACTGAATCTTTTATGTAGAAAACACTGGGTCCCTTATGGGGCACTAAAGGGCCAGACTTACAGGGTTATACACACATTAACCCCATGCTACATCTTAGAAATTTCCTTTTGATTTGTTTTAAAAAAAAGAAAAAGAAAAAAATAGCTAATTTTAGAGCCAAGTGAAGTGCACTTTGTCAAATGTAAGGGTCTGCTTTGTTTTTGGGTTTCTTTTTCTTTTTCCCTTTTTAATTTTTCCTCCTTTTTTTTTTTTTCCTCCTTTTGCCTTTTTAAAAGATGTGGTTCTTTGTCAATTGCAGAAATGTTCTTTCAGCCACTCACTGAAATTCTGAATTCTGGCTTCTGCAGTTTTTATTGTCTGTGTCAGACTTGCAGCCAGACTTGGTTCTCATTTCAGCATTTCCCAGGTTCTGTTGAAACAACATCAACCCTTATTTTGTTTCTCCCCCACCCACACTTTCTTCAAATTCACCTTGTGTATTGTAGCTCATTTGTTTTAAGGAGAGAATCAACAGATCATATTCAGTGTCTTGAATAAATTGCTATATTTTGATATTAGAGAATTCTGTGCGTGTTGTTCCTTATTCTTTCCTGGCTGTTTTGCATCCTGCACTTGGCTGACAAGTCGTAACGTGGTGTCACAACCTCAAGGGTTACCCGGCCCGTGGGTGTATAAAGATCATGGCCGTGGGTTTACGGGATTTTGTAATACACAAGGGCATGGAGGCTTTATTCTCTAGTGCTCTTTAATTTATTACAGCTTGCCACAAATACCACACAAATCACCATTAACAAGTATATGTATGATTTAAGAAAGCAAACATGTATATCAAGCTATTACAAAGTATTATCTGCAAGCAATATTAAGCATACATACATATATTACAGGTTACACCAAAGTTACTACTAGTGAAGCAAAGCTATCAATAACAGCAGGTATGACCGGTTACTGGCATGTATGTATGGGGCACCAAGCACTTTAGACAGACCTTGGAAGGGACCCAACTGTCCCAGAGGTGGGAGGACAAACCAAACTGGTCCAGATAAGGGCTCAATGAGGAAAAACTAAAACAACAGGCAGAGGCTCACTTCAAAGATGATCCATGTCATGGAGTTTGGAGACAGACAGGCATCCCCAGCCAGGGTCCAAGGTCCTGTAGAAAGTTCATGCAGACCTGTTTAGGAAAGGGACAAGTATGTGCACAGCAGGTGAAGAGAGAGGGAAGCTCCATTTGGGGTAGGAAGTCATTTTTATGTCAGAAACATAAGAGGGTGTAGGACACCACCATTTTGAGCAGCCAATAGGTGCTGTTAACTTCTGGGTTTCACCTGGCACAGCCAAAAGATGAAGATTTCTATTCTGTCAGACCAATTTTTATTTTGGGGGACTTGTCCTGTTCTTGCAGTTAGAACAGCCAATGGCAATTCTCATTTCTTGCTTTCTCAAGGTGTTTTCATCTTTTACAAGACTTATTTTTCAGCTTTTCAGATTATAAATTACCATGTATCTCCAGATACAGTAAACTTGACTCTAGTTCTTATCAAAATAGATTGTTAATTTTTCTTTATGCTAGCAAGGCTTAAATTCAACCTTGCTTCAGCAACTGGAGGTCTTTGAAGAACTTCAGAATATTCCAGCTTGAGCAATGGGGTCACAGTTGTCCCCTTTGGCAGGAGCTCCAATGGGAGCTCCACCATCTCATAGCTCATCTCTGCTTAGGGCTCACAGCACTGACCCCTCAAGGATACGGGGGGTGAGGGGGGAGATGCTTTAACAGGCCAAATGTGTGGGTTTTAGCTGAGTTTCATTCCACAAAATGTTACCCACAGTCCTTATTGAGGAACTCAACATCAAATGTGGGATTTTTGCTTTGTGACCTCTTAACACATTCACCTAAGCTAAGGCTGAAAAACTGCCTTCAAGAGGAATTAGTGCTCACATCAAACACAGTCTTATGTGTCCCACCATCTAGTTTTTAGGTGGTTAAGGACCTCGAGCAGTAAGTTAGGGCTGACACACAGCATTTAGGAAGACTCAAGTGCTAGAAAAACTGGTATGCTGATGATGAGCACCTTGCCACATCATCAAATACTCAAGAAAGCGGCAGTACTTGCCCTTTCATGCCATTTGTTTCTGTTGGTGCTCTGAAGTTTGCACAGCATTAATGTACAATTAATTGTCTGTAACTGTATAAGTTGAAAGCAGTACGACAAATACATTGGTTCAGTTCTCACAAGACCAGGAACCACCAAGAGTTACTTCATAACCGTTACTCAAAATAAAGAACGTGAGAGCTACAGGGGCAGCCACAGTGGGCCTAGAGCTTTCACAGGTAGCGTGGTATAAAGGCTCTCACTTTACATGCTTCTTAAATAAGTGCTATGCAATGGTCCTATTTTTAGTCAGCTCCAGGCGTTTCAAGGAAATGTGTCACTGTCAAACTAAAATTGTAGTTTAGTTTTCCTTTATTTATCCTATAAATATTTACTTAGCCTGTAAACTATTTGACAACTAACACTGGAAGCAGTGAGCAATCCTGAACACTTGCTTCTCACTTCTGTCAGCGTGCAATACAATCAAAGGGTATTTGTTAGAGCTGTTCTGGGAAGATGTAATATTGCAGCATCTCACTCAAAACCACTTATTTCCCTGCCATCTTTCCATGTGTCATTTCCTGTCAAGGGAGAGATCAGCTTCATCCATTAAGTGCACATGCAATTTCATTTCCGAGCTCCATGGTACGAAAAGTAATTTTTTAAAGCTTCGAAGTCTCTTAAGTGAAGAAATGACTCACTTGGCAAGGAATTTATCATCCTTGCTGACTCCTTTCCCAACAGGAAGGGAGACTTTTGCTTCCTTAGAGATAGTTTTTTTCTATTTCCTTTTGAATAGGTTCACAAAACCAAAGGAATACAAACCCTAGGAACCACAGGAAAGCAGCTATATCCTCTTTTCCTGCTGTAATGTCTAACATCTTCTACCTTCACAGAAGAGGCCTTGGCTTTACCGTGTAAATCATTAGTATCTATGTCAATACAAAAGATCAAGAAAAGAGTCTGCTCATCTCTTTCCAAATCCTTAACATTAAATACTGGAACAAAGTTGGCATCCTTGTCCTTCACTAGGGTAATGCAGCGCAGTAAGAAATACAGAACAAACGAGACTGGATTTAGTTGTGAAGCACTGCCGTTCTGCAGTTCCAAAACTGAGAATTCTCTTTCTAGGCTTGTGAAAATCAGTGGTGTCAAGTGAACATTACATCCCTATACACTGTGCTGCAGTTCCTGAAAAACTCTCGAGTATTTTCTTTGAGGGAAAGACATGAAGGCCAAATCCTTAGAAGGGTTTTTGAGACTTTCTGCAATCCTTACAGCCACAGTGTCCCACCAGCTGGACTGAAAGAGATGTCAAGTGACTTCAGGGAGTACCATCAGTGAAGACACTTAGAATGGACAGGATCATAGACTCCTGAGAATAGCAGAAATCTGGTGGGGAAAGTCCACAGAGTGATGTTGCTGCCTTTTAAGCCCTGGACAACAGCTGTTTGTCAGCATCTTTCCCAGAAGCTAGTTTGGGGAGAATCGTGAGAAATTCCTGTGCAATGAGATGACCATGTCTAATTATCCACCCACTCACCTTCCTCCACCAACGATGGCACAGGCAGAGAGCCTGTAGTTCAATCAGCCTACACAGACACACCTTGGGGTTTTTTTCATATCTATATTAAAGGTCCAGGTCATGGCCTGATCAGGGAATACAGATCAAAGCTATTAAGAAAAAAAAATCAAACCTTTCCTATCTATTGACTTTTAGATCGACATTCCTACTTGGGCCTGCTTCAGTACCGAAACATTGCTGAAGACTAGAGTAAGATCTAGAAAAATCTTTTCACAGATAAGGAACATCGACCTTTAACAGAAATCCTAGATCGAGTGGTTAAAAAAATGTGTCGGTACAAAAAAAAAAATGCTCTCGACTCTGCACCAGAGCCTTCAAAAGGTCATTAGAGAGAGGGACTAGTCCATGCACAGCTGTAGGCTGAGAACTGTCCCACAGCTTTCTCCACCAAACCTCGCAAAAAATTTACTTTGAAAAACTACCAACACTCTAACCCATTTGTTGAGCCAAAGCTATTCCACTAGGAACTGAACTCACAGCAGCACCTCTAGCAGAAAAGAAAAAAGTTTCATTTTATTACACATTACCACTTGGTCACTCCTTCCCATGTTCTGAACCACAAAAGGGTCAGTGCACATTCCTCCTTTGGTGGAAATATGAGCTGATCAGCTCCCAGAATGAAATTAATTTAAGAGAATTAAGAACATCTTGCTTTCTGCTCTCCTATTTTGACCTAATTCTTTAATAGTGTCTTTCTCCTTGCTATGTCATCACTGTCTTGGGCCCCAGAAGATTTTATTGCCCAGCAAGATTTGTATAGCTGGAATCTTTTCTAAGATTGACTTCCTCTTTGAACTTGCTTCTCCCAAGCAAATATCCTACAGTAGCCTCTTGGAGGCACATGTAATAGGCCTCCAAGTTGGTTGAAGTCAATTAAAACCAACCAAACACCCTAACTGTAATTGGAAAATGGCCCTGTAAAAAAAATGCTGAGAAGACAAAGCAACGGCAATTTAGTGAGAAAATGTTACTGGAATTTTTGATGCTGTTTTTGAAGGACTTTTAAGTGCAGTACTGAATTGCATGTTGAAACTTTATTTCAATGAAACACTAAGTTTTGGTAAACAGAATATTCATTTGTCATTTCAGTAGCATCTTCTGGAGAGTTTGTTGTAGTTGGTTTTTAATAAAAGGCATTAACATTAGAGGGAGAAACACCAAAAAAGTTATTTTAAAAAAATTATAGTTTAAATATTATTAGAAAATATGAAGTTATGATGTTAAAACCTAAGGAGTGCTTATATTTATGTGTGTGTTCCTATGTATGCGTGCACTGACATGTGGCTTGTTTGAGTAATTGTGTCTGAGTATTTATCAGTTTCTTTCAGAAGTGTCTACAGGAGCAGGACAAGAGGCAACCCCACAGTTTTGTAGGTATGATCAGAATCTCACCTGGTATAAAATGAATCAATTAACTGAGTAACCTATAGTGTGATATCTTCATAAAATAAACTAAAACAATACACATCATTTTTGTCTCCCAGTAACATACCAAGGAAACTAATACCTGAAACAGGTGCCATGAAAAAAAAAAAAAAAAACCAATAAAAAAAATATGTTTTAAGGTTTTACAGCCTTGTAGCCAACAGGCTGGTGGTCAGGCAGCTCTGCTGATAGATGCTGATGTCAACAGGCACCCAGACCACCCCTCACAGCCCCGGCAGGATCCCTGAGCACGGGTGCCGTGACTCCCTGGGCTCCCCCTGTAAAAATAAATGCTGACAAACTGGAGCAAGGAGTCTCCTACCACCAGGCTGTAAGGTCAGCGTCACTTGTGTTTCTTCCCTACTTTTGACCTAGTGAATATTTAATTTAATGAGCATGGTGGAAGGGCTCCAAGAGGCAGGAGTGGGACTGGTGTGACAGCAACACCAGCACAGGCACTGGCACGTCCCACCACACAGCTCCCTCTGGCAGGATGAATGCATCTAGAAGAGAAGAAAAATTCTCAGATCCTTGCAGCTGCCTTTGTGTCTTCAACTCACCCCCTTGTGCCTTTCAGAGGTTTCCAGTTATTCAACATCAGCCTTGTTACCGTTTAAGTCATGGAGCTCACTAGCATCAGACCCCAGCGAACAAAGAAGAAAGGCCTCTATTACATTCTAAAATATTTTGTCTTCAGCAAGAAGTATTTTGTTAAGGTAGACATGACTCTTCTTCGTTTAAAATTCAAACATTATATTGAATATATACTGGCTTTCAGACTATAAAACCTCCAGGAACTTAGGAAAAAGCCTCCTTAACTAGCCTCCACCACCCTAGTCTGGGTGTAATGACATTCCTAGGGGATGGCTGACTGCCTGACACCCGGTGTTAGCAGAGCTGTGCTGTTACCCAGAGCACTTAGCGTGGCTGGAGGAATGCCTCTGGTCCTTGGCAAGTCCTGTCTGGTGCCTTGAGAAAAGGGCTGGTGAGAAAAATGCTGTGCCCCCTGTCACATGGAGGCTCATGACTAGGGGCATGGTGGGAGGACACAGTTTGATTGCCACATAACATGTGGTGCTCAGTTGAGTGCTTTAGCCTAAGGAGACAGTTGCATTGTTGCTTTTTTTCTTTATTTTCTTTTCCTCAAGGAAATTCACTCAAGTTCTGCTGTAATGCTATCACATGGCTACAGCTGCAATGAATGGCTGCTAGTGTTTTCATGTTGTCCTGAGCCTTGGTGCCCTCTGAGGGGGGAGGATGCTGCAAGGACAACCCAGCCAACACAGCTGGTTCCTTACATTGCGCAAAAGATCCCACTGTATTGTTTAAACCCATGTCTTTAAAACATACCTTTTTAGTACGCATGATAAAAGAGGTCATGTTTGGTTTTACACATTTTCAAGACTTTTCAAAAGGCTCACAGACACGTAAGTGGGTGGTATCTCTCCAGAGGCAGCTGGTGAGCGAGGATCCAAGCCTCCATTTACCCTCTGTGTCCCTCTCGGCTATGCTGTATGAAAGCACTCAGTAGGTCATGGGAGGCAGAGGAAATATGGTGAAAAAACAGGATTGGAGAAGGCTTCAGTGACAAAGGTTGTCTTTAATAACAGTCACGTTGTTGCTCCATTCTCCAGAGGGAGGAACCCATCTCAATTCATCATGGCTCTTCTACACCTCTTAAGACTCAGTTTCCTTCCCACAGAAATGAGAGTGGAGGTTGCCTGAATCTCATCCCAATACGACATCAGGGCATGAAAAGAGACCCATGGTCCCCTCGGGTACTGCCACTCCTGACAGGAGAGAGCCACAGGCAATTCCAGTCTCCCCAGCTCACGGCGCTGGCTTTGCAAGGAGACAAATGTCCCTTATGGAGAAGACTAAAAAACTTTAAAGGCTACTTGCCACCTCAAAACGGGATAAGACCCAGTGACCAAGTGATGAAGGAGCATCACAAAGTCTTCCCATCACATCAATTACTGGGCCATTTCCATGATGTTAGCATGCTGGCTCCCCATTTCTCTCTACTGCCAGGGATGGAATTGCAGTACTGCCACTCATAAACCCTGGCAAAATAAAGAGGCCTGATGAGAAAAATACAATCAGACCCACCTTTCTGGTATTACAAAGAGAAGTGAGGTCTCGAAAGCTGTTTTGAGCTTGTTTTATGTGTAGAACTTCTCAAAGCACAATTGCAGCCCAGAAAGCCAATCACATCAAAAGGAGTGTGGCCAGCAGATCGAGAGAGGTGATTCTGCCCCTCTACGCTGCCCTGGTGAGACCGCACCCAGAGTGCCGTGTCCAGCTCTGGAGTCCCCAGCACAAGAAGGATGTGGATCTGTTGGATCATGTCCAGGGGAGGGCCACCAAAATGATCAGAGGGCTGGAACATTTCTCCTATGAAGGCAGGTTGAGAGAGTTGGGGTTGTTCAGCCTGGAGAAGAAAAGGCTCCATGGGGTTCTTATTAGCAACCTTCCAATACCTGAAAGGGGCCTATAAGGTAGCAGGGGAAGATCTTTTCTCAAGGGTTTGTAGTGACAGGACAAGGGGTAATGGTTTTAAGCTAGAAAAGGGTAGATTTATGTTGGATGTTAGAAAAAGTTTTTTAATATGAGGGTGGTGGATCACTGGAACCGGTTGCCCAGAGAGGTGGTGGAGGCCCCATCCCTGGAGACATTCAAGGTCAGGCTTGATGGGGCTCTGAGCAACCTGACCTAGTTAGAAATGTCCCTGCTTATTGTAGGGGATGTTGGACTAGATGATCTTTAGAGGTCCCTTCCAGCCCAATACATTCTATGATTCTATGATTCATTTACAAATGGATGATTAAAAGTCCTTTTATACATCACACATCTTTTCCAATGAATGCTTAGGTGGATTTCATGGCTGTCTTCCTATTGTACACAAAGTACTTGGTGGGCTTTTTTGGCATACTGACCGGTATAATTTCTTAAACTGATGGTGTTATTTTACACAAATACTATTTTTACCTTTGGGCAAGCAAAGAATGCCCAATTTCTTCTATTCAAGTTTCACAGGGCAAATGTACCTGTTGTAGGTTTTTATTCAGATTAAGATCATACCATACCCTTATTTGTAAATATAAATGACAGGATTATTTTTCATTCAGAGTTCTTATAGACGGACACACTAACATGCACGGCTGCTAGAAATAATAGTTTCTAACCACAGCAGACTAACACCTCCAGCTGGTATTCCCTTCCTTTCCAGAGGTGATAGCCATCATACGATGCACAGCAAAACCACCTGCTCCCTCCTTTCCCTGAGTGAATTTAGTCTCCCGATCTCTCAAAATGCTCGGACTAGAAAATGCTCGTCACATGCTCCCAGCTCAGAAACAATCACATGAGCTTCTTTAACGACCATTAGTCTACGCCCAACACCTGAACAAAAGACCTAATGAGGTGAGGGTGAGAACTCAGATCCCAAGAGGCTTTGAATCACAGAATGGTTGTGGTGGAAAGGGACCTCTGGAGGTCACCTGGTCCAGCACCCTGTTCCAGCAGGGCCACCTGCAGCTGACTGCCTAAGACCATGATATGGGAGACAGACATCAGATCCAGGCACCTCCAGCGCTTGCCCCCTGGGGCAGCTCCTGTAAAATGGATGCCTGCGTTTTGGGAGCCGAGGTAAAGCTGGATTCATATCAGTGCCATGAAAACTGCAGCTCTTCTTAACCCTCCATTGCCTTTTAAAACAGGGCTTTCCCCTGGTCTTGCTACCAGGTTTTTAACCTGTTTAATGAAATGGAAATATGAATTTAAACCAGGTCTGTACAGCTTCCTGTGTAAAAGCGGCACTCTTCTCACAGAAGGTTTTCTATTAAAAAGTAGTAGGGAAACTCCAGGCTGGGTGGAGAGCTAGTGGCTGCTGGGGAGCAAGGCAATCACTTGGACTACTTCTCTACATCTCTGCTAAGTAACTGCAAAACACCATATACTCTCCACTAAGCACTCACACAGCAGCAGATCACACAATGCCTCACAGGGACTGAAATAAATTTTGGCAATCGTTCTGACTAAACGGACTCCCACAGTTTCTTGTGACTAAGACTTTCTCTCTGCAAAATCCTAATCTTACCTGGAAGTTGCCCAGAATATATCCCTCACTCAGCATCATAGGATATTTTTATTTCAGCAGGATTGTTTCTTTCACCGTCATCAGAAGTTGTTTTTTTTTGGAGTGAGGAAAGGGAAATGTAGGACACTTCCACTCTGAAGTATGTGTTTCCTCACCCTACACAGGTAAATCCTTGCTGGGAATTGTTCCTTGTTATCCTCAATCCATATTAACATCAATGAGCATGCTCGGTGTGATCACCCGCACAAGCTGGCACTCCCATGTCCTACACATTTACATTACTTTCACTGCACCATGCACCCTCTGGCCTGTACACAGCCAGACTCCAGCTCTCACTCCGTGGACTGGTTTTATATTAGTCCAACTTCCAGGTACATTACAGCTTTTTCTAAAACTAAGGCTGTGATAATTATTTGGGCATAAAAGGAACCAACTGTAATAAAGATACCTAACAGAGACCTTTTTCTACTAGTTCTTTAACACAGGATTCATTTTCGCTTCTCATTCTGCTTGTAAAAGGTACTTGAAAGAAAAAAGTAGATAAATGTAAGCTCGGCCACAGAGTCCCGTAGAGGCAAATACAGCTAACAGCATTGTCAGGTCCATGTCATTGTAAGTGATTATGTTAACTCATACTCCAGTAAATACAGCTGGCCTGAACCTGCCTTACCCCATACTAACTTGTTAAAATACACATGATGTATGAGGCACTAAAGGAGCCCATCACATTTATTTTTATCAGCTAACAGCTTCACAAAATAATCACTCCTGCAAAACACAGAGAAGCCTGAACTAATTTCCAGGGCTCTAAAACTCCCTAATCCTGAAAACATTCAAATTTCAGAGCTGAGCTTTCTACCTCTGAGACACAAATATTTCTATATTAATTAGAAATATGAGCTTTTCTACATGTGGCTGCCACTTGTGGGTCTCAGAGATGTTTCTGTTGTATTACATTTGACCCAACTCACATAGCCCCATTGGCTGTGGTGGGCTCCGGCAAGGTCACCTGTCCCTTCTGCCTTTCAACCTTCACTCTAATGAAACTATCAACAGCAAGACATCTTCTCAGGGCTTTCGATTACACATCACACACAAAAACTTACCTGTGCCTGCTGGTCCTTTCTGCAGATTGAGCCATGCAAGTTCACAGCCCAGCAGGTCCTTGCTGTACCACACATTTAGACATACTGAGCAGGAGCAAGGGTAGGCTCGCTGGGAACACACTCTAAACCATGGGGCTACCAAAGGGCAAGGAATAGCTACAGTGGTTCTATTTCCAGGTATGATGGTCTGATTTCTTTTCTAGGACTCTTTCAATCTTGTATGGTGTGAACACACAGAAGCTGGGAAGAGATAGAAAGACACCAGTTCTTGTTCTCTGTATGGAAGAAGGTGCTTTAGTTCACTTCAGGGTTTTATTTTGCGTGAAAACTCAAATGCTACCATCACTCAGTAAATTTTCTCAGCCTTCTGAAAACTTTATCTACAAATCCCGCAATGAGGTTAGCTCTCCGAATGTTTCAGAGTCTGCTTAGTGGGAGAACCAACTTTCCATTTAGCTCACAGAATGTCCTAGGCAATATAAACTGCTCAGGAAAAGAGATTCAAATGCATTCCTAGATTTGACCGTGCTCCATATTTTTCTCTCTGTAAGAATGCATCATATTCAGCTGCCAGCTTCAATGTCCACACAGATATATGCCTGCCCCTTCAAGGATGACTGACCTGGACATCACCTGACTTGCCTTAAAATTACATTAACTACTATGTGGTTTAGTGGTTTCCAATCTGGGATTACTGTAACCTTGAGGAATCTGTGAAAATTAAGAAAACTTTAGAAGAAGATAACTCTTCATCAGGAATACGCAAGGCCATCTTCTGAATTAAAAGTCAAGTTCTGTTATACAGGGGATGGGGGGAGGTTGGGGATGACAGTTAGCAGTTCATTTTCTAGCTTTCTCCATGTATTTTGTCTACAAGACCAGAGGAAGTCCTTAATGGAGGTGTAGTTAGGATTTTGGTATTCAGACATATGGTGGACTTCCTAAATGCAGAGCTTTGGTATGCAAGAAGTCTGCCTATTCAGGTAGTTTATTATTTTACTAGTGCTCATACTTCAGCTTTGCAATTAGCCTGAACATCTGGCCAAATAAAACGGCAATTAAATGTGTAAGACTGGCAGGTCAAATACAGTACCATACGTCCTCTTCCACTAACAGAGAGCAGCTAGGACTGTTTAAGAAAGTATTAGAGGATATGAGAAGACACTTTTCTTGGAAGTTTCATTTTATCTTGAGGGCTTAAAAATAAGTTTTGGTGAATACAGAGAACACTTACTGTGTATAGTTGGATTTGATAAGCTGTCTGGGCGGCAAGGACAGTGTTAAATAGAGGCAATTCTGCTGCACTGCCCTTTATGTGTAGATGTTCTTTTTATGAGCTCCCACTACAGCATTTTATTTCAGTGCATGTATGCTACTTTTTAAAATTTGCTTTTATTTTCCTGTTCAATAAATTCAGAAAATCTTCATGTACCCTAGTATGCCCAAAATACAAGAAGCTAAACTTGACAATTGCTGTACTCTCAAAAGAGCTCTTTAACTACACATATTTTATTATACGAGATCCGATATCATTCCCTATTACTTCCCACCTTACTGTTCCAGAGAAACCGCTGCATTCCTGCGCATGACCTGAAAAGCTGTGTGACCGTGGAAGAGAGCCTCTCTCACAGACAGTGTAAGATGAAGACCACAGACTCTGACTGCATCTATGGACTGCAGTATTGACAAGATCCCTCCCTTGTTAGCCCAAGCCATGTCTGAAACACACCTTAGAAGACAAATATTCAGGCCAGAGACAATCACTTTCCACGTTCACCAGAGCAGCCTGCCAGCACGCTCCTAAAATTAAGTGTATTTGAAGGGATCATAGGATGGAAATCCAGATGCCAGAATTAACACATTATGATGACTATGCAGATACAAATCATCATCAAAATGAAAATGAGTATGTTTTCCTATGATGTGCTGATAAACACAAGGTTCCTCTCAGCAGAGAGTGGATAGCACACTTAAGAAGGCACTATTTACTTCAGTGTTACAGCTATACTGTCCAGGAAATGGTGTCTACAGCGTGCCCTCGTTGAACCTTGGAGCACACATACAGTTTCCTCCAAAGTGAAGCCAGCTACGGTGGCCCAAGGCTGCCCTGTGAAGGGCATGCAGCAGGCACAGGCAGAGATGCACCTCAAAAGCATATTTCTGATGGGAAGAAATGGGCACCCCCTGCATGCTTGGAGGTGTCAATGCTTTGCCTGAATTGTTGAACACTGAGGCAAGAATAAGGTCTCTGTGAGGTGAAATCAAATGTGGTCAAGGTTGCACATGAGCAAAATGAATTATCACACCATTTTTAAGCTATGGAGGGAATGCCTCATATGTATCCACCAGAAGCTGGGAATGGCAGGCAAGGAAATTCTCCTCACACCTACTTCTAAGTTAAAAACTGCTGTTGGTTTGCTCTGCAATGCAGAATGCATTTCTCAGTGCATCAGAATTAGGTTAGTTGTATTTCTAGAGCTCTCAGATGAGTCCTAAATTTTCCAGATGACATCCCAATAGATTACTCATACATAGACACACCACTGTCCTGGTTTGAGTTAGAACCAAACCAATTCTGTTCAGTTATTTTACTTTCCAGCTGAGTCTCTTTTAACTAACTGCACTTTCTGAAGCTAACAGCTCGTTTTTGCAGACAGTGTCTGCTTCCAGCAGTGGTAACACTTGATATTTAGAGTTACTGCCAAGGATTGGTGTGTGCAGACCAAGGTCACTGCTAACTCTTGTGGACCACATTGGGGGGGTGCAGAAAGTGAAAGGCCACGCCTGCGGGGAGGAGCGGCCAAGACAGGTGACCCTAAACTGACCAGTGAGGTATTCCATCCCATATTCAGTATAAAGCTGAGGGACCAAGAGGGTCTCTTTCCTTCTGGTCACTTCTTGCCACCCTTCTCGTCCCTTCCTTCTTGGCCTTGCCATCCGTCTCATGCCTTCTTCACCCTTCTTCCTGCCCTTCTCATCAATGGCTGTCACCCAAGGAGGACTCTTGCCATTCTGCCTTTGATCCCAATTTCTGTGTTCCAGAATCCAGTTCCTGAACCCAGCTCCTGAACCCGTTCCTGTTTGCTGCTGAGCCCAGTCTGGGACTTTGCCAGTGCCCGCACAGACTCAGTGGTGACAGTGACATAATTGCCATCAGGGGAGGTTGGGTTCTATACTGGTTTTGTATATATTTGTATATATTCCATTTTATTATAATTACCTTCATTAAGGCTGTTTTAGTTTTCTAACCCAGAAGGTTCTCTCTCATTTCCTTTCTCTCCCATTTGGTAGGGGAAGTAGGGCAGCAGCAAACCACCAGTCCCTCTCCCTAATCCCATCCAGCAGTCTCTCTCCTTTATCCCCTTTCTCTTCCCGTTTTTGGAGGGAAAGAGGGGATAACAGACAATGTCTATTACAGGTCTAGCAGGGTGACCACATGCATCCCAAGGACAACCTTGAAAGAACAAGAAAAGGAGGGGAGCAAAGCAAGGCCCTTGCAGGAGGTTGTCCCAGCGCAGGGGTGCTCCAGTGCCAGCAGCCACCTGGCACTGCTCAGGGGCTGCTTGTGGCCTCAGGGTCCAAGGCTGGGGCATCCTGTCCCACTGTGCCCTGGAGCAGCAAAAGGAAGGAAGGATTAGTTGTTAAGTCCTCTTGCAGGGCTTCTTGCTACAGCTTGTCACCTCCCAAGTGCTTTTGTGCCACATGATTATTCCTGTGAAACCAGAATCTGTTTATTTGGTTTTAGGGTTTTGCAGCCTGGCCCACACCCTAGCATCTGAAAAGGTTTACCAACAATTCCACCTCCACCTTCTTCCTGCTCTTTTGAACCCAACTGTGATGAGTATTGCACCAAAAATGTGGTCTGTGTTTCAAAAGGATCAATATAATCCCAAGTCCCTGTGCTTTCTCATCATACTTAGCTAGGAAACAAATGATTGTGATGAAAAGAGAGGATCTGGTGATCTGCCAGTATTTGTGACAGTTAGAAGAGCAATATAAAGCCATACAACCACAAAGGTTTCTACAGGGCACAATGTAAAAGATTTGCTACAAACCAACCACAGCTCTGCAATGATCTGCCTAAGTAATTATCTGATCATTGCTTAACACCTTTGCATCAAATGATTAGTTTAATAAGGCAATTTATTTAAAAGAGCAAATCAATATTTTTCTGTATAGTTTCTGCTGATCCTGCATCTTTAAGCGTTCTGGGACTACCCTGAGTAACACAGCAGCTTAACTTTCATGTTATTACTGTACTACCCTTTCAGCTGTCTTTAACAATATTTTTTTAGTTTTTAAATAGCTGGGACTGAATTGGGTTGGAAAAGAAAGGTGTGGACAGCCAGTGAAGTTCAGCCAAAGTGGATGTGAACAGCGTTTAAAAAATAGGTTTTGTTTTATGCTTGGCCCTGACCACATGCTGAAGGAAGGGAGGGAGGTTACCTGGGCTCAAGAGGCTTACACCACACCATCGGTCAGACTATATTGTAAACAGCTTCCAGCACAGCCAGACTTAAATCACACTACTTCTACTTTTGATATGAAGTTAAAAGCCTGGGGCAGAAAGGCTTAACTTTCAACCAATCTGGGGAATTGTTTGGATATAGGTACTTGTGGTACTGCAACCAAAAGAGGTATGTATCTGAGAAGATAAGGAGAATGGATTTAGTATCTCTTCATTCAGCAGATGAAGATACAAATCAGAGCACACCTCAGAGAAAGGACTATTGATTCTACTTAGTCTGGTTTGTGATGAGCACTCAGATCTTCTAGGTGTTTTTTTGCAAACATTATCTCTTAATGCACCTGCCCCTAACAGTCGTAATTCTGTTAGACAAATACATATAAGGATCAGACTGACTCCGTACTAAAAAACAGTTTGAAGGGCTATTTTTGCTTGAACCAGGACTGAACTGGAACCATTGCTGTGAAGTGTTTATAGAGCCTAGGCTGGGCTTGATTGTTTTTTTTCTAAAGCCTTTCAGCTCCCTAGGAAAAACTAAACTGGAAATTCATATAAACAAGCTAAAAGAAGGACTGTGTCAGCGAGATTCTACACAAACAGGAAATATTTCTGTTTATGTCAAAGTTTGCTGTCACTTATGTTTTACCAGAGTAAAAGGCTGTAAATGGTGTCTTAGAAATCCTAGAGCTGTAATTCTGGGTGAGGAATTTTATGCTGAGTAAAGCAAGCAAGGCAACACATTTAAAAACCCAACATATTAATAGTCCATTTATTTAAACCAAAGTTTCTTCTACCATATGGCGGTTACAAGAGAGATTAAAACAAAACAGATGAAAATGAATCATAAGTAACATAGAACTTTGCAGAGATATACTCCTGCTGAAAAAAGGATCTGGCCTTTATACCTGTTAACACATCTCCTACAAGGCAAAGGAAGTTATAAACCATAATATCTCTCCACCTTACACAAGCTCTCTCTCTCTCACACACACACACACAAAATTAATAGGAAATTACATCAAGTCATTGGGCACAAACCTAATTCCAGAGTATGCAATGGTTCACACAGTGACATGGTTTTATGAGCCTTGACAACGTGAGAAGTGGAATCCAGCTCTGCACCTATAAACTACCAGCCCTGGTAGATGGGGGAGCTCCTGGTTAATCTGTCATCACCACTAGTGTTACCTTCAGACAACATGCTTATAGCATCATCCGTCTGCTGGCTGTCAGTTGTTGTTATTTTCTTTGAATCATGGGCATTGCCTTGGTAGTTCACTGGTGAAGGATAGGCATTTTCACCCACAGTCGATGAGGACATTGACTCCCAGGGTATTTCTCTTTTTCGCCATTTCAGGTCCACTCTCCATCCCGTCCAGCCATAGAAAGCTAATGTGAAGAGGAAGCCTTGCATCGGGTTAAGAACCCCCTAGGAAAGAGAAGTGCAACAGGAGTTACACCAGTAAGGCTCCATTTTGAACTCCAGCAGAGCACTCTGCATGCATTAACAACTTTGCTTTCATTGAAAAATGACCATCTTTAAAATATGCTATGCATGCAAATAAAAACATATGTTTTTTCAACTGCAGACACAAACAAATTGAAGTGAATTGCCACAACCAGTTGCTCCAGTTGTAACCAGTTGTTGAGGCCATCCCAGTGAACAGTAAGCACCAAATGGTTTTCTAGCGTGAATTTTACCTGGTCAATCCCATGGTGCATGTTTAACTTTCTCCACAAGCTCTAGACTTTTTTTATTCACAAAATAAAATACTATATATTTCACTAGAAGCCAAGTCAAATATATGAAAGAAGGCATTAGCACAGTCAAGTTTTTTAAAATAGCAGGAATTGTTCTGTCTGGAATCACTGCACATTCCTGAGCCAGTGAAAATGTCCATCAAAATGGGATGGAAAAATGGGAGAGATACTGAAAAAGAAATTCCCAAGTGAATTCCAAAAAAATTGTCTCTTTTCCTAGCGCCGTGGGATGTTTGGCAAGTAAATGGCTTCAGCTGTTTCCATTTTTCTCGTGAGAAAAGAGCAAATTATTTTCACAGCCAATTTAAAAATAGCTCAGCTCCCAGACCTGACCTCTTGCTCTCCGGGTGAGCAAGAGCAAGGCTCCTGACACATGAATGTGTTCATTCCCTGTCAGAGGAAGAGGCTGTATCAAGTCAGTTGCATTACTTAACCCTTCAATAAAAATTGCTCAAGGGCTTAACTACATAAAGCATGCTCAGGCCTTACAGGTATTTAACAGGTTCAGAATAAACTCTTCTGGAAAAGGAACCTATAATATCACCTTTGAAAAATCCCTTGTCAAATATTCCAATAGGAGAAAAGTGGGTAGGATACAGTGAGAGGCCAGCACCTTACAGCTTTCAAGATTTTTCATGTATTTGTTCCCAATAATTATCCACATGTCATGATATAGGATGTAATTACTTCTCACAACAAAGAAAACCCTAGTTACAAACAGAATTACCAGAAAATGCCTATTTTATTGAGGAGCCTTCACGAATTGTGAGCTAAAACCTTGTAGTTTGCATTATGGCAGAGGTTAGTAAGGTTAGACTAGGCATTATGTACTGGTCTGTTCTGGATCTTAAAATGGGTAGCAACCACTCACAGAGAGAATGCATACTTGGGTAAATGGGAGAAAAAATTTGGCCTCTGGTACATTTTTGGCAAAGTCTGTATGTGAAAAGCGCTCTCAGTGACCATTCCTTCCTCCCTCTTGCTTTCTGCTTTTCTTCATTGATCATCAGAGTGTTTATATCCCCAAATCATAAACCACCCACTACACTGGTGCCATTCTACCAGTCTTATAAAAGTGATTTCTAAGACTAAGTAATGTCTCGGTTGACCTACCATTATAATCCACGTGATCAGTGCAGCACTTCTGATGTTTTTCAGGGGCATTTCATTGATATCTGGCTGCATTTCGAGATAGAACAAAAGGCTCTCATTGATGATATTGGATGACCAGCTATTGCAGGAGTAAAGAACAACATAGTTATATATACATGAGTATATACAAAACATGCTTTACCGACAAATTACACAAATCAGGGTTACTAAAAAGGAGAGTGAGGTTTTTTTATGTTAAGTCTCAATCTGAAGGGACCAGTAGGTCTCTGAGATCATGATCGAAAAACAGATACTTACATAGTAGCCCAGGCCTAGACAAAGTAACCAATGTAACAACAACAACAAAAGAAAATTAACCTGATCATTTGAGCTGGCTGCAGAATTACCAGAAAATTATCAGGAAACCTTCTGGTAATTCTGTTAAATTGGAAGATAAAATTGAGATGATAAACAACCATGATCCATAATGGGAACGTCATGTATGCTGGCTTCTTTTGCTTGTGTCTTAAAAGGATAGTGCGCACAGGTAAGGAAACAAAATATATGCACGTGTTGTAAAAGGCCACAGAAACTCCAGCTGGAGTTAGAATTTTAGGGTTAGATTACAGCAGACTTTCAAAACATCCATAAAAAAACTACAAAGCAAAAAAAAAGTTGATTTTAAAACCCTTGAAAATGCCATAAAAGTTTTGGAATTAAGGTAATCTCTGTTTCCAAAGAGGGATAAGCATAATTAAGCCTCATCTGTGAAAGAAACTGAGGATATGCTACACTAAATAAAGGTTATAGCAAATGGCTGTAACTTCTTATGACTTCTAGACAGTCAGACCAGTGTTTCTTTATAGTTCTACTGCAGCTTCAGAAAGGAAACCATCAGCATCCATGTCATACTTTCTAAAAGGGTTTATATACATCCTTCCTGCAATTATATTTTTATCACAGTGTAAAACCTCCTGTTCTCCCCTCCCAAATCTGCAGGCATCTCTTCTACCCTGTGTTGCCCCAACCTGCTGTCTTTGCCTAACTTATCTCATTTGACTTCTGGAATGGAAGGGAATCTTTCTTAAGCTTCTGAGATGGGACTGCCTCAGTCTTTCCCTACAGTAACCTTTGAGAGATTTTTTTACACTCTAAAGCTTAGATTTATTAGGAGAACAAAATCCAAAACTAAAGCTGTGATTAATTTTTTAAAATAGGAAAACCCAGAATGAGACAGAATGGAAATAAACAAATCTCACCACTGTGTCCTTGGGGAACTGGTCCTTTATTTCATGCTTGCTCCCAGACCAGCAAGCTGGCCACCATTCCTGAGGTTGCAATGCACTCTGTGGTGCCTCTGGCCTCTTTCTTTCTACAGCCCTGGAAGCCTGACTAAATCTCTGCTCCTCATTATTTCAGCAATTTCCAGGAAGCCATGCTGCAGGTTCCTTCACTGATGTCTCTCACCCCCTGCCCCGCCGGCTACACCACCCTTCGCACTAGAAATCTCTCTCCCAAGGCAAGCAGTCTCTGTTATTCCCCAAGAAAAAACAATCATTTCCCTCCAGAGCACGCCACTATATGGCAGCCAGGAGAAGATAAAAAGGCAGTCTTTCTCCCTGCTCAGCCTTCTAAAGCAGTGTAACCTGCATTAATGTACCTGCGTATAAAAATGTTAGGTAGTTGTAGAGACTGTTAAGTTTAGCCGAGTCATTTCACTACTCCAGGACCATTTCCTTCCCCACCCAGTTGCTTGTGTTACCCATGTAGGTAGTAAACACTTCACAGCAGTGACTGCTTCTTGTCAGGTCATTGCACAGGCTCTCCTAGAGTGGATCACTTTATTGCTGTGTATTAATTGTGAGATTACAGTGAAAAACATTCTCTCCAAAAGCAGGCCCTATTTCAGCTCAGTTTTGCTGTGTGCAGCCAGTACCTCCAGTTCCAGTTACTAGTCCAGAATCTTCCACACAGAATGATGCTGCCAGAATAGAGGCGCAGGGATCTGGTGATGAGGTGTGTACCCTCCCTCCTTCCCCACTTCCCTTGTTCCCTCCTCTCCTCTCCTCTCCTCCCTATTTCTTTCCTGTCCTACCCCAAAGTCCTATTTTCATAGAGGAAGATGAATAGTAAAAAAAAAGATTAAATGATCAGAAATTTCACACACAATCCTGTGGAAATGTCTTTTTTGGCACATAAGCCTGTATTTCCAGTTGGCATCCATGCTTTTTTCACACACTTAGGACCTGCAGACAATAGAGGCAGCTGCATTATATAATCTGTCAGAGTCATGAAGCCAGACTTAGAAGCATATATATTGTAGGTTTCCAGTTATGTGTTTGGTGCAACAGGTTCTGGGAAATCTTCGGTACAGAAAGCTGTCTATCAGCCCACAGGGCTGGGGAGCTACTGCTCCAGATGGCTTTAGCCTATGCCCAACCTTTTTTTATTTTCCTATTGTTTTTAGGGCTACAGTTCTCCTGTTGGTTAAGCATTTTGATCACTTCCTTGCAGCCTCATGATGCTACATGACTGATTCAGCTACTTTGTGAACTAGTTTAGAACTATTCCTTCCTTAGACACCTCCCATTCCAAGCATAAAGGCAAACAGAAGAAGCAACTCATCAGACTCTACGCCTGTTCCTGACCCTCTCCAGCTGGGAAAAAGGCAGTTTAGAACAAAATAATGCACCTCTTACCAAATAATGAATACCAGCATAATTTTGAAGAAGCGGATCTGGATTTCTGTCCCCAGACGCCTCTCATTCTCTGTGTAAATCCCTTGTCTCCCTTTCAGTAAGGAGGCAACTGGAAAGCATACAATTATGATCATGAATATACACATATCTTGTTAGTTATAGGTACAAGGTTCCAGAAGATAGATGTCTGTAAACAGGGAACAAAGGCTTTGTCTCCAGCAACAGTTCAGAAGCTGGAAGGACCATCATCAAAAAAACTCACACATAGCCTAATACTTCAAGAAAAGAAGCACATTGCTCTGGTTGCACTGGGACAGAATCATAAGCCTGCCATGGTCTGCAGGCCAGTAGCAGTTTTGAGTCAGCCAGGACAGCTGACCCAGGTGGGCTACAGATGTCTCCCGTCCCATCAATGTCATGCTCATTGTAAAGGGTGAAGTTCACTGAGAAGGGAGCCTCCTGATTGGGCTCATCCTGACCCTGCTCCCCTTCCTTCTCCTGGCCTCAAGGACTATCTTCCCATTTATTGTGATCATTGTACATTTGCTGTGCTGAATATAACTTCGTTTACTTTATACTGGCACTGGTATTAGTTTTGTTGTTTCATTAAATCCATTTTCATTTAAATCTATGAGTCTTCGCTCCTTTTCCTGATTCCCCTTCTCTGCTGGGGAGAGGTCATTGGGTGATAGAGCAACTGCTATAGTTTAGGATCCAGGCTAAATGTAGACATACATCCATTATGGATTCCTAAAATGATTAACATCCCACTAGCTGATTTTTCTTCTGTCAGTCCCACTCAGAAAACAGTATGCTCAACATACTTTTATAACAAAAGGTAGTGCTTACAACTTCTATGTAATGTGTGATATAATTATAGATTTGTTATAATATAGAATGCATTCTATTCCAGTATGCACATTGATATAGCACTGGCTACACCTCTAAAACCTGAAGGTGTGATGTCAGCAAAAATAGACAGTTATGCCACAAGCTGTTCAGATATCACAAGGAATAGATATAAGCACAAACACAAATATACTCAGTGTGTATTTTCCTATTAAAAGAGCTATGTCACTTTGAAAGTAAGTATTACTGCGGGATGCAGGGTAGATGGGATGAAGATTGAACTGAAGAATAGACTGTCTTCTGTTGCTGTTTTTATATTTGCAATGTGTAGATGATAAGTACAAATTCAGGTACTGCAAACATCTAGAACGTACATGTAAAGAATACATTCCATCTGCGGCTTCTTTTTCAGTCTCATTTCTTCGAAGCACTGGATAACAAATGAAATAGGAACTTCATGATCCCATCTGAATTGTATATCATTCTCATTTGTTTCATGATCTCAGAATGAGGAAAGACAAAATTCTGACTACATCTTTTTTTTTTTCTTTTTTTTTTTAACTCTAGGGCTGCCAAGAAGTTAAATCAGCTATCAGATCTCACCAATATTATCCTTACACAGGAATATATTGCATTTAAAATTCCAGGTTGGTACCAATACCTTGAAGAGTTAAGCATCCACTATACACTGCCTAAAATACTTTAGGACTACTTTAGTAATATAGAAACAACTCTGCCAATCTGTAGTAGAGGTTTATAACAGCATAGCTTGAGTATGTCATCAGAGTGTGCCTCTAGGTCAAATTTCCCATCCAGATGGTATCTTAATTTCAATAAGCAATTCCCTCCCGCCCTTTGCAGTATATTTATGCTTTAACGGGGAGCTAGCCCACATCAGTCACACACAGACATGACTTTTTTCATTATTGTTATGTTGCTCAATAATACATGCTGATTCATGCTGGCCATTAGGAACATACCTGCTGATACTGTCCTCCTAAACAGGATTGGGTTGACCACCAGCACTAGCAGGAGTGGGGCATAGGTTGTGATATAATGTGGGATTGCATGCTCCAAGCCATTTTCACAGCTGAGAAGACATCATTAACAGCTTATGCATTTTTTTTCCACATTTGACCATGCTGCCTGTTTTATATATGTCACCTTTAACTTAAAAAAAGAAATTAAGCAAACAGATGCTGAACTTTTCATTCACAAACCTTCACTACCACTTCACATGGGACACAACGTTATTAACACACACTGTCCATGCATTTTTCTTGAATTTAAAGGGACAAACACAAAGCTGAAACCAGGGGTGGGAGAATAGTGGCTCATAGCAGAAACTATCACAGCCTCTATCACTCCGCAGTATGCCTGAGTGTCTGTATTGCTGGGCATATTTAGAATCATAGAATGTGTTGGGTTGGAAGGGACCTCTAAAGGCCATTTAGTCCAAACCCCCTACAATAAGCAGGGACATCTCTAGGTCAGGTTGCTCAGAGCCCCATCAAGCCTCATCTTGAATGTCTCCAGGGATGAGGCCTCCACCACCTCTCTGGGCAACCTATTCCAACCTAAATCTACCCTTTTCTAGCTTAAAACCATTACCCCTTGTCCAGTTGCTACAGACTCTCGAGAACAGATCCTCCCCCTGCCTTCTTACAGACCCCTTTCAGGTATTGGAAGGTCGCTAATAACAACCCCCCGGAGCCTTCTCTTCTCCAGGCTGAACAACCCCAACTCTCTCAGCCTATCTTCATAGGAGAGGTGCTCTAGCCCTCTGATCATTTCTGTGGCTCTTCTCTGGACATGCTCCAACAGGTCCATGTCCTTCTTGTGCTGGGGGCTCCAGAGCTGGATGCAGTGCTCCAGGTGGGTTCTCACCAGGGCAGAATCACCTCTCTTGATCTGCTGGCCACACTTCTTTTGATGCAGCCCAGGATTTCTTCAGAGCCCTCCAAAAGCCAGGAAGGTATTTCTAGGATCACACTGACTCTGTGGGAAACACTTACCAAGGATCAAAAAAGCCCAGTATTTGGATGTCTCTCTCTAAAGCTGACCAAAAGACACGCAAACGACCAGACCACGCTCTGATTTTGCAGTCTGTTCCCAAAGCCCCACATACCTGGAGAGAGAAGGGTAGTAAAGCAGTGCAATTCCCTCCACGCAGAGCATCACCGCAAGGCCCCATGTCATCATGTGGTACAGCACAATCGTACTGCAAGCATCAAACAGGACAGGCAGAATTAAAGATACTAAACCTTACACTTAGCACATTGCAACATTAAAATAGGACCCTCACTGAAACAGAGCTTTACAGATACGGAGTGGAGCAGAGCAACACTGACAGTACATTGAACTGAGGTAAGCAGGTGGGCTCCCTTCAGAAAAAGGATGAGCTAAAGCAGTTCTTAAGGCTTGAATATAGAAGTCCTGTGACCTCCAACCTGTAGGGTGGAAAGTTTTTCCCTTGTCCCCAAATCTCCAGAAGGAACCCCTATACCCTTAATTTCTCTTGCAGAGAGCAAATTAGGGGATTAAAATTTAGGAAGAGTTCTGTAATTTTCTGTAATTTTCAGAGTATTGTTTACCTGTACAGTTGAATACTGCTCCCACCTTAGCGAGGTTCAGATCTGTGTGTGTCTCTCATTGTTTACTCTGATCTTAGAATCAGCCCCAAATACATATAGTTGTTGGGTTTTTTTAACAGGTATGGGAGAAGGAGGTAGGTCCCAGTTTTTTCAGACTAGAACTATGGGACTTTACAAAAATCAAGTTTGTTCTCCACAGGCTGAAGTTAACTCAAAAATCCCCATTTTGAAAACATCTGCCAGACGAACCATTTCTCCAGAACCTGATAGGTCAGTATCATCTGGGTACAGTCACATAATTCCATGTTTAGCAGTAGCAACTGAAGGTCATTTTGTCCTTCTAGCTACCAACTTAGAAACACCTTATGTTTTGTGTCTGGCTTTATAGCATTGTATTTTCCAAAGTGTTTAGAATCTTCTGTTATAGGCATTGCAGAAAAATGTATAGTAAATAGATAGTTTTTCTTACACAGACTTTACAAATTTGATCAGAATTTTACAAAAGTTTTTGATCAAAACTTTACAAATGTGATCAGAAGCTTAATAATGATAACACTGCAAAGTGAGTAAAATAGAAAATCTGAGGAAAGAAATGGAGAATGCACTATATGAAATGCAGCACTTCCCCCTTTCCACTCTTTGTTTTCAGGATAACTCTTTTTCTGCAAGAATCAGTTTCAAGTATGGAGCAGGGACAAAAGTCCCTTGCAATAAGGTTTAAACAGCTTGATCCGCTCCCTATTTTTCCAAAGGTTAAATGAATTCAGTTGCATTTAAATTCCAATTGGGCAAGACCCATTCAATATCCCAGCAGTTTAAGCACTTAGCACACCAATCAGCCACATCATTACCTGGTAATTGTGTGAACAGATGTTTGTACAAGCTTCACATACACTTAAATAGCTATAGACAAACATCAACATACAGTGTTGGAAGGAAAACAACAAATTCAGAGCTCTAACTCTGGTACCTCAGTCCAGCTGATCTTCTTACCACCAAGTAAGAATCAACAGCGTAGCAAAACAACCACCAGAAGCCAGCACTATATAATAGCTGGATCCACATCTGCCGAGAAAAAAATGCCAAATGTCACAGCTGATTCTCAAGTACCACTGGGGATAGGGGAGGGACTCACAGCTTTAGCCTGTAACTTGTTCTTTAAATATGTGTGTTTTCCAGCTAAGATTATGAAGTATGAAGTCTTACTCAAAATCACAGGGACAGCTTTGCTGTAGCCAATGGGTCAAGTCATAGGTAAATTAAACAGTATTTGCTTTTACATCCTATTCTGTTGTTTAGAAAAACTGTTATTTACCTCTCCAGCCCTAACCCTCAATGTCGTGAGTGAAGCCCAAGCAAATTTATAGTGAGGATGTTTTAATTTTAGCTTAAAATTTTAGTAGTTTCTCAGTAGCTGACACATGAAAACATAACTGAGGTCAGTCATCACCACAGTGTGCTTACACATCGTGAGTTCTGCATGTGACAGGTGTTCTCTCTGTGCACAAGAACCTGATTCAGGGAATAGTTATTAGGCAAAAAAGGTCATTAACAAAAATATCAGTCAACCTCCAGAAAAATTATCCATACTGAACTCCCTGACTGATGTCTTCAACAAAAATCCAAAGGAAACAGGTTCAAGTCAAGTTAAATTCCACAGTGTTCATGAACTGACTTTATGCATTTTTCCCATGAGACTATATAAGTAACCTTTCTTTGCTGCTGTTTATAAATTCCAAATTTATTCCCCATAGGAGCTGGCTCTTTGTAATAGTCTGGAACTATTTTAATGTTCAGATTACTTTACCTCTGAGCCTTCTTTCAATCTGAATATCCTTTATCACGGCTCCATAGCAGCATCATTTTACAGCTGGAAACCAACATACTTGTTACCAAGCCAAACATCAGTGAATAGAAGTCTACCATTTCTTCCTCCAAAAGGCAAATCAAGCTGTGAAATACTTCCTTTCACCACGGGTGTAGACTCTACCTCTAGCCATTTGCAGCATGAATTATTCAGTATTTAATTCAAACACCATGACATTTTCCTAGTGCACAGGAGCCAGAAAATAAAATTCCAGTCTTCCTTCTAATGCACTTTACCCATAGCACTCAACATGTAACTTTTTCTGCACTTTTTACATATTTGCTGCAGTTGAAAAATGCACAATTTACTATAGGTACACACATACATACAAAAATAAACTGTGAGATCTTTCTACCAGCATAGACAAGACTGTCTCCAAAAATAAATCAGATGCTCTTAAAGCCAAAATCTTCAGATGCTAGCTCACTTTTTAGCAAAATGGACACATCTTGCTACAGTGCCTGAGAGGGTTCTCCTCTGCCAACCAGAGGGTGTTATTCAAAGGAGGTGCCTAAAGGCCTCACTATTTGGAGTTTGTATCGGCTTGTGGTTAAGTGAAATAAAACAATAGTACTAAAAGAAAAATAAAATAGAATCAGAAATATTTTACTAACTCACATGAGAATATGTTAAGGGAAGTGAATGGAAGGAAGGTTATTTTTCATTCCATTATAATTAAATCTAATTTTAGCAACTGACTCAAATTACAGCACTTTGCTGGAACCTGAGAAAGGGAAAATAAAAATTGTGGTAGACCGCTATGCTGCTTACCATCTAACCTGAGGTCCAAACGAAAAACAGTCTGCATAGAGTATCTTTGTCACTGTTTAAAAATACTACTTTTTGTGCTAAGAGCCAGAAAGTGACATTTAAGACATAGGGAAACATCATTTTTGAATAGGACTTTCTTGCTACAAGATTTTGAAGTTGCTGGTTTCCACTTCCTCAAAGAAAAAGAATCAATATTTGCATCTAATGAGCAAAACTTAAACATGTATGATGGAATTGAGAATCGATAGATGCATACAACTAATATTTGCTTCTATGGCAAAACACCTTTTCACGTCTGAAATTATACACATATAAGGTATAGTGAGTTCAATTTGGCACATATTTGGCACAACTACTGGCAGCTTCTATAATTTTGTTTACATGCAGCTTCTATATTGTAAACTTTGAATTGTAAAGCTAATACTGTTATTGCTCATGCATTAATTCATTAGGCACCCTACATCCCTAAGGAATTTAGGCAAAGTGATGATCTATTTGTCATTCTCCATCTTTTGGTAAAAAACACAGCCTTTTTTCCTGTACCATGAACTCAAATGACATGTCTCAGTACTGCAATTGTAATATTTGAAACTGAGTTTTAATCTACACTTTTTGAATACATTTATATTTTCTTATTCTTGATTTTAATACAGAAGATACTTAATTAGTCTTGGCCAGATATGGTCATTGAATGCCCATAAAGGCAGCAATCTGGGCTGTAATCCTACAGGGATTACAGGCAGGGAGAGACCTTCTGGCAGCAGCTTTGTGTCTCTGGGTATATTTATTCTGCAGTACCTCTGTGCCTAAAGCACACACTCTCATTTGGCAAAAGCTAATTTGAGCTACTCGAGTTGCTGGTTTCAGTCAGTCTTCACTGCCACCACGCAGGCTGTAATTTCTGCTGGAGAAGGTGAGCAGATACCCTCATGCTATGGGTGCGACAGAACCACTGGGGCATTAGCGAAGCTGTGCCAGCACAAACCAAACTGGTGGTTTCACAGCCCCTTTGGCAATGTCTATTCCTTATGCCTCCATATCCCTGACTTTGGTACAGGTGTGTCTTCCACTCTCCCCGCACTCCTGCAACAAGCAAGTACTACAAAATGCTTGGTCTGACCCTCACCGCCCTGTGTCCTCATGTGCACGGTGTGGCATCTAGCTCCCTGCCCGCCCTGATCCAGGCTTTCACAGGGAGGCATGAACACACTTGCAGGGGTGTGGCAGAGGCTGAAACCACCATATCCCGTCTCTGACTCAGAGCCGAATTGCCTTTCGGACACAGTGGTTTGCCTTTCAGAATCCCCACGTGGAGGGACTGAAAACCTGGAGCAGGAGGAAGGGGAGACAATCTCTGTACCTACCGCGCTCCCCACGCAGAAAGCAGAAGGCCACACATCAGTCCCGTTCACCACAGAAATGTTAGCTATGAAGCCTGGGAAGCCTAGCCATACACTTGACCTGAAGATCACACCTAAAGAAAAAAAATGTATTAATGCTTTGAATCTGCTGGCATGATGTGAGTCACATGCTTCTCCCTGGCCACATATTTCACATTGCAGCCCAGATTTTCTGTGTCCACAGGAAGGCTACGGCTGCAGAGGAGCACGGCAGGAACAACTGTGCTATTTAAACATCGGCATAATCGCTCGGGAAAAGTAGCCCCAAGAGTCTGAAGCTGCTGGGATTTGAAATGTTATGTAGATTAAAATCTCACTTACTTAGAGATACTGTCATGCACTCCCCTAAAATAAATTGCGTAGCATTTAACAGATTGACGTTAATCAGTAACAAAGTATTTACAATTTTACTGGCATATATCGATATCATAGAATGAAGGGACCTATTCTAATGTTTATTTCTCTATAATCCCTCATTGCAGAAAAAAGTTATTTCCTACTTTTCGCTGTCTTCGGTTTTGCAGGCAGCTCTTTCCCTCTCTGTCACAGGACTGAACAAAGCATGGCTTTGGAATTAGGTAGGAACAATACCCATGTTTTTAAATGAACTTACAGCTCACTAGTGAGATTTTCTGGGTTTGCTTGAAATAGGCATTAAAGCACCAACATAGAGCAGAACAAAACCATCAGGTTTCCCACCAAAGGAGAACGGTTTCCCACACACCAAAGTGAGTCTAATTCAAAGGCAGTGACAAATAAATAGTTTGAGTTTGCCAGTGAAAGAGAAAGGAAGAAAAATAACCTTACCTACTGCTGGCCTCATCTGACTTAAAGGACCTTTTTCAGGTGGATGCACACACACTTTTCCCATCTATCCCCTTCTTTATTTCCTCCTCTATAATTTGTTTTAATATTGGTACTTATTACGTACCATGAGAGAACCTGACAAGGTATGAAAGAAGAAAAGACCTGAAATCCCACTCCCTCCCCAGGCAGTGAGAGAGACTTAAAAAGCTGCATTACTTCTATTATCTAATGTGAGGGAAAAAAAAAATTTGCAGAAAGTAATTCATCCTGTCTTTTCATGGCATGTGTAATTTATATGTAATTTGGCAGTAAATGCCACGGACTGACAGGACACATTTAGACACATTCGTTTCATTTTGACTCATGAGTTTTGTTTTATTCTTTGTTTTATTCCTGCAGTCTATCAGCCAGGAGCTGGGCAGCAGGTTGTCCTTGATAAGGGAGCTGCACTTTCATTTTGAAAGCCTGTGTCCAGCATGATCTGTGTCCAGCTGCAATTCAACTCACTTGCTGTCGATGTGATGTGCCTAGCGAAGTGGCTGGGAGGATTTAAAGACATACAGGAAGTGTTTTTCAAATGTAGTCCTAAGGATCAGCTAAGAGTTTGATGTCAGCTTTAGTTTTAAATGTGCGGCCTCACCTCTACTTCTATGCCTTATTCTGAGAATTAGCCACTGTTCTGGATTTCAATTTGTTTTAAAGCAGAGATTTTGGTGTTGATTTGTCAAGAGCTTTTACTTTTAAATATAACTATGAAACGAGACCATTCTCCCCCAAAGGCCTATCATTTTCAGATCTCACTTAGCCCGTATCTTACTGTGAATACACACAGCATGTTTCCCTCAGAAATCTCTGTTGACCACTCACCAGCTTCATTTGGCTATGTAGCTCAAAGCAACAAGAGTCTGCCATAGTGAGGGCAAGGGACATCAAGCTGGCACTTACCTAAGCCACCAAGCATGTCACAAATGGAGATAAGGAGAAGGATGGTGGAAGAGGAGGAGGCTTTGGGCACCTTCCGTGGGCTCTGTCCCTTCTTTGGCAGGAGCTGCAGGATGGTCAGTAGCAGGCTGACGGAGGCGCTGCCAATGCAAACTCCGCAGAAGACTTTAGGCTGGAAGTTCATCACTAGCTGTGTAGCGGCATCTCGGTTTGGGCAGCAGTAGGTTTCTAACCTGGGAGAAGCCATGAAGCGTCAGGCTGGTGGAGGGGGCCCACAAGCAAAAGAAAATGCTTCCCCAAAGCAGCATTCACTTTTTCTTCACCCTCCCCATTTGTCCTCAGCAGTGAGAATCACGCGATTGATGGATCATGTGCTGCTGCTGCTGCTGCTAGAAGTAAATCCCCTAGAGCTGCCTTTCTCAGCCTCTCCTAGCAAGGAGATCAGATCTGAACAAGAAAGCACAGTGTAATCTGGAACATGCCCCATGCATGCTCAGAGCCATTGGCAACAGTTCACTCACATATTTCTGCTTGCACAGTATGTGATACAGGAAGACTTAAACTCATCAGAGCATTGAAGATGGTTTAAAAAAAATAAAGATGCAGATACCAAAGGAGAAGCATTACATTTTAATTGTGTTTCTCTTTAGCCCCATCCCACACAGTACCCTTTAATTATTGCAAATTAATTGAAAATATGAGTCCAGACACAAGCAGTCCCAGCCTTTACAGGGAGGAGCAGGGCTATAAATCCACACCCTAACCCAATTCTCAATTTTAGTGATCCAACCCACCCATCTCTGTAATTAAAATCAGAAACATGATATCCTACCATTGTACAAAGATATTACATTTAGGAAAACAATATTAACCTCATCCTATTTAAACTGCAATCACAAAAAATCTTCTCTTTAGCCTGTACTGTCTGTGTTGGATCAGCTTGACACGGAAAATTCCATGACTTTGGATTTCTCAAGAATTTTTTTTTTTTTTT
>VZZY01007886.1:227787-241782 GCA_013400335.1 Eurystomus gularis
TGGTAAGAGTTTAATATGAAAACAGGAATCTGGCCTGTAATATTTGTTTTTACTTTACAAGATAGACAATATCTTTTAAGAAAGACACAGCAGCCAATACTCATACATCATAAATAGACAAATAATTCTCCCCTCTCAACTAAGTTTCAAACTCCTTACGTCAGACCTCACCCCTCCAGAAAACTTGTTCAGGAAATACAGGAGGGGAATTGCCAACAGACATAAAGTGAACTGGATGTCAAATAACAGTGATGGATTTTATAATTAGTCCTTTTAAGAACAATATTTTATTTATTTTTTTTTCCAATATTCCAGCTTATTTTTTTAGCAGAGATTATGAAGGCCTGATGAATGACGGTGCAATGTTTTGCATTCAGGTGTTATAAAACACAGAGGCTTCAGCCAGTATGTTTGCCCTCAGTAGAGAATACAGCTGCCAGTCCAGAGTAAAGTGGTACCTGCTGAGTTCTTCATTACGCACAATGCCTTATATACTTGATCCCAGCACAAGAATGAATCCCACCAAGCTCATCAGCCTGCTAACTGCTGCTGGGGGCCATGCAGCCTCCTGGTGCAGGATGGCGATGGCAGGGCTTGGGTGGCAGCTAGAGCCCAAGCTGCCAGGCATGTTGTGTGTTCAACCATCCTGCTCCCAGGGGACTCCCCAGTGCTCTGCCTGTGCTGTCACCTCGAGAGCAGGACGTTACCTTGCAGGCTCCTACATGCAGGTGTCCATACATCGGCAAGCTGTCTGAACTTCTGTTATGGTCAATCAAGATCTTTGGCAGCTGAGCTCAGAGTCTAGAGAGCTGTTCAGCTCTTCCCAAAATAAATGCACATGGTGAGCTGGGTAGGGTCAGTTGACTATAAGAAGAACTGAGGCATATAGGTCTTCAAACACTCTGAAATCCAGGCAGCTGAATTTGAAGTGGAATAGTTTTGCTGGATGTTTTTGCTGTTTTCCAGCATAAAGAGATTTTCCTGCTCCATGGGCGAGGACAGGCGAGTGACCTGGATGTTGCAATCCTGTATTTTGTTACTACCATATACACAAAAATATACTGGGGACAGCAATGTTGCAAACCAGATTAGCCTGCTCCAGAAATACAAACTCTCGTTGAGGCAAAGGAGAATGCTCTGTTGTCAACACAAGGCTCTGTTGTACGGTACAAGGTTGGGACTCCTCAGACTTTATTCCACCTCTGCTAGAGCAGTGGTGCATGGAGTTGCCAACTCTCTGCCGAGACACTACATTGCAATCTACCTGGCTACTAAAGAACAAAAATTACAGTGATTCCACAGAGACAAATTATTATTTAAGATAAAGTCATCATATACCACATATACAATGCAAATACATATAAAGGAAAATAAATTATGTTTGCTCTTATTTGAAGGTAAATGTATATTGCCTGGTTTATACTTAGCATAGCAAAACTTTTCGATTATTAGACAGAAGGAGAAACTGATGAATAGAGGCCTTTCATTTCCACTATCAGTTTCTAAAATTGTTCCCTTCACTACTCCTTTTGCCATTTTCCTTCCTTCAAAAATTTCAAAAGCATGTCAAGTTATTATCCTGATCATTTGTTCTGCCTTACAGATAGGAATATTTTGTGTGTCTTTCTTTTCCTGCTTATCATTTTCCTTGATCCAGACAGTGATCTTCTAGTTTGGCCATGTGGATTTACCATTTCATTATTTTAGCTTCTCGCTCCCTTTTGTTCAGCCACTTTGAAATTACTTTCACTCAGTTGTAGTCTTATACTCTGGAGATCAATTTGTCTTTCTCTCCTTTTGCCTCCACAGTTTTGCCAGCTGTGCACCCTAATTTTATTGCTTTACTTCTCTGAGTGGAGGATTACTTTTTAACCTCTTCTTCTGGGTCCCTTCCCTCCTACTCTCTCGGGATTTGATTACACAGTTACTTACAGAGAAAGTAAGTGATTTTTATTGGAAGCAAAACATATGATCTGTAGCATACCTAATACAAAAAGAAAATAAAGTAACTCACGGGTGAATGGATACCTGCCATGATAAAAGTAGATGTGTCTTCACATGTAAACATCTGAGGGTGAATGGGAGATGGATCTGACAAACTAATGAACCACTCAGTATCTCAGCTGGTAAGATCTAGCTAGTCTCTGGCCCTCATTGATGGGCTCGAAGTATAAAGAGTCAGAACAGTCAAAGAAATTCAAAGCTGGTTTGGCAGTCTTATACCTGAGATTAATTTGGCTTCTCATGATTATGAAAATAAGAGGATAAAAGCTGGGGACAAAGGCAAAGAAAACAGAAAAGTAATGAAGGAAAGTATAGAGAAGAGTTATTTTGCCTTGTTAGGGGACATTATTTAGTATTCAATAAAACCTATATCCTCCTACAAGTCCCAATTCCCTTCCCTCTGAAATTATTGACACAGTTCCCACCGCCACCAGCGGTACGAAACAGGCTCACAAATATGGTAGGTCTCACTTCTACACCAGGGCAGCCTCTCAATTAAGCAAATGGCACAGCTTGGAGACAACCATTAGCACACATACAAGAAATATTAAAAACCCCCTAGCATTGCAAAAACCAATCAATCAAATTCACTTCAAAAGTACAACATAGAAAATTCCAGTTCTGGTTTTGTACATGGGCAACATTGTGCTCAAGAATGAGAAAAATACTGTTCTCCTTGCAAGGAGAACAGGCTTGTACTCCACATGCACAGCTTTTAGAAATACCAACTTTTGCTCTCCCTGGACCTGGGACATAATTTTTCAGTCCAGTCCATGTTCATGATTAAGAAGAAACACTGGCTTTCCTGCTTCTAAGGGAAAGCAACAGGTTTACAAAAACACGACAGGCATTCATTTCTGCTGTTATAATTTATGCTTGAGTGTGCAGTTACAGCTACTTTAATCACTGTTTTAATTAAATCTGGGACTACAGCACTGGTTTACAAAGGAGAAGGAAATTTATGAGTACAGAGACAGAAGATAATTTATTTTTATTTATGTGTACAGTTCAGTGCATCACTGCCTGAATTTATAGCTCCCAATGAAGAACTTAGCTACCTTACAAGTGTAAAAACTGCTTTTTGTTAATGGTTCATGATCTCATAGTCTTTTACACATTTCCTGAGCTGATAAAAGCTGGATCTGTCTTCAAGATAAGTGGATGCAATAAAACCAGTTATAATCTCCCCAACAGATCCTGCAATATGTTCTTAAAGGCCTTAACATACAAATCTTCTCCATGTTTAGCATGGTTCTTCATTTTATCCACACGGATATTCCTCAGTTAGATTTACTTTGGAAGAAACTATAAGATATGTCCCTCCCATAATTTTCAGTACTAATTTTTAAAGCTGATTTGAAACTGGCATTTCACTCAATGGATAACTGAAATGAATGGGCAAATTCACACCCCATTATTTCTGTTTCAAGTTTTCAGTACATTTAGGCAGGTATATTGGAACAATAGTGATAATCAAAGTGTAACATCTGTCATGATTTTGACACCTACATGCTCCTTTAAAAAGGACTGGAAGAAAAACAGAGGTATCGCTTTACTTCCCTCAATGATTTGAATATCATTATAGAGTTGTAAATTATTAATTTACATTTAAGGATGGTGAACATTAATTTTAAAGGATGAGAATTAACGTATCTCCTCTGCATAAAAATAATAACATTTGAGTTCTTTTTGTTTGGTTTGTTGGGGTTTTTTAGGAATGAATACATAAATACATGAAATGAGCATGCATTTGAACAGCTCAATAATAGTGTGTATTTGACAGATGCAATGAGGTTACACATATTTAACTGACTTCTTACATACCTTCTCCACGAAAACATCCTACCTGACTTTTGTGAAGAAATGTACACAAATTAGTTATTGAAATTGTGTCTATTATGCATTTAAATTCATAAACAAGGTTTATATGGATGAATTACAAAGTAACTAAGTAGAAAAATGGATCCATAAACTGCAGAAAACAATTTTTGTTTAGGGACTGGAAGAACAACATCACCGATGTTGTTACTATGCCATTGTCATTGTCACCTATGCTAATGCTGAGAACGTTACAGTCTTTGTGGCCACATTTCTGGACAAATTCCACCATTAATCATGGCCATCATTATATTAGTTCATAGAAAAAAAAATACCTCCCTTTCAGCATACATGTAATAAAGAGACCTTGACCCACACCTACACTGACTACGTGGGACACAGTTTGCATAAGAACTGATTGATGAAAAGAACTGTGAAAAGAAAGCATATTATCCTCTCCATACACAGTGATATTGAAAACTGAACCTTAATGTTTGTAAGCATGTACAGGGTACTGTGGTCTACAAGATGTTGAAAGTCTATCCTGTCCTCAGTATCTTCCAAAGATATGCCCCAGTACTTCTGCATTGCCTTTTAAAGGTTACATTAGTTGGTACCCTCAGGAAAAATTAGGTGGGATACTCTTATATCCTCATTATGATTGTCAGGCTGTGAGATCTTGTTAGATTACACCTCCCACTACCCAGAAGTTGTATTTTCAAAGCCCATTAGCACTAGAAAGTTATCTCATAAAACCTGTGTTCCCAGGTCAGTCTATGTAACCAAATCAAAACATATTACAGCACTAATTTCACAGCTCTGACAGTGCAAGAGCTCTCCAAGGCTCTGTTGATTATATTGCTAAAAATGTCAGTGTACCATGGCCAGCTAGATGACCTTGCTGAATGCTGTAAACAAGTATCAAATGGAATTCTGACAAAGTGTGCAGTCCAGGTCCAGACCACAGAGACCAGACAATGCTCCCCTTTGAAATTCGATGAGCATCCCTGGGTTTCTTTCCTCTCCAGTGGCTGCATGGCCAGCAGTGACCCCTGCAGCATCATGGGACTCAGTGAAGGAAAGCTGCAACCTTCTGCTCCACAATCATTGTCTAGTAGTTTCTGAAATAAGCAGAAAGCTAAAAAGCATGCTTAGCTGGCTCAGGGTATCAAGAGGAAATATAGTAATAACAGCTGAAACATTGTAGTGCAGGAAGCACTTAAGATCCACTCTTCTGACTTTTCCATTCTTCAGGACTGAAGATCATGACTTCATTGCCAGAGGTGGACTTTGCATTCCAGGGTGGATGAAGTGATGAGACTAACCCCTCAGTATCCAAAGTCGTTTACTGGATATACCCTTCAGGCAAGTAATATGGCTACACTATACATTTATATTATAGCTTGGTTACCTGAGCTGCTCTCATTAGACAACTTCCTGGAAGCACGACTCCAAGAAATTGGTTGGTCCGAAAACTGCTTCAGAAAATGCAGTGTTCTGAAAGAAATCTTCTGTGTATCTTTAATATTCCATACTCAGACTTTCAAAATAAATTAACCTTTGGTGTTGTAATGGGATCTATGTTGTCACAGAAGATGGGCAACAAACCCCCACCCCGAAGCTGTTTCCTCAGGATGTTACTCATAATGTCCTGCTGACATGAGTATGCTTTACACAAAATTCAGGCTAACGAAGCAGTATCTCCCACAGCTTTATCTTTTTTAAATCCATCTCAAGCCAGGAAAAGCTAATCTGAACGCTGGCACTTTTTCTCATTTATATGATTTGGTAGAGTTCCCTCAAACTATTGACTACTCTTCTGCCTTAGTCTATACCTTTAGTATAAAGGGACATAGCAGTCTATGGGGAGGTGGCACACACAGGAAGAACTTCTGCCCCCCAGACTCCTGGGTATGCTCAAACCAGCCTTATATCAGCCCTAATATCACCAAATTAATGTAATATCACTGCTGGACCATAGCCACTTGTGCAGACCTGACACTTTAGGGCAAACTGCTACAGCACTGCAAAAAAAAGAACATTTACTTCATGCTGCATGCATGCTTAGATGGACTCTCACGAGATGCTACATCCTATGACCTCCACCTGGACATGGTTCATGTTCTGTGTAACTAAGCTGAGAGTAGAAAGGTCATTTGTAATGAAGGAATTGTGTCTATTTATAGAATACACTGAGAGATTTATTTACACATTGCTGATAGGCAGAAAAGGAAGGTTTGTTTGGGGTTAACTAGCAAATGAAGACAAAGTCCAAGTGAAAAATACCAGATTACAAGGCTTTTGTCTGCTCTCATGCATATTTGGGCCTTTTGCTCTTTATCTACCCTTTAAAAACCCTTCACAGCAGTCTCTGCAAAAAGAGCATTTGAAACCCTCCTTTTGGCATTTTCCCTGATTGTCCTTGTTCCAGTGATCATCTTCACCAGGTACAGAATTTAGACGGAACATGCTGTGATAAGAAAGTTTAAATGCATTAAAGACTGCTTGTTAGCCTCTGAGGCTATGTCTCTCATGAATTAAAATGGGACAGTGTCTATTTTTTGACACATAAGGACAAGTGGCACAGCACAGTTTGTATGGAGAATGTTACCATGTAGTGTGTGTTATTAAAGAAGATGGACAATGAAAAACACTCCCGAATGTTCCACGATCAGAAATGCAGGATCAAGAATAAATATTACAAGTGATGCTTCACTGAAACGATGTAACTTCATGAAGCAAAAATATCCCAGGTTAATGAAGTTGCAACACACACGCATATGACCAAATATAACTGTATAGTGTGTATATATACATATGCAGATACTGCTGAACTCTTCCACAAATACGAAAGGATGGCTTCATCCATACTGCCTTGTAGCAACAGTCAGTGGCCCATGCTATCCCCCAAATGGTGTCCAAGCATTGCCTGCTGACAATGAAACAGTACGGACTGTCATGTACCAGCACTTCAACCTGGGTGCTCTCACCCTGATTTTTGTTTTCTTTGTAACGTGGTAGTCTGAGATGTTGTAACACAGTTTGACAAAGGGCCCTAATGCAGGCACTGGAAAAGGAACAGGGATACAGATACCTGAGGGACTATGGCCCAAAGCATGAGTTAACTTGTGTCTGAATTTGACTACCAGTTGAAAACCCCATCCCCAGGGAAAGCTGGTTACCTATTCACCTCCTCTTGTGAGGTCGTATGTTGTCTTCTGACTCTGCAATCACATGAGGTGTTGCTATTGCCCTTTGCTTTGACTTTCTGTCTTTTTATCATGCAAAATCATGAAAATTATAAATCCTGAGGTGGGCTATGGGTTACAGGAGTCTGTGTTGGATTCATCTCCTTTTTCTCTGTCTACAGGTCTAACAGGTCTCAAGATCTGAGCAAAGGATACTATTATTCTTAGCAAATCATGATCTTGTTTCTCATGGTCACTCATAGGTGCAGTTTCTTCTGTAGTGCATGCTCTCATCCTCAGAACATTGCTCTAAGGCACAAAGCATATGTGATGTTGTGAGAATAAGTAAGAATTGAACAAAGTTTCAATAAAAAACTTCATGGGGATAGAAATACCAGAGTATCATATGAAATGCTATTATTTCACAGATTGCTGCTTTATAAAAAGCCCTAGATAAAGAATACTGAAGCTTTATTTTTTTTTGTCCTAAAGGACTGAAGAAGTCAACATATATTTGAGTATTTATCTGAAAGGGTGAGGACTTCTAAGGGTTTCTCCAGCACTAATTATGCGCTGATGAAGCCTTCTTTGCAAACAGGAGAAACAAGACACACTTGGGAAAGGTTTTTAAAGTGCTTAAATCACACAGGAGACATCCTGCCGGAGTTTTTGAACGTGATATTTTTCACTCTGGGAGAATGGATAATTTGTTGAAATCAAAGTGTTCTGCAGAAGAGTGTGATTATGCTGAATCCATCAGAAGAAACACGGCAGGTTTCCAAAGGAAACCCTCCTGTTTCCCAGCTATTCCAGGATGTCTGTCTCTTGGGCTGCTACCCAACCTGTTTCTCCAGGTTCTCAGGACTTTCAGACTCCACAAAAGACTGTCAGCAGCTTGCCAGACCTTGAATTGCTTCATAAAAAAATCCATCCACTTCTGCTACCGGAACTTCTTATCACAATTTCAGTTATTTTGGTCTTTCTGATGGTTATTTTCAAAGACACTAGAGTTTCAAAGAGGAAGGAGCTGGAAGCCACTGTGCAGCTAGAAAGCTATGATCTAATCAGTATCCCTGAAACATGGTGGGATGAATGGTATGCCTGGAGGGCTGGAATCCATGGCCACAAACTGTTCAAGAGGGACAGGCAAGGAAGGGAGGGGTTGCCCTGTATATTTTAAAAAAAAAGACTGATGGGACAGAGCTATCTTAGAAAAGCAGCAATGAACAGGTTGAGGACAAATGGATAAAAATTAAGGGCCAAGCCAACAAAGGAAATCTCATTGTTGGTGTTTACTACAGGCTGTCCAATCAAGGGGAGACTGTTGATGATGCAGTGCTACTTCCACCACAGGAAGCATCATGCTCCTGGGCTCTGATCCTGCCAGGGGCCTTCAATCACCCTAACACCTGCTGGAAAAGCACCACAGCAAGCTGTAAGCAGTCGAGGAGACTCTTGGAGTATGTGGAGGATAATTTCTTAATCTAGGTGACAGACAGCCCAACCAGAAGTGATACTAGATCTGTTGCTTACCAAAACAGATGAACTGATTAGAGATGTCAAGATTTGTGGCAGCCTGGATTGTAATGATCATATCCTGCTGGGAATCACAATCTTGAGGGATACGGGCCAGATGAAAAGTAGAGTCAGGATGCTGAATTTTAGGAGAGCAACTTTCAGTTGTTTAAGAGAATGGTGGACAGAACCCCTGGGACACTCCCTTCAGGGACAAGGAAGCTGAATAGAACTGGCAGCTCTTTAAGGACATTTCTCCTAGAGCACAACAGCTCTTGATTCCCAAGCGTAAGAAATCAGGGAAGGAAGGCAGGAGACTGGCACAGTAAGGCAGAGTTGGAGCTAAATTTGGTAAGGGATGTGAATAATGATAAAAATGTCTTCTACAGGCATATTGGACAGAAAAGGAAGATTAAAGAAAATGTACACCACCACCACCTCCCTCTATAAATAAGACAGGAGAGCTGGTGATGACTGACATGGGGAAAACGGAGGTAGTCAATAGTATATTTTTTTGCCTTAGTTTTCAATGGTAATCTCTCTTCCCACATCTCTCAAGCGCCTGAACCTCAAACTAAAGACAGGGGGAATGTAGTCCCTCCCATCACAGGAAAAGTTTAGGTTCAAGAACACCCGAGGAACCTGAACATACCTAAGTCATAGATCATAGAATGGTTTGGGCTGGAAGGAACCTTAAAGATCATCTAGTTCCAACCCCCCTGCCATGGGCAAGGACACCTTCCACTAGACCAGGTTGCTCAAAGCCCCCTCCAGCCTGGCCTTGAACATTTCTGGGGTGGGGGCATCCACAGCTTCTCTGGGCAACCTCTTCCAGTGTCTTACCACCCTCAGAGTAATAATTCATTCTTAATAGCTAAGGTAGCTCTTTCAGTTTAAAACTGTTACCCCTCATCCTATCACTACACTCTCTGATAAATAGTCCCTCCCCATCTTTCCTGTAAGTCCCCTTTAAGTACTGGAAGACTGGTATAAGGTCTCCCTGGACCCTTCTATTCTCTAGGCTAAACAACCCCAACTCTCTCAGCCTTTCTTCATTGGAGAAAGGGGTTGTTCCACCTGGAGAAGAGAAGGCTTCAGAGAGACCTTATTGCAGCCTTGCAGTATATAAAGGGGGCTTACAGGAAAGATGGGGTGGGACTCTTTATCAGGGAGTGTAGTACTAGGACAAAGGGTAACAGTTTTAAACTGAAAGAGGGTAGATTTAGATTGGAAGGAAGACATTTTTTACAATGAGGGTTGTGAGACACAGGAACATGTTGCCCAGAGACTTTGTGGATGCCCTGTTATTGGAAGTCTTCAAGGTCAGGTTAGATGGGGCTTTGAGCAACATGATCTAGTGAAAGATGTTCCTGCCCATGGGATGTTCGACTACATGAACTTTAAAGGTCCTTTCCAACCAAAACCATACTATGATTCTATGTTTCACTGTATGTTTTGCAAAGTGTACCATAAGCACTGCATAGGATTAACTTTTGCTCCACATACAACATGTGCGTGCATGCCCTACAGATTTCAACACCGGGATTACAGATTGCTGTGCCAGTGGAACAGTCTATAGAGAGCTCTTTGGGAATAAGATATGCGAGTCCATAACTCCTATCTACTAAGCCATTTTTTCCTCGAGTTCTGGCAGTATTCTCAGTGGAATCACAGTATTCTCACAGAACTCTAGTCTTCAGAAAAGGGTTTTAAAAATCTTTTCATCTTCATTGTGGAGATTACACTGCATATACATTTCTATCTACCAACATTTCTTCCACCGCTGGTGGCTGAAAAGATATTTCTTCAACAAGTATGGCAGCTGATTACATAGAAGAAGCTGCACTGGTACAATTATTAAATAGCTATTTTGGCAAATGCCACTGAGGATGTGTACAAGTCTGCTCTGCCTCTCTACTGGAGGTTGCAGAGCTGACAGAGTGGAACATGTGCCATGGATCAGCTGCTCCATTTCATAGCCCAGCGTCATAACTTAAATTGTCAACTCAGCATCTTAACTGAAACTGTCAATGAACTGTGCACGCCCCAGGGTATCAATTCTTTATTTCAAATGGCTGAGGCAGAGGCACTTTGTCTCTTCACCGAACTGTGATGTTTGGTGGTTAGCTCCAGGAAAGGAGTGGTAACAAATAGTGGGAGGTTCTAAAGGCTTAACTCACCTCAGTTCTTTACTCTGTGACTATGAGTCAGAAGCCTCTACTCCTTCCTAATTTCTCAGCTGCTGGGGGGGAAAAAAAAAAGCCCTGCTGGCATCGCAAGGTCCAGCACAGTGAATGCTCCTATTCCAAGAGTAAACCAGCCTATTCTAGGGTCATCCTGCAGGTATCCTTCACAACTCAATCCAGGGTGTCTTAAGGAAAAGGTATGTGGTGTATATCCACAGCGGGGAAACAGGCTGTGTCTTAACAGTGCGCACTGTGCCTGGTAGGGTTTGAACAAAATCCTGCCATAGAGGAATTTACTCACAGTTTTGGTAACTTCAGTGACTAAGTAGGGAACAGGCACACAATCTGTGCAACGCAAAGAACAAAGGCCACATAAATTCTGTAGAACAAAATTTCACTTGAAATTGTTAATTAAGCTTCAAGTACCAGGATAGGAAGACAGATTAAGTCCTGTGGAAGAAGCCTGGATTACCGCAGGAAGCTTTTGTTGCTACAGGGCAGGGACTTGCCAACTGGGTTTGTGGGAACCATCCTGTAATAAATACGATAGTTCCTTTTGCATGGCAGAATGCCATGAACTTGAAAGGAGGTTGTAGAGGTAGGGGTTGCTCTGTTCAACCAAGTAACAAGTAATAGGACAAGAGGAAATGACCTCAGGTTGCACCAAGGGAAGCTTAGATTGGATATTAGAAGAATTTCTTCACTGAAGGGGTTATCAGGCATTGGAATGGGTTGTCCAGGGCGGTGGTGCAGTCCCCATCCCTGGAGGTGTTTGTCATGTAGACATAGTGCTTAGGGATATAGCTTCTCAAGGACTTGTCAGTGTAGGTTAATAATTGGACTTGATGATCTTAAAGGTCTTTTCCAATCTAGGCAGTCCTGTGATCTTCGATACTATTAATGGCACACATTATTACAGAAGGGGCTCCCGCTTACACCACACTGGCCAGGGCTGCACCACTCTGCCCTCAGTGTGAGTCACCCTGTTACTTCCTTTGATACATTTATGGCACCCTGAAGTATCTTGCATTCCTATTGCTAACTTCTGTATACCCAGACAACATTTGGCAAGTGAAACAAGATGTAAGGGAGAAACTGGAGGATTTTGTCACTGAGGATTTTCTTAGACAAATACAGTTATAATTAAAAGTAATATTTTAGAATACATTTACTAAATCCTTTGTTCTTTATGACTATCTGAAACCTTATGAAGGCAGGCAGAAGCTGCATAAGTTCAAGTAATAAAATTATCACAGTATTTTAAGAAGAGCACGAGTACAAGTCTCCAGCTGGGTTCTGAACAAGCTTCAAATCCCACAGAGAGAGGATATAAAAGATGTGAAGAGAAATTTGACAGATGCGACAAAAGAGAATTCCTGTTTTGCTTTGGCTTGTCAGACTTACATGTACGAGGAACTCCACGTAGTGGTGTCTTGGTTTTCCACTGGTAGCATTAAAGCAGAAAAGGCAAAAAAAGGTGTCATTCAAAACAAGGAAGTCTGATTTCTGAACTGTCAGCTACAGGTTGAGGATCTGCTCGATGTCAGACCATCATGCTGTAAGCAAGCATTAGCCAGAAAACTGCTCTTTCCTGAGCTGTATCTCAATTGGGAGTGTGAAAGCTTTCAGATATTCTTTCTTTAGGCAACTGCTTTCCCAAGAGATGTATATCTTCCATTGACATAATTAAAGTAGCAGGGTTTGATGGTTTTCACTTGGCTTAACAAAGATGCCACTTCCTGGCTCTAGATATTCCAGGTTTAAAATCTGTACTCAAATTTCTTCATCATTCTTCAACACTGGATTTGCATGATCAAATAAAAAAGCCAGAACAGTCATGTAAATCTTCAATTTCTTATGGACAATAAAAAGTTCAAGATGAAGAAGACTGAATGCTTGGCAGGTAAAAAAGAGAATAGAAACAGAGAAGACATTTTTGGAAGCATGATTCACTCTTATCATTAATGTTGTAAGCTATTTTATTTCCATTTCCTTTCAACGTCTATACTTGGGGTTACATTGTTCAAATTGTTGTTCTGGATCTTTCCTTTATTACCATGCTTATAAACAACAAAATTGTATATTGAAGCTCTTCAAAACTTCCAGCTGTAGGTTATTGAGTATATATTGGTTATTGAGTATATATTGCTGTGTAGACAACCTGAAATGTGTTACACAAACATAACTGAAGACTTTGTCTCAGATTCCAAGAGCAACTGGAAACAGGACATGGAGAAAACTATTTGTATTTCCCATTACTTGTGCTTTTAAAAAAATTACTTGTTTTACAATGGGCACTTGTCTATATGATAGAAAAGAACTAGAGAAGAAACCTGACTGAGGATCTGCAAGTCATTAGAGGGCTTAAGTAACTCGATGCAATACATAGGTTTGTCATAAGCTTTGGATTTAGCAGAATCCTCATAAGAAGTGTGTGCAAGTTTGGGTGTCCCTCCGCGGCTCCTTCTTCCCCATGAGAGAACAACAATCGTCCTAACCAAGTATTTTTCTCCTGTCTATATGTCCTCCAATCTGCTGCTGGGATTGACGGCCTCAGATGCTCTCAATCCTGAAACCAAAGTTTTCTTAGGTATTAGAGAAATGTACTGTAGGTAATGCTGAAAGTATTGCAGAAACAAATTGCTTTAGCGCAAGGCGGGAGTTTCCTGAGGACCAAACCAGCTGAAACAGGAGGTAGACGGTCCGACTACATAATGAGAATGGCATAATGGCCACTTTCAACAGCAAAATACGCAAACTGTCACATATATATGAAAACTTGAAATCCCACTGCATATACCAGGCACCTCCATGAGACAATTTGTCATGCGTAGAAGTACTTTGATGCTTGTGAGTCTTCCGGAAACTAAAATAGAGACTTCCCTGTGTTGTCTTAGATCAAGCAGTACTTACTCGCTTGGTAGCAAAAAGCAAAGGATTGTGTGCTGGTACTCAGGTACTCCAGGCCAAGTCTGGTCCTGATTTAAACGACTGAAACCTCCTATAAAGTGACGCAATTAAGCTGAGAGAATGGAGTCCAGGAAGAAATAAGGATTTCACTCCCAGCCCCAACACTAACTCAGTAAAGCAACCAGGCAACCCTAAACCCTGCATTTATTTCCCATCCATAAAACCAGATCTGCCTGAAGAGCACCGCTTCTCACCCTGCCTCGACCTTCTCCATCAAACTTTGTTGCGAGCGTCTGTGCAAGTGAACCAGCGCCTGGGACTGTCAGTGCCACCGCCTCGCTTTCCATTTCGGGTTGCTTTCTGCTGCAGGCTTC
>VZZY01007891.1:0-11052 GCA_013400335.1 Eurystomus gularis
AGCTTTACTAAACCACCACACTGCTGCTTTCCAGGACACGGGTGACATGGATGCTGAACTCCTGGGGCTATCAAAACCCTGTTCTGGACCAGGGAAGACAACCATGAAAGGTCTTGGAAAATGTGACGCCTTGGGAGGAGTAAAAACCCGAGGGAGGCCACTAGCTCCTGAGAAAGGTAAAAAGGAGATTCTGCTTTTCTTTTACCAGCCTGATTGCAAACAGCCGGGGATAGGGAACCAGAAGTGGATTTGTTCCCTAAAACCATTTTCCTGGTCCCTTTCAGGGGAGTGTTATTCTGGCCACATGTTGTCCCTTAGGAGATTCCTGGCCTGGGTCATGCTGGGATAATATCACTAACAGCAGCAGCAACAGCCCCACTGCTGCCTCCCCCCAAAGGCCACTTGGCCACCCCTTGGTGCAGGGCAAAGCATGGATGGAGAGCTAGAGGGCTTGCAGTGAAGATACACCAGTCCCCAAACTGTCCTGCTCTTCTCCAGGCCCTTTTTCCTTCTCTGCTTGCAGGGAGACCCCTCCAGAGAGATTCCCACCCCGCAGGACTGTGAGGGGACTCTGTATGACAATTATGTGCTGCCACCAGAAAAGTGACCTTCAGCCAGGGTGGGACAGGGACATCTCTTCAGTACCTTGTCTCTGATAGCTGTGGCCTCTCTTTCTAGGAGAGCCTGTACCTGTGATGGAGAAGCAGCCACTCTCTTCCCCTGCTACTTCCCAACAGTCCAAGAAATGTAACTTTGAAGGTAGGATCTCACCTCACTTCAGCACGAAGATGTGTGTGAGCAGCTGGGAACTCTGTCCTTGCTCTTTGCTTGTCTCTTCTGTTAACCAAAGGCCTGGCTGGTTAATGAGATAGCGAGTCCTTCACCCTTATGATGCTGGTGCAAATCTAATCCCTTAGAAGTCACCAAAGGAAATAAAAAAGACTGCTCAGTGCTTGAGGAACTCCCCAGGACAGGGCTGGGAGATGGTTCCTTGTGCTTCGGTTTTGAATGACTGTCTGTAGCACCTGGAGAGCCTTGTATCAAGGAGGAGGGGATTCTGTCCAACTTCCAGCACTGAGTCTGCTTTCCTGGCCCAGCTGAGACGTGGTTGTCAAAGCCCGGGCTTTAACCAAGATCAGCATCTGTTAAAATGACTAAAGGTGATTTAAGTGGGCTTTATTAGGTGGGTTTTCTTTTCCCTTTTCATTGCCTGAACAGTGGCCAAGCATTAAAACACAATTTTGAGTTCTTTTCTTCTAGGAGAAAGCAAATATGGAAAAAATTATTAGAAATGTAGCTCTTGAGTGTTTGAAGTTCAGGGAGACCCAAGCATATCCCAGGTCCCTGCAGAATCTGCATTCATGGGCAGATCTGATCTCCTGTCTGTGTGGGGAGGAGTGTTTGGCTTAGCACAGAACTGTTCTTCTCTTCTCCTGCCCCTATGGGGTAATTCCCAGATTTCAGTGATCCCTTGGCAGGGCTTTTATCTGATGAGGAGCAGGATGCTCCCAAGAAGCCAGCTCCAGTGGGCACTAAAAGCAGCCCTGAGAAAAAAACAGAACGGAGCAAAGAGAAAGGTAAGAGGGGTTGCTCAATGCATCTTCTTTGTATGAAATGGATCAGCAGTCTGGATGAGTTTGTGTGAGGTCCAGATGGATTGAATGGAAAGCCACTTAGTCCCATCTCTTCCTAACCAGTATGGTCATTTCTAGAGCAGCCTGGTAAAGCGGTGAATTGTCACACAGCTCATGGTGTGCCACAGGTTACAGACCTGACCTTTCCTTTCTGGGAATGGAGGCTCAGATCTTCCCTTTGATCTCATCCAGCCTGTTTGACATGTTGAGAACAAGTTTTCTGGGTTAGGATTTGGGTGCCTGAGAGCATCATCAGTCTGCAGCAGAGCACAGTTGGGGCATTTCTAGGTGGGATCCAGCAGTGCTGTGGCTGTGTTAAGACCCTCATCCCGCTTGTTCCTGGTGCAGGGATGCTAATGGGTCTGATAGTCCCCCAAAATTGCCTCTCGCCCGGATGAATCTACTCCGGCCACAAGTAGCAGATGGTGGGTTGGAGCAAGGACTAAGGTGCCTTGGTGGACCAGGGACTTTGGGCGAAGAGGGGCAAGAATTCTCTGTTTGAAAACTTGCAAAACTAAAAAAAGCTCCTGGTGCTAGCCAGAGCTGGAAACCCCTGTGCTAGTGACAGCTGGAAGTGTCCCACCAGTGGGTAAATGGCCACAGAGCAGACAGTAGCGCTTTGCCACTTGTCACTTGCTGTGAGATTTGGTCACTGAAAAGAGTTATTGAAAAATGACTTTGTAAATGGTCCCAAGAGATGAGAGCAGGTGAGGCTGCTTTGATCTCTTGTTAATTAAAAAAACTCCAAAGCCCTGATCAAACCTCCTACTCTGTGTGATCCCATCCACAGAGCCAGCCACGCCCCAAATGCCCCTGCGCACTGTGGCCCCAGTCCGGAGGAGGGCTGAGCTCACATTTGAAGATGATGATGATGACTTTATGGATGCCCTGGGATTTGGCAGTGGCCCGAAAGGAAATGAGAAGCAGGGAGAGAAGGCAGAAGAGTAAGGGCAATGAAGAAACAGCGGGAGAAAGGCAGGGGGTGGCTTGTGCATTGAGATGATGCCACCATGCTGGGTGGGGGCTGCTGGACCTTCTGCCTGTGGGTCTCAGAAAGGGGCAAGAGCAGCCTTGTTGGGCAGAGAAAAGCCAGAGCACCCTGGCAAGGCTGTGTGATGAGGAAAAGCCCTGCCTCTCAGAGAAACCCATCTGCTGCTGTGTCCCCAACAGAGAGGAGCTCCGACCAGCCCGTTCCAAGTTAGATGAGTTGCTGGGTCAAGGCTCCGTGGCCAAAGTCCTGGAACAGCCGGGCATGGGAGAGTGCAGGGAGTTTGAACTGAATAAGAAGTCCCAAAAGCAGCCAGGTGAGCACAGCTAGGGATGCTGGGAAGGTCTGCAGAGCAGGCAGCATTGGCTTGGGAGAGCGAGAGTGATTTCTAATGGCCTTACAGGGGAAATTCCCTTTCTGTAGTGGTGAGCAGGTTGCCAAGGGGGCTCTTGGTCAGCAGCAAGGGGAAGGTGGCTAATGCAAAAGTGTTGTGCTCTGCCCCCCGAGGCAGCCAGGGAGCTTCTGCACAGTGCCCATAACTTGATGGTTTGTGGATGTGGGCTGATTGCCAACAAAGAAGCTTTTCCGAGCCACACAGAGGAGCCCTGTTGCTCATGGGTTTCCAGGGAAGACATTTCTAGCTGTGTTTTCCCAGAGGCAGCAATCCCAGTGGGAACTGCAGGGGAAGGAGGAGGGCTGGTCTCTTTGCAGATGTCTGCTCCTCTGGGCACTGACTCAAGGCTGCTTGTCTGAACAGAGAAGGAAGAGGATGGAGCCAAGGAAGATTTTGTCTTTGGAGCATACCAGCCCACAGTGGCTTCCTTGCCCAAGGGCCAGCTGTCGAGGAGACAGTCTGTGAGGTATTGTGCTCTGGGTGTGTCTGTAGCTCTAGCCACCAGCCTCACTGGCCCTGCAGTGGACCAGGCAGGGTCCCCTCTTGGGCAGGGTCCTCAGGGTCCCCTCGTGGGCAGGTATGTGACTGCTTCTCCTTGCAGCAAGTTTTCAGCTGAGAACAGCAGCAAACCGAAACCAGAGCCTCGCTCCAAACCTCCTCCTCCGGCCAGCCAGAGGCCTGTGCAGAGCAGCAGGGCTGGAGGCGACTGGCTGGGCTTGAAAGATGAGGATTTTATGGATTTGGAGCCTCTGTCTCCAGTGAAGGCCAGTCCTGCAATGAGCCAGTGCAGCCCTGCCACCGCCAGGCAGCGCAGCTCTGCCAGCCAGCTCCCAGCTGCAGAGGAGGCAGTGGCCAAACCCGAGCCACTGGAGGAGGAGAGCTGGCTCACCACTGCCTTGGCTCGCAGGAAAGCCCAAGCAGAGGCGAAGGCCCAGGAGAGAAATGCCAAGCTCTCGGAGGCCCCAGGCGAAGGGGCGGATCTCCGCTTTCCTGACAGGTAACGGCACAGTTGATGGTGCTCCCGTCTGCTCCGTGTGGAGCTGCTCCAGCAGGGCCTCTCAGAAACCCTTGGCTCAGATCTCAGAAAAGAGTTTGAAGCACTCACCTTTCTTGGGTTGGGGGTAATAATGAGGAGCTTTCTCCCACTGATCCAGCCTGAAGTTCCATCCCACCTCTGGGGTCTGCTTCCAATGATGGCTGAGGTTGCACGCACTGTCCCAGGTCCCATGGGGCGGTCCCATGAGCTGCCCCCATGCTCCTCATTCCTGCCTTCATTCTCCTTCATTCCTCCTAGTTCCAGGCAAAACACCTCCTCCAGTTGAGTTTGCAGGGACACAGGTTCAGACTTGTGCCATTGGACTGGGACTCAGAAGTGAATTGCAAACAAACAGCCACATGTTAACTGGGGCTGTTGCTGCCCAGGGGAAGGGGCTGGATGCAGCAAGGTGGAACACTAGGGAGAGAGGTTTTGAGGTGTCTTTGCTCCATCTGCAGCCAAAAGGCTGAATCCTGCCACAGCTGAGTGGGACAGAGGTTTCCAACTGGCAGGAACTGGTGTTGGGGGAGAGGATCTTGTGTTTTGTTGCCTCCTGGGCTCTCCCCCATGGGATGCTTTTTTCTTGCAGCCAGCCAGCCGCCACCGCAGCAGCCCCACAGCAGGCAGCTGCCCTGAGGACAAGGCAGTGAGCACCAATGGCTCCAGGTAAGGCCTCCTTTGTGCTTCAGTCCTCCCCAGGTGAGATTTCCTGCAGAAAGCAGCTTGGCAGGTGAGGCTGGGAGAGCTGGCAGGCAGCGGTGGTGGCTTTGCTCTGGGAGCTCTGTAACTGGGGGGAGGCAGCTCGGAAGGGTCATGACCCTTCTCTGTGTTTGATCACAGCAGGACAGCCAAACTTTGAATTTAAAGAGATGCCGAGCAGGATGGGGTCTGTGCGCCTGTCCTTGAGCTGTGCCGCTGCTGAGCATCACTTGTGTCTCTGCCCACACAGGCAGCCGCTCCCCTGGCTCAGCACCACGAAAGAAGCCTCAGCTCCTGCGTCAGAGGCTGCGAAGGGGGATCCCTCCAGAGATGCCAGCACCCCAGGTGCGTTTCATGTGGTGGTACAATTTGGGCAGCAGTATTCAGAGAGGGACCCCCTGACCCACCAAAAAAAAAAACCCCAAATGCGCAGGCAGGAGCTGCAGCATCGCCCTTGGCCACGTGAAGCTGCCCAGGTGGTGGGGGACGTGGTGCCAGGGCACTGAGCTCCGCAGGGCTGCCTCTGGGGTTTCAGAGGGCTTCAAGGGACTTGCTCTCTCTGGGCAGGAGGTGGGCATAAGTTTGTGCTGTTCCTTCTCTCTCCCCTTGCCTCCTGCTGCCCCCACACTAGTGCTATGAGTGCCGCTGCTTGATGACCCCCTCCTGCCCTGGGCTGAGGCAGTGCACCAGTTCAGAGGCCATGGAAAGTGGCCTAATGAGGGGGCTCAGGCTCCTTCCTCGATACTAGAGCTGGAGGAAGAGCCGTGCTTTGTCCCCAGGCTTCCTCTGTAGAGCAGAGTCCCACCATTGTGGGGGTTGGGATAGAGGTCTGGGTATGCCCAGGCCTGTCTGAGCCTCCATCCCCTGCTGCAGGAGCAGAGCAAAACTCCTCTCTCTGCCCAGGAGACCCAGACCCTCATCCTTCTGGGAGGGGTGGTTCCCATTGCCATGTCTGAATCTTGGATTTGTTCCATTTTCAGTCCCCAAAGGCTTGTTCCCAGGAGAGCAGGAGACACAGGGCCCTGTCTCGCTTGCTCAGGTAGGTCCCAGGTGCCCAAGAGCTGCAGGGCCGGGGTGGTGATCGCGAGCCCTCTCCTGCCGACTTGCTGTCATCCAGCTCTACCCACGCTCCCATGGCAGCAGGAGGAGGGCTGTGCCCCACTCTGCATCTCTGGGAGCCCATGTTCATGGAGGAAGAGTGTTTGGAGAGCCCTGAAATGACACCAGTGGTATTGATGAGGCCAAAGTGTGTGTGCTCTGGATGGATTTGCACATCCTGTGCATTTACAACCCTGCATTGCCTGAGCAGTGTTTACATAGTTCCCCAGGCACACACATATATATATATATATATTCTATTAATTGGACAACAGAGACNTTAATTGGACAACAGAGACTCTTGTTGATGAAGGACCTTGTCTTCAGCTATTTTTCCCCAGTATGGCGGTGAAGATGCTCTGAGATTTGTTTCTAGACAACTGAAGGGGATTCTGAGCCTCTGACAGAGAGGACAGCTTTTGTCCTTTGAAGGCTCCATTTCTCATGTTGCTGGATGTCCAGCAACAGGGGGAGGATGCCCTCCCCTTGCCCTTTTGGCAGGACACATGCTGTCTCCCAGAGGTCTCCTGGTCTTCTCCTTGAGTCTGTCCCCAGAGAAGGAAGAGCCTGGCGTGCTTGTGTCCCCTGCTGAGTGTCCCCTGGGGAGAAGGGCCCTAGGCCAGCAATGGGGTTGGGCTGGAGAAGGGTAGAGGAGGGACTGCAGCAGGCTAGGGGTGGATAAACATTCCCAGGCTAGGGGGAGATTTTCTCCCCAGGGCTTTCCCTCCCTGAGAGCATCCTTGTATCTCTGCAGGTTGCCACAGCCGTGGCCCATCTTCAGGCTGCCCCACAGCTGCACGAGGTGTGTGCCTTCCTTTGGGGGCTGATGGCCGCACCACAAAGCCACCGATCCTGAAGGGCCTCAATCTTTTCTCTCCATGCCTCTAGGTGGAGTCCCCAGGCCTGGGCTTGCTGCATGAGAGGAGGCTGGGGGCTCCTGCAGCCCAGCTCGAGCAGGATGCCTCAGGCTGCCAGGCAGCACTGCTCAGCGCCCAGGCCCGTGTGGCAGAGCTGGAAAGCCAGGTGAGTCCCATTGCCTGCTGCATGGAGGACCACGGGTGACCCAGGGGCAGGAGAAGGGGCCATGCCACTCCGAAGAGCATCAGGGTGACAGAGAAGAGAGGAGAAACCTCCCTGTCCAGAGATGCCTGTGGCCGCCAAGTGCTGGGGCAGCACAAGGACTTTCTCCCTGGGTGCCCAGCAGGTCCGGACACTGGAGCTGGAGCGGACACAGCAGAAGCTGTTGCTGGAGAGTCTCCAGCGGCGGCACCAGGAGGACCTGGATTTCCTTGAGAGCAGCTACAGGTAGCAGGCTCTGGCCCGTGCTCCCCTCCTCTGTCAGGTCCTTGCCTACAGCCCTGTCCATCTCCCCTGGGGTGAGAGTGTTGGGGCACTTCCCAAATCCATGCCTGTAGCGGGCAGGCACAGAGTCACGTGGCTGTGGACCTGGTGGGGACAGAGAGCGTCCCACAGATGAGCCAAGTTGAGGATCCACTGTCCCCTGAGTGACAAGGAGGAGGGGCCAGTCCTGTTGCCAGCACATCCCCAAGCAGGGCACCACGCTGGGCAGCAGCAGGAGGGTTCAGGGCTCAGCCTGCAGAGAGTCTGCGTGTTTCCAAATGCATGCAGTGCCAGTGCTCTGCTCCAAAATGCCTGGGTGCATTTTGGGCGGAGAATGCCAGATATTGCCATGAAATCAACACTTCTTCCTTGCTGGGACCTCTGTGGGCAGGAGCCAGATGAAGGTGCTGGAGGAGAGCTCCAGGCGGCGGGAGGAGAGGCTGCGGTGGGAGAAGGAGCAGCAGGAGGTTCAGCTCCTGGGGCAGAGCCAGGCTGCAGAGCAGACGCGGGCAGAGCTGCTGGAGCAGCACCAGGAGCGCCTGGCTGCACTGAAGCAGCAGAACGTGCTGGAGCTGGAGCGGGTGCGAGAGCTGCAGAGGTGAGAGCAGCATGCACCCCTGGTGGGGCTTGTACCCCCAGTCTTGCCAAGGAAGCAGGGAATGGTTTGGGAACATGATGAAAGGAGAAGTGGGTCTCCGGAAGCACTGAATTGTAGGCAGCTCAGTGGCTTTTGGAATGGAAACCTGCTTGGTAGGTGGCCACAAGAAGATCTGGCTGGAGGCATCATTTCAGAGTGAACATATTGTATTTTGAAAGATGGTGAACCCAGTGTTTTATCTCCCCCAACTTGGGTCAAATTCTGTGAGAAATCAGGTTTTGGTAGAGAACCCCATAACCCCCAGACATGGTCCACCTGAAACATAGTTCATCTCAAATGTCAGTGGGATGCCTAGTGACATCTACCATGCCAGCTCAGCTCCTGGGACCTGGTTTTCAGCCCCATGACCAAGCCTCTTCCATGGTGCCCATCACAGGGAGCGCTGGTTTATAACAGGCCATGGCAGGCTCCTTACCCATGTCCTGCAGGGCGTCTGTCCAGGAGATGCGCAAAGACCATGAAGAGCAGCTCCAGCGGCTGAAGCAGCTGAAAGACCAGGAGATCGATGCGGTGACCAGCGCCCTATCGCACACCAGGTATCTACAGCCAGCGCTGTATCCCCCCTGTGCTACAGGGAACCAGCGTCACATTGTGGCACCAGGGGCTATCTCCTCTCCCACTTGCTGCGTCCAGGGATGCTGAGCTGCTTCATCTCCATCGGTACTCTCCAAAGTAGCAGCTCCATCTTCCTACTGCTCTCCTGTGACCCAGAGAGGCTCGGGGCAGGGCTGCCTGGCCTGTGCCCCACCACACATCCCCCTGCATTGCGGTGAAATGACACGTGTCCTATGGGAGTGACCCTCCCCTCACTCGTCCCTGCAGGTCTCTGAATGATGTTGTTGAGCAGATGCAGAAGTTCTCCAGCGACCTGCATGACCTCTTCCACAAGCTGGAGGCCATGCACCACAGCACCTACCAAGAGCTGGCCATGGAGGCACAGCAGCGGGACAAGCAGTTCAAGGGTATGTCTGCTGTTCCTCTGCACTGAAATGGCTGCAGGATCCCCACCAGTGCTGGGGATACCCAGGAAACAGGAAGACATTGCTCCAAGTCAGCCAGAGGCTAGGAGCCAAGGCTGGCAAAGCCTTGCCTCCCTTGGTTACTGGACACTTCAGGCTCTCCCCTTTACAAAATGTTGTCCTGGGGATGAGCAGAAGGTGATGAGCACAAACACATGCAGTTCTTCTGTGAGTATGGTGTGGAGGGGGGTGGGCTTCCCACCTCCTGCTGCTGCCTTTCCCCCAGTGCTCGAGGACAGGCTGTTGCAGCAGCAGAGGGACATGGTGGAGGAGCGGAGCCAACTCCAGGAGGTGATGACTAAAATGGAGGCCAGGTTGAGTAAGCAGGTTCAGCTGCTGGAGCAGGTGAGCCCATGCTGTGTCCTCTGCCCTGGTCAGCCCTTCTGTCTGAGTATGGGCCATATCCCTTGTCCACTGGATGTCCCTGACCTGGAGCCTGTCAATGGCATCTGTCTCCTCTGTGTCCAAACCCAGGGGCGATGGAGGGTGGCAATGGAGCAATCCAAAGTGGAATCGATGCAGCACTCACTGGAGGAGCAACAGCAAGTCTTGACCCACCAGCTGTCCATGGAGCGAACAGAGCTGGAGAGGGCAAAGGTGAGCTGGGGTGGACATCTCCAGGTGCTTTTCATGTGTCCTGTGAGTCTGACTGGGGCTTCACTGTGGTGTGTGGTAGAATCATAGAATTGTTTAGATTGGAAAGGACCTTTAAGATTATTGAGTCCAACTGTTAACCCAGCACTGCCAGGTCACCACTAAACCATGTCTCTCAGCGTTACATCTACACGGCTTTTAAATCCCTCCAGGGACTGGGACTCCACTACTGCCCTGGGATGCCTGTGCCAGGTCTTGACAACCATTTTTCTGAAGAAATTTTTCCTCATGTCCGACCTAAACCTCCCCTGGTGCAACTTGAGACATTTCCTTTTATCCTATCACCTGTTCCCTGGGAGGAGAGATCGACCCCCACCTCTCTCCAACCTCCTTTTAGAGAGTTGTTGAGAATGAGAAGGTCTCTCCTCAGCCTCTTTTTCTCCAGACTAAATAACCCCAGGTCCCTTAGCCGCTCCTCATCAGACTTGTGCTCTAGACCCTTCCCCAGCTTTGTTACCCTTCTTTGGACACACTCTAGTCCCAAAATGTCCTTCTTAGAGTGAGGGGCCCAAAACAGAACCCAAGATTTGAGGTGCGGCCTCCCCGGGGCCAAGCACAGGGGCACAATCTCTTCCCTAGTCCTTCTGGCCACAGTATTCCTGACACAAGCCAGGATGCTGGTGGCCTTCTTTGCCACCTGGACACAGGCTGGCTCATCTTCAGCTGGCTTTCAGCAAACACCCCCAGGTCCTTTTCCACTAGGCAGCTTGGTGGAGAGGGCTCGGGGCATGGATGGGTCCCGCCCACAGAAGAGACGTTCAGCGCTGCCTGTAGGGGTTTAAAACAGAGATGTCACTCAGGGAGGTGAGAATCAGGCTGTTCCAGGAACAGCTTCCACCAGCCTGCCTGAGCTGTTGACTGAAGCATCAGTCCACTCTGTGTCTCCCCTTTGCCTGGGAGGAGTTTGGGCAGCCAGAGCAGGCACCGCTCCCACCTTTTGAAGTCCAGTGAGAGGAGACTCCCGTGGGGAGTTAGGCCAAACCTCCCCATGCCATGGGGCTGTGTCCAGAGCCAGTTCTGCTTCCCCCCAGGGCTGTCCACAGGGAATATGTGGCACAGACAGTGCAGCAGAGCTGCATTTGTAAGGGCTGTCAGGGTGGAAAGGAACCATTGGGGCTGGATCTTTCCACTGCTGACAAACTGTTGTGCCTCTGTAACATGGGGAGGGGCTGTGTCCTTTCCAGGGAAGGAGAGAGTGTGTGCGTGGGTCTGTACAATCCCAGCTCAGCCAGCCCTGGTCCCCTGCAGTGGATGGGTGAGGGCACTGCTGGAGTCCTTGGGGGTGTTGCTCGGCACCCCAGACTGGCACACACAAGGAACTCAGCAGGGACAGATCTCTCCCATCCCTTGGGAAGATGTGAGATAGCGTCCAGGACAGGGCAGGTAATGCAAGGGTTTCCTCCATGCCTATCCCAGGAGCAGGCAGAGCTGAAGATCCGCGGCCATGAGCTGAAAGCCAAGGAGGAGCAGCTGGTGAGGGACAGGGAGCTGCTGGACAAGGCCTGGCGGGAGCTGAGGCTGGAGAAGGAGA
>VZZY01007893.1:0-28501 GCA_013400335.1 Eurystomus gularis
CGCCGTTCGCGAGCCGGTTCGCGGCAGCTCTGCCCGCTGGAACACTGCTACCATTGTTAGGCGGGCTCGGAGATCGCGGCTGGCTGGGAGCAGGAGGAGCGCGCAGGTTCCAACTTCCCCCGGCAGCCAAACGCCGTTCTCCGCGCCCGCTCGGCGGGAGGACGGGGCGAAGAGAAAGTGGAGAGCGCTGAAGGGCTGGCTGTCGTGCCGGGGGTGTGCACCTGGAGTGGTCCCTTGCCGCCGCTTCCTCTGGTGCTGCATGTGCTTTCAGAATTAGAGTGAGCGCACAGTGACATCTAATTGTGACACAGTGCCATTTAATCAGGTTAAATGCTCTAGTCTGATTTTCCACCCTTTTCAGCAGCCTCGGTTTTAAGCAGATACCTTAGCTTGAGCAGGTATAACTTGGATTCTTTCTGAAAAAATGGTAGAATAAACGTAGAAAGTGATCATGGCATGGAGTGGAGCAAGGTGCTGCATGTAGATCTGTTTTATTAAACACGTACATACCTCTTCTTTGTATGCTAGAATCGGGATTTTAGGTAAAAGTCCCACCTTTTCAGCACTGAGACCTTGCTTTTGTTTGCATCTCCAAGAACCAAAATGTGCTACCTTTAACAAGCATTTCATATGGTAATGAGTTGGCTTTTTCTCTTAAATATATGGATGATGAATCTATAAGTAAGAACAGCTCTATGGCGCTTCACATGAATCACTGCTTGTTAATATCAAAAGTGGATCTTGCACTGCAGTCGACTTGTTTGTTGGCTGTAATTGTTAACTGATTCCATATGACTGCATTCCTTTTTCTCATGGCATGCAGATGCTGGATGTCGTCGTAAGTTGAAAGGTGCGCTTCCTGAAAAGTGAAATATTTCAAGATCTTTTTGTGCAGCCAGTCTGTGATATGTTATCTGCAGAACTGTGTTGAAAATGGTTAAACTAAGTCTGCTTTGTTATCCTTGAATCGGAAGTGTTTAACTGACAAAGCTTTGGGAGTTTGAGGATGTTCAACTACATTGTGTCCAAGCATCTGTCCGTCGCTTTCCAGTAAAATGTAATCATCTGGGATTCTAGATGCTTTCTTTGTAGAACTTATGAAAGTAACTTATTGGTTTAAATTAGTTGCCTTTCTGGTACCATCAGGCTACTACATAAGCAAGCAGATAAGGTGGCATTCAGTGGAACACCGTGTGAAGTTTGGCTTTGCGTAAATTGTAGCAAAGATTAATTTTTAGTAAGCATGCAGATGCCATTTTTTAATATTAAATATTGACTATGCTTTAAAAGTGGAGACAAATAATACACATAGTTATCTGAAATCTGGTTTTATTGAAAAAGCTGAGGATTCCCTTGTCATTTGTGCTAGATAGTATGTTAACACATAGTGACTATTAACTGCATATTTGTGAATTCATGAAGGGGTTGATTGGTATAAAAGAAATAAAAAGAGGGATACGGCTTTCTAAAAAAGTGTTCGCATCAATTATTTCATGCTGTAAGCATGTTCTGTTTTAATAGGGTTCCAGAAAACATATTTGGTTAAGTGTTGGATGCTGCTGGTTCTGCAGGCAGACTGGGGTAGTGGGTGGAAGGTGATTTGGGTTACTTGGCTTTTCTTTCTATCCAGGTTTTCCACTGCTGTTTCTCCTTGCAGAGAGCTTCTCTGGCTTTAATTTCTCCAAAGGAAGATAAAAATGTCCTGCTTTGTACAGTTCTTTTGCATATAAAAAGGGCCTTTTGGCACCTGTTTGTTACTACTTCCGATGGTGAGTGCTGTACCAAGTATTACCATGTCTTCCTTTTTTCCCCAGGTAAAGGAGGAAGAAGCGTTCTTAAAGAGTAGCTCCTTAAGCAGTAGATGCCTGGCTTTTTACCTTTTTTTTTTTTTTTTTTAATCTCATGGTTGATTTTAAGCTCTAACAATTTTTTTTTTCCCTATTTGAAACATTTATAGTCTCATCCTTTCATGGATCATCCAGTGTCTAATAAGGTCTTAATGCATAATGCAGCCGTTCCCTTGGTCAGAACACTCATAGCATCTTGATTTCATGCACTTAGCGTTTTCTTAGGCAATTATCTTTGAGACCTTTACCCTTCTGTCAAATTTGATTGAATTCAGCCAGCCAGTTTCTAGGTGGGGGAACCCCATGGCCCCAACACTTCCTGCATGAGACTCATTTCCCTAAAAAGCCAGGATAAAATATATGAAGTTTTAACTCAGCATTTCACAGTTTTTCCTTCACATCACTCTTCTCATCCCCGTAGTGGATAATGAAATCTGTTTCCCTGTGCTTTTAATGTATTTTATCCTACCTTTCTTTTTTTTCCCCCTTTACTTGCTCTTTCATAGTTATTTTTTGGTGCTTTCCACAGTGGACGTGCTTTGTCTCGTACCCTGTGTTTTCTGTTGGTTTTTCCTCCCCTCAGAAGATGATGCATATAATCTCGCTTGTTCTATTTTCTCTATATATGTATTTTTTAACACTCTTAAACTGCTATCAGCCCACTTGCATATACACTTCTCATCCACCAAGATCTGCAAGTCTGCAGTTTGAGGGAAGAAAAAAAGAAAAAGCTAGATACTTATCAGGCAGAGGATTGAACTAAAATATGAGGCTCTATTGTCTGTGGGAATACAGACTTTGAAAGAAAATGATTATTTTTTTTCCTTTGTTCCTATGCTTTCGGCTGCTGAGAAAAGGTATCGTGATGGAAGTCTTATCAGGTTACTGTTACTGCATTTGGATTGGGCCTTTTTATAACCTTCTGCTTGTATGTCTGATGCATCTTAATGTACTCAATTAAACTACTTGGAGAGTGAAGCACCTTTTATAATTCATGCTATGCTTTTTCTGCCACCTTGGAGCCTCTGACTGCTGCAAGAGTGATAATACCTTTTTCCAGTTTTTGTTTTTTTGGACTGTGTCCCGGATTCTCAAAGATACCAAGGCGCCAGATTGCAATAGGAGTTCTGTGTTCCAGTACCTCTGTGAATCAGTCTCCTAAGTTTTTTGGGATGGATCTTGAGGTCGTCTGACACAGATAACAAGCTATATATTTCATGTTTATGAGATGTGGTTTGAAAGAAAAAAGATATGGGGTAAGACTGGAACAAGTGAGACTGTCGTACTTATTTCAAATGACTTTGCAAGCAAAATAATTTGTTTTTGCAGAGCCGCCTCCTCCCTAGAGGTCGGGAGTTGTGTAGCCTCTTCAAACTACTTGGGTGCTTATGCAGCGCTGTGACCTGCATCTTGTAGCACAAGTTGAACAAAGGATGTGTTAGAAAGGCAGCAAAACATGAATTATAGACTTCCAGGAAAATAAACTAAATAGCATAATTAGAAATTCTTATATCTTTAGTATTGGATTTCTCAATTATCTTGTTATCAGTTAAAGAACAGAAAATGTCATCAAAAGTATATACATTTCTAAAAATGTATTTATTAATTTCAGTGCCTCTATTTTTTGGGGGGTGGAAAGCTAAACTGAATGCTAGCTTCCTTATGCTAGTGTGTTGGTGTAATAAATTACCTTGTACACACAAAGAGCTACAGAACAACAAAGGTACTTACGTTTTAACAAAATACTTGATGAGCAGAAATAATGGATAGTTTTCAATGAGTTTATACCTTGCTGTTGATTGACTTTTTAGTTAGATGCTATGGTTGCGACATGAGTTTAGTCTTCTGACAACAGACTCCACATGGAAGGAGATTATTATGAATGCCATAACTGTCTGACACTTAAAACTTATTAGAAAACAGGAGTCTATTCTAAAGCCAGGTGGGGTTTTTTGGCATCTAATAAAAGGCCTTAAAATCTGTTGAAGCCTTTCTTATAGCTAGGGCATTTGTACTGTGTTTTTCCCTTTTTTCCTGCTCTGTGGTGAGCTGCATTCTTTTACTGGGAGTATTAATAGAGTCTCTGTTCTCTATCTGGCTTTTGTTTTCACAAATTTGGAGAACCTCAATGTTCTTGAGTCCAAATTGGTAGAAATCGGTCAATAGATTTTAAGTTACCAAAGGAGGGCTTCCAACAAATACTCTGTAAGTGATGTCATAAACTTTGTTTGCGTGGGAAATGGGTCTAAAAATTGTTGGGTGCTCTTAAAAAAAAAACAAACGCAAGTAATTCTTGTTCCTTACAGTCACAACTGCTTGTAGATAGAAGTATATGATGACAGCAAAGTCTGATGGTAGACTGAGCAGTACTAACTGGTATTACTAATGTAGTTAGTGCTGCTTCTGCAAAGACAATTGTGCCTCACTAACCTACTAGGGTTTTTGATTGCAGTAATAACAGAGCAGATTAAATTTTAATACAGTTCTAATTTACATATACTTTTTAAAGGTGTAATTGAAGGTTCCTCACACCAGGCTATTAAATAAAGAAGCAATGATGTGAGAGGTAAAATAGTTTCATGGGTCACGAAAACCTCAGAGAGGAAATAACAGAAATAAATGTTAAGTTATAGGAGGCTTAATGTTATGTCTTAAATTAGGAGCTGTTCGGTATTTTCTACTAATAATCTGTAGAATTTGATTTATGAAGTAGCAATATTTATTGAGGATTCAAAACTGTTCAAATTTTAAAATGCTAGAGGAGGTCACTTGACAAATCTAAGCAAGCTGTGTGAAAGGACAGCAGGATGGCAGGTATAACTAACTGTTGGTGTATGCAAAACAGTGTGTTTTGGAGGTAGAAAATAAGATACCATTTAAATGTCTTAGAAGTTTCTAAATTAACAGTGTTAATATAACGAGAAAACTTGGACATCATTGCAGTTTGCTGAGATATTGTTACCCAATTTTTATCTGTAATCAGAAGTGGGGAAAAAAAGCATAGAGAAGGAAGTGCCACTCTATACAAATTCCTTAATTCTTACCTGCTGTTCAAAGTGTGTTATTGACTGTCATTTCATTTAAAAAAAGATAATTCACAGTGTTGTAGAAAGTTTGATACGAAGGATATGGCACAGTTTTTCAATGGATTGAAAAGACTGGAATTATTTACCCAAGGAAGTGAAATGCAGATGGAACAGGTGAGGAGTGGGAAGTTATAAAATAGATGTGAATTTATGCTCTCAAATAACAAATGTAGAAGAAAAAAAACTGCACTCAGTAAAAAGCAATTTATTGAAGCCATACTTTTTTGCAAGGACAGGGGAATTGAGAATTTTTCCCTGCTTCCAAGCAATGTACTTGTATTTCTTTCCATATATGTATGTATGTATCTGTCTCTCTATCTGTCATTCTGTGTTAAGACAATTTCTCTTGAATACACAGAACCAGCTTAAACTCCTTGCTTTATTTGATTCAAACCAATAATTTGAACTTTGGTCTTTCTCATGAGACATGACTGCTCAAATAAATTAATACTCATTGGGGTGGGGTATTCTCAGTCTTCTACAGCTGAAATGAATTTTGTAATATCTGGGCTTTGGAGTTGTTTTCTGGCTGTTTGATGTAATGAACTGTTTTACACAAAATGAAACAGTCCAAATCAGGGGGATAATGAGAGGAACTCTTACATCAGTATGTTGACTATGGAAATGGCTTATAGCATGAGGATGGCCAGTTAGAACACAAGGCATGGATGAAAATTGATGTTTGAAGAGAAGCCATCTTAGGCCACTCCAGCAAGCTTATAGTGAGGGTCTATGGCAAAGGAGCATGAGTCTCCTTTTTGGGGGTGGAGTCTTCTTTCAGATTAACCCTTTTATTTAGTATCAGCACTGCATAGTAGATGCATAGGTTATGGAAAACTGGAAGAGTGATTGATGCTGAGGTACTTTACTGGTAGTACTTATGCTAAATACTGTATTACAGCGGCTTGTTGCCACCTCTAAAGTAATGGCTATGGAGTGGCCAAAATCAAAGTTGACAGCTATATTTCTATGATGTGATACTGTTCATGGTTTGAGGGTCCAGAATCTTTTCCCTTCAGGCACATTCGGGATGGTGATGTGGGTCCAAATAGATTATCTGCCAGATCAGCTATACCAGATAAATGGGGTCACTATTGAAGAGCCATTGTTGGTAGTGGAGAACAGTTTTCCACAAAAGATTCTTATTATCATAAGACTAAACAGCACCCTCCATAGTGATTTTGGCACAGAACTTCAAGTAATTAAAAAAAAAAAAAAAGGAAAATAACAAGTAATTTATAACTTGATAATATGTGTGAACTTAAGTAGTTCAACCAGCTCTTGTAAAAGTGACGTGCAGAGTCAGCTTTTCAGTAAAAAAAGGAAATGCTTAACTTGTTAAATCTTGTTCAGCCACTGGTGTGTGCAGAAATGCTTAGGGAGGTCTTTTATGCTCAGCTGGTTCTGCCTTCTTGTTGATATTAAAGGAGAAGGCTGTGATTGACAAACTTTCCCCATTGTAATTCCATGTGCAGTTGTGAAACACAGTAGACTTGAGAATACAACCAAAAATACAAATTGAATTTATCATATGTGTGCTTTCTTCGGAAGCCCCTCCTCAAGAACAAGAGCTTTACAAAAGTTGTGTAATTTGTGGGGAGGAAAAATATCACTTCTGTGCCTCCCAGCTACCTGGCATGGCAAATTTGAGCCTCTGCTGGTAATACAAGACAGTGATATTTGGTACATCTTAATACTCAGAAACCTGCTGTGGTTGGTCCTGCTTTGGGCAACTCAAATGTTCTATGATTACATGATCTTCATAGCAAGAGGCAAAAATACCTTACAGATAATTTGGGAGTGGTGATAGGTGGCCCAAATTGCTGTAGAGGTGGTAATGAAAGTTTCTAGCATTGCAGTCTGATCTGAATTTCCTCTGGTGAAAATACGTCATAAATGGTACAACAAGCATTTGGTGTTGCAGGGATCTACACTGCAGCTGAAGAATGGTGTTACATGGCAGAATACATATGCATGTCATTCATATATAAGATGAACGAATGTTATTCCATAGTCTTGAAGATTCAAGACTGTTGCGCCCTGGAGACTTCACAAGTGGCTACCCACTTGAAGCAATACTGTCTGCATCCCCAGGCAAGGCAACGGAATGCGTTCTGAGGCTCTAGCTAGCATAAGTGGTCTATTAAAAAACCAAAAAAATCTGAGTTACAAACAAGTTAACAGTTTTCGTTTCCCATGGGAATGAACTTCAAGCAAACCTCCCTTCATCAAGTTCCATGATACAGGGAGAGGTTCCGTACAATTCACTCCAAAAAGAATATGCTTTCTACCAGCTATGATGTTTACAGTAATGGAAGTCAGATATTGCAGATTATCTGTGGCTAGCCTATCTAGCTAGACTTTTATCCATTCTACTTCTAACTATAAAAAATATTTTATTTGTTTGTCTAGGAAAGGCAAAAAAGTTTTGCTAACAAGGAGAAAGATTTTTGTCTTGTATTTTTTCCTCATTGGAGGAGAATTGGACCTCTATTCCATACCTGTAGCTACTCTGCTGATAAACACATAGTTTTATTCCACTGTGACAAATGCACGTCTTTAATCTCTGGACACGCTTGTATTCCTCCTCTACAGTCATCTGTCTGATCTGCAGGAAAGTTCAGAGTGGGGCTTCCATTATTCAAATCTCTACAAGTACTGGCAGTATTCATGAAAAAAAATGATAGTAGTGATACTATGTTGAAGGGGAAAAGGAACTCTTATGGCTCCTCAGTTCTTACCTGATGCCTTATACACCAAATTCTCTATTGCGGTTGAGCTAGGTGGGATTGATTCTTAGAGTCTACCATATTCAGTAGGTTCTTGAACCACTAATAGATTTATAGACTGTCTTCCAGTAAACTCTAGGTTCCTCACAAGTTTACTATCTGCTTATTCATTGGAGTTCTGATCTGTGTTGCCAAAAGGTTATTATCTTGAAAAGTGTGGACCATGCCCTTGAGAGTCTGTTGATTTGTTTAGTACAGCATAGCATGTTATACTTGGAATGACCTTCTTGTGGTGTATCAGTGTGGCTGCATGATGGAACATCTTGATGACTGTATATGCTTCTGTGGTCTAAAATTTTTCTTAATTCTGAACTTCCAACAGCAACTGAACACACTCTCTGCCTAGATGGTAGAGAGTTCCCATGGGAAATTGCTAGTGAGCTGTCCTAAAGCAACACTTAGTAAGAGGTTTCATGTATAATAACCTATTGATAGAGAAAAATTCCTATTACTTTGAATACTTTCAGACTCCTGCCCTGTCATATAAAATAGTCCCTTAATTCTGTCTTTCATTGTTCCTAGGAATCTATTGAAAAGCAAGGCCATACGTGTATAGAAACAATCTAAATGGATCATCTTCTGTGTTTGAGAATTTGCAGAAATGGAAGCACCTCCCCCTAGCTCTGTGTTGCATATGGGTCACTGGATACCAGAGCTGATTTTTGAGCATGAATATAGCATCCCCAGTCCTTTCTACGTGCTAAGAAGCAAATGTTTCAGTTTTTCAGAATCCCAAACCTATGCTTGTCATAGATATTCTAGCCCATCCTTGATTATAATGAACTTCTTTACTTGTAGTTAGTCATTTTTCCATTGAAACCTTCTGTATCATTAGAGAAAGAATATGTTTAGAAAAAAGATTAATTCATTAAGCAGAGAGATAAGGATATGATTTTTAAATGGAGACAGCTAGAAAAGAAAAACATAGGAACTGTGTGATGCAGTCAAAAAAATGTTGGATGTTGATTTTATGTTCTGGTTATTGGCATTTTTTGTTTTGAAGCATGTTAGCTACAGCGAGCTGAGGACTTTGCTTGATGGTAACCTTCTAGAAGGCTGAGAAAGTCTTTGAAGGACAGATTCTTCTCTACCTGTTTTATGTCTCCTTTTTCAGGAATTCACAAGCTTGCATTGCAACACTTAAACTCTCAGAGAGCATGTCTTTACTCTTGGTTACCCACCTTCCTCCAAAGCCTGACTTGCAACATGAAGCTTTTCATATGTGTTTTTTTCTGACTTGTAGCTTGCCTATATACCATTTTTGCAGGTTAGCAGTTGATGTTGATTTTCAGGACATTAATTTCCATTTGGATCCCAAGACACATCTGTTAGCCTTATTTTTAGAGTACTCGGCTATCTCTAAGCTTGAGTTGGAGACAAAATGATAGATGATTTTGATTTCATGTTGGAAAATGAACAACCATTTGGAGGTTGTTGTTGAAAGGATTCTGGAGATGCCTGATTCACCTGTACTTGGGAACAGTACTTTGATTCAAAAAGTACACTTCTGAAAAATATATATTGTGTCAGGGCCTTCTTTGTGTAAGACTGTACGTATGTTGAATTATCTGGAGTCTTAGAGAAAATGCGTGTTCAGTGCACAGAGTTACAGACCTTTAGAAAGTGCAGGAATTTCAGGATGCCTGAAACAGGCAAAAATTTGAGTATAACGATAATAATCACGTTGTTGTTCAGATAGGGTGTTGGGGGTTAGATTTGTTTTCTGTTTGCTCCTTTCACCTGTAGAATTTTGTCCCATAGGTTACTAGGATACAAATGGCTGGATACTTAAGAAAGAACAAAGGCCTGGGGAGGGGGGTGTCGGAGTTTCTCGTGGTGGGGGGACAGAGATACCGCGAGATTTGNTTTATAACTGTTACATAGTGGTCTCACTGTAGTGCATGTATTAGTTTTAGGTAGAATTATGCAAGCTTTGGAGATGAGATTTAACAAATGACATGCACACCTATTTAGGAACTATAAAATTATAACTGAATTTCTAGATTTAATTGGACAAAATGATGCTAATTACTGATATGTAATAGTTCTTTTGTTACAAATGCTGTGGGATTTGTTATATATATGTAATTACAACTGAGTGCTTCAAAATCACTTGTTATCCAAAGTTAGTAAAAGTTTATAGTAAAAATGAAATATGTTGTAATTATTACGTTTAGAAAGTGAAAGTATTGCTAATACTCTGCTATTGTGCAACAGTTATGATTTTGATAATATATTCTGTAATTAGTATATACCCTAGGGAGAGAAATTTGTCTGTTAAATTTAAGTAGAGTATGAATTGGGCAGATGGGCAAATGACACCCAGTTTGACTCTAATCTGAGAGTAATATGAGCTGAAACTTAGTATTTTCAGTGGATGTGCTTGCACATCATAAAGCTCATCATCAGAACTAGTGTTAATGCTACCACAGATAAACAAGGAGTAGATGGATCTAAATGTGTATTTGCTTCTTCTGTTACTTTGTTTAACTCTTCCTGTATTCCAAACTTTTGATGTACAGTTTTGAGTCATACTCTTCAAAGTCTTGAGCTTTATTATTTTTTCTTGAAACTGCATTTATTTTTAGCATATGAGGCATATTATGGAAGTGTATTTTGAAAAATATCGACATGAAAACCTATTTAGAAAAGCATGGCCCCCCTATATACACTGTTATTTCTTCTTCAAATTTCGTGTGTCCATTATACAAGTTATCTGTTGTTGATTAAGCCAAAATTAGATCACAATACAGGAATGCTACTTAATAATTTTAGTGTGCTTCTGCTGGGATACTGCTTTCAGGTTTTCCCAGAGATTCAAAAACTAGTCCTCCAAAATCTCACGTAACTAGTATGCATAAAATGGGAAAATAATTTTTGCTAAGTTTGATTAGCATTGGCAAAATTAATGTACTGAATCTCTAGTACAAGTAGCAATATTAAGAAGATACCTTACTTGTCAGTAAACAGTTAGGAAATTTTCCTTACTCAGTATGAAAAGCAACCTAAAGCTCAGTAAGTTTAGATTTTATATTTTCAGTTAAATAGCTATAATTTATCAAGTATTAATAGAAAATGATAATAATTTTTGTCCTGTTTAGTACACAGTGTGATTCATTGCCTCTGCTGCAGCTTGGATTTTTGTCAGAAAGTTGCAGAATGAAATTAATGCCTGTCAACTTGATTGAGGCTTAGGTATGTTCTCATCTTTTCCGTGTAACATGCATGAAAATGAGAAGAGAGAAAAAGTGGTTTGGCCTGGTTTTAGTGCTGAGATACGATGTGCCTGGTATATGAGACTCTGGGAAGAAGATGCAAACTAAAAGGATCTTGTTTTTCAAGAAGAAGGTGGTGGATTGCTAGGCTGTAATCGGGGATCTGCAACTGAATGTTACTGGTGGTGGACCTTTACCATTTAAAAAAGGTGTTAACTACTTGCCGCTTTGGACTCTGGCTAAAAATTTATCCTGTTTAGTATCTACCTGCTTTTTTTTCTAACAAATAAAAGAAAAATAACAATGTCAAACTTCCTGAGAACATACATTTCTTCTTTATTCAGTTTTTAAGGATGCTGTCTGTGTTCTGAATTTCTAACATTTTTTGTTGTAGTAGCAGAGACTTTCAGAAAGTTATTAAATGAAATGCAGCAAAGCTCTCTGAAGGACATATTGTGTGTCCTGACCGCGGAGTCATACAGTAACGTTTGCTCTTTTTCTGCTACTGTGAATCTTGAATTGTTTTGCAGTTAGCGGAACAACTGTAAAGGAAAGGTGAATAATTTTCTAATTTGTGGTTGTATGTAGTATATGCATGTGTATTAAAGGAAGATGTTTTGCTTTGTAGGGGACAGACTTAATATCAAAGTTGGGCACCCTCTCTACCGGCCCTGTTTTGTGAGAGAAAATAAGGACATCTGCTTAATTCTTTGAAGGAATGCAGGTAAACAGCTGAGTTCAGCTTTAGTGGATAAAGATGCCTGCCTGTAGGTTCACACGTGGCCGATGAAATCTAGAAAAGGGGTGACATATAAAATTCACCTGTCTGTTGTCATCCATCGGATTTTTAGATTATACCCTCTCCACGTCATACTGTATGTGGGTAGTTTAGAATCTTAGGTGAGGATTCTTCGCTGATAGGCAGTCCATACAGCCATGGGTAGGGGATGAGGCTGAGGCTTTGCTGGCTCATTTGCAGACCGCTTAACTGATAGCTGTCTTCGGCTGTCCAGGTAGAAATACTATGAATGTTTTATTAGATCTAGGCTTTAATGGTATGATCAGATTTGACCAAATGGTATATAATGCAAAGTTGCTTGAAACAACACATAAATAAAAGCAAGTTGGGTTTTTTGCATGAGAAGAAAGCTGTATATATGCAGTACTGAAAAAAAGAAATCTTTTAAATGAAAGCTTGTATCTGTGGAAATGGAGTCATAGTGTCCCTTTCTTAGTGCGTTTCTTAGAAAGATGAATTATGCCTGAAACACTGGTGTTTTTTTTTTTCTTGTTTTGTTTTGGGGTCTTTTGGTGTGCTTTTGTTTGTTTGTTTGTTTGGTTTTTTTTATACTTCCCCTCCTCACAATATTTCAGTATTGAGTGAAACCATTGAAGTTGTTAGGTGCGTTTGGGGTAATTTAAGCTTGTTTTATAGCATATTAGTAATCTGGAATGCTGTTTGGGTACAGACAATAAAAATGAAGCTGACTGGTAACTGTCATACCATGGTTTGGTAAGGAAATAAGACTTGTTAGATGTGGAATCATGTTTCATGTATGGTTACAAGCTGCTTTATCTCACCTAAACTCTAGTCTCAGGAAGATCACATTCTGTCCTGAATATGTGAAGTTCAAAGTTGCACCATTTTCCTTTCTGTCTTGTAAATAAGACACTTCCGTAAATGCAGGTTTACTGTCAAGTTTTTATTGTGCTGAAGCATGTATTTATGAAAAGGATCTATTTCTGTAGGCAACAGAGAAACCTTCATCAGAAAAGTCAAGACCTATCAGTGTTGTTCTACCATTTTCGTAGAAAATTTCAGTGCCTGATATCCTTAATCTCTTCTCCCTGAATCTGGTGGTGTGCTGCAAACCTCCGCTGCTGCAAGGCAGCTAATAAGAATGTAAATAGAACTTTTTTTTTTAACTAGCAGTTTTCAAACTTTTTCCTTGAAGCTGCTGAGCTTCTCTTTACTGCAGTTTGAGAACCACCAGCTTGGTTTGTCTCTCCCTGCTCTGTTTTACCTCTGTGCATACCCACAGAACACAGAGAGCAAGGAATGCAAAGAGGCAGTAGGTTCACTGTCTGTTCTCAGTGGAGAAAGGAAGGTGCCTAAAACTGTTGCTTTTCTAAAGGGCGTTGATGGGCTTCCCTTGGAGAATGCTGGCGAATGCCTTTCTCTCAACTCAAAGCTTTGCCATCTGTCACACCTACCCAAAATGGCCCCAGAGCAAGCCTTATCTCTAAGGGGTCATCCTTTATAGTTTACTTCAGTCCAATATTAAAAGCCCCTTAGATTGACAGCTGCTGTCATGGAGAAAGATCTCTGCAGATGTAGATGTTGTGTGACTGCTGCTTTTTAAGAGCAGAAGAACCTTCAGTCATTTTAACATTCTGCTGTGACATGTATATAATGGATATTTCATGGAATTCATAACTTACTCTTTGTCAGAACATTTTGAACTTCAGGTATTAGAAACTAATTGAAGTGAACATTTCACTTCAGCCTTTGTCGACCTGTGCAATCCACATGACTGCCTGGGATAGTAGTTGCATTCACTGGGCTGTTAAACAACTTCTAAAGCTCTACTCTCTGATCTCAAGAGTGTAGTTTTCTTAATGGGATTTTTTGAAGGTGGCCATAAAAGAAAAAGACAACAGCTACTGTCAGAAATATTAAAAAGTAGTGTGCAATGCAAACAGCCTAGTTCAACTCACTCCTAAATATAATTCTTCTAGATTCTTCCAAAAATAAGTCTTCTCCAAACAATAATTAAGGTAAGTTGACAGCATTTTTAGCATTGTCAAAATGTTGATTTCCACTTTTTGAGCTTTTAAATAAAAAATTTAAACAAACAATAATTTAAACTCTTTGTAGATGTTGTTGCTGTGTTACACTGTCCTTGTCTGTTGTTTGTGTCGGATGAACACTAAAAAATAAGCATTTCATTTGTCTTCTGATTTTTTTATTTTTTTTTTTTCCTGTTCTCACCGTTTTCTTCTCCTTTTCCTGGAAAATTGCAATGTATTACTTGCTGAGGTAGCATCTAGTTTGAGCAAGAGACAATAGCCTTAGTTGTGCAAATAAGTTACTTTTCTTAGTTCTTGCCTTCTTGTTCCTCGCTAAGTGAACCGGTAACTAAAATACTTTGTCTCTTCTTGTGGTGGAGGTAAGTCCTCTCTGCATCATAAAGTGGACTGATGACATGCAGGACTTGTTTTAATGTGGAGATATCATACATAAGGCTAGGCAAGTAAATGCATCACAAACTCTTCCAGCAGGTGTCAAGCTATTCTTATTTACATTGGCAGGTCACTTTAATGCAAGTATGTGCAAGACTTGATCATTTTAACAGCCTAAATAATGAGCTGTAAATTAAAGGTATTGCTTGGAATTATTTTATTTCCTAATTGCTATAAATTGTAATGCATAATTTTCTTTCCATTGTTATTCTAGGTGTAAGGCTTATAACTTTTTCAGATATCTTATTAGCACTGCTACCTTTAAAATGTGTCATACTGTGTTTATTTTTGCAAACATGAATTCATCATTATGTACCTAAGCAGAAAAAATGTTATAGCAGTTGAATTTTAAACTGAAAGCTGGAAATCTGTAGCAAGATCAAGAGGATAGCAAAGGAATCTTGTTTTGTCCAGTAAATTCTAGAATGGAAAGACAATAAACATTTTATTTGTAATAACTGGTATAATTTAAAGAGCTAGGGATATGAAAAGAAGGTAAAATTTACTTTTTGAATTTTAAATTCCTTGTGTCACATATTAAAAATTCTTTTTGTTGTTGTTTTGTTTTTTTAAGTTACTAACAACTCCTACATATGGGGCTTTGGGGGAATGTGTTTATATTATGCTATGTAAAGCTTACTCAGAGAGAAATTTTTAACTAACTCAATGCATTTGAGTATACCTAGGACTTGAGAAAATACCTTTCTAACCAGAACTTTGTAGTTACTGTTAAACTTTTTTTTTCTTGTGCTTTCATTGAAATTCTAGGTGAAACTGTATTTAGTGAGAACAAAACAAAGCCATAATCCTGAGTGGATTTCTTTTTTTTTTTTAAAGGTGAGGTTTTTAAAGTAAACATGCTCAAGTTCAGAAAAACCAGTCATCTCTGGTGATAGGTGATGTGTTCAAGAAATCCCAGAGGATTTCTGTATGACCATTCAAAACCATGATTAATATAAATCCCATGTAACAGCTCGTAGCATTTATAGTTGTTATAATGAACGCCAAACAGAATTTTTAGGGCTTCTCCACTCTTCAAACACTGGGCAGCAGTGTTACTAAGGAAAACTACTTGGTTCCACCCTATTATTGTCTCAAAACTGGAAGAAAACAATAAGTAGAAATGAGGTTTAGCAGGTGAAAAAGGATGTGGGAAAGTAGAGGAAATTACAAGCATGAACAGTGAGCACTTCCAGGATCATGTGTGGCAGTTATGTTCTGAAAGAAATTTGCTCAGACTCCCAACTGAGTTAAAAATTCTGCCACCAAATTAAAGGAAACCGCAAGTATTGTCTGCAATAATAGTCTTCTATCTGGATATTGCTGAATCACCATTATGACACATAATTTATGTGGGCATCTCAGGAAACAATTTTTAAAGTATTACAGCTTTTTGGAATGAGCCAGATTTAGCAAAATAAAATATGCTCTTGAAATCTGCCAAGATGTTGTACAAAATAAGCTCTTTACTCCCAATTTGTTCTACCCTTATATGTCAGTTGAAATGTGCAAATGAAATCTCGTCCATCTTTCAATTAACTTGTGCTTTTTACAGAGGATATCTAATTTTCCCAGTAAAATGGAGCTTAATATTGGCTTGCTTGCCAGTGTAGGTGTTCTTATCCCTTGGTAGTTGTTACAAAATTTCAAAGTGGAAAGTCAGACTCTAAACCTTAGACTTTTTTTCGTTCCACTTACAGACTATGGATACAGCAGTTTTGTTACAAGATGAGAAAATTGAATTTAAGGGCTTTTTGTGTTATCACAGCCACATGGCTTTCTAGCGTAGATGGGCTGTGGGTGAGGATGGGATCAGGAGATTTTAAAGTTGTTTTCCCAAGTCTGCTGTGGTAGGTCTTTGGGAAGAAAATGGATGATTACTAAAGAGGAACAAAAAACAAAGTAAGAAGCAAGTGAAAACTTGTAGCCAAAAATAATACCAATGATAAAAACTCTCCTCTCTTTCACCTGAAAGGCTGAAACAAGAACACAGACTAGTCAGTCACGCTTTGCATCCCTTTATTTGACATTTGGGTTTATTTTCAGATAGTGTTTTGTCTACTTAATTTCTGTCTACCTTTGGAGAAGAGCTAAACCTGACAAATGATGAGAAGGGGGAGTATGACCACTGTCATACTTGTCAATTTGTCCTTCTTCAATCAAGAAGAGACCAATTTCAAAAACATGAGGAGACTTGTGGTCAGTCTTCCACGTATGCAAAACAGGAAGATTTTTTAATCTTGATCTTTTAATTTCAAGAGTGACTTTGTTCATAGTGATCACATTCTGATGTGATGGAGCTGCAAGACGTAGGAGTGGGAGCAATAGATGACTTTATCTGTCAAGCCTCAGAAGTTAATTGCCAAGGTAAGGTGAGTGAAGCAGTGCAGCAAGAAACTCTTGAGGAGCTAGATGGAATAGAAAAAAAGGAAGCATTTGTCATTTTTCAAATGCCTGTTGAGCTTGAGGGACACTGGAGGCTTCTGTGTGATGTTCTCCTTTAGGAAATAGTTTAAAAACTGCCCATTTTTCTTATAAATTATTTAAAGCCCTGACCTTTTTGAAATTGGTAGTAGTATTCCCAAGGGTTTTTTTAAATGACATATTGAGTGTTGATAGAGAGCTTTATATGTATAGATGGTATACGCTGGGAAGAGTTGAAGTTAATGAGAGAGTGGCAAAGGATTAAAGGATAGAAGGTGTACTAGGAGGAGGAAGTGAATCTGGGAACTGGAAGAAGGAGAAAGGAAAATAAATCTGGTGTGCAGATAAACAGACAATTTAGGAAAAAGTAAATGGTGAAGGAGCTTTGGAAGAAAGCTTTAATGTGCTGATATGTACATTGTGAAGAAAGAGAACAGTAAGGGAAAGGAAAATAACCTGTGAAACAAAATCCTGTTTACAAATATAATTGGTGGAAAATGTAACTGAAAACAAAAAGGAGGGAGAAAAGCAAGCAGAGGAAGATAACAAAAATACATAAGGATGCACAGGATCGAAGCATATATCCAGCCTAAATCAGGGGCTCATTTGAGAAAAGAAAAACACCTGAATTTACAAACAGTCCTCCAAAATTTGAGGAAGAAGGATATGGAATACAAAACTAAGTTAAACTACAACTTGAGGTTAGAAATCTGAAGATCTGAAAGGAGTGTAGGTATGAGAAGAGCTTCTTCATGGGCCATATTTGTTTTATTCAAACTAACATCTAGACAGTCAGACTAGTATCCTATAATCTTAGAGTATCAGTTAGGTTTTCATCTTGCCTTCTGCCAGATGCTTTTTTCCTTAAAGATAGCAACAAAAGATTTTGCAGAGCCAGTTATTTTAAGCATTGGTATGAGGCTGCAGTGCCTCATTTAACAATCTGCCCAAGGCCTCAGCAATGTCTGGTTTGAGGAACCATCTGACAATCTGAAACTTCTTGACTAACTTCTGCTAATACCATGTTGTATAAAATTATTGCACTGTTAACACTGAACTTGAAGCAGAAACCCTGTCTCTGTACTCTTCTATGTCTGTATTTTGAAAAATACAAATTTGATAAGGATATAATATTTTAAGTAGGCTTGGTGAAGTTCAGAAATGTGCTTATAAGAGCGTAGATTGTCAAGAAATTCTTGCATACTAATTTTGTTAGGCAGCCCCTGCTGATGGTATTTGCATTCATGTCACTTGCAGTTGTATGGTCTTAACAGTAAACGGGATTAGGTACTCTTTTGGGGTTTGTTTGCTGGATTTCTGTTCTTCTCAGAGAATTTTACCTGCATGATAGGAATAGAAAGATAGGGGAAGACACTCTAGGATTTCTGTGTGTGCTTCTTAAAAAGTGGTTATCAAATTATTACCTAAGTATTCATTGCAGATTCATGCAAAACTTATCCACGAATTCTCTGCAAATCTATTTCTGCACTTGTGAAATCAAGGGGTCTTTGCAGTTGATTTCGACAGAATCAGGCTCCTTATGAGAAGTAGACTGGGAAAGCTGGGTGGCTGGAGGAAATTCCCAAGGTTTCAAGGCACAAGTTGTCTTCTCAATCTTCATCACAGCATGCTTATTTTCAAACTAGCAATGTAAGAAAATAAGGAACCTATGTAGGCTTGGAATTGGACTTTAAACCAGTTGGGCTTTTGCCAGAAATAATTATGATGAGTATCCTGCACAGTTGTAACATTCTTTCTAAAATCATAGCTGTAAACAGTCCTTATTCTTAAACTCAGACTGTTTTTCAGAAGAAAATTCTGGCAAATATGTTATTCCAAGCTGGAGGTGCTCTATTCTGGGAATAACTTATATTATCTTCTTAATTGAACGTAACTCCCCATCTTATGGGTGGGGAAGCTTTGTTAGTGAACTTGGGGATGAGGGAGTTTGGAATAAAATAGGCAGCAAGGGTAACAATTAAAAGGAAATGGGATTTTATGCTTTCAGTTCAATAAGACAGTAGAAAGAGATTGTTCTAAAATCAAATAAGTATTTTACATGCGTAAATTACTTTTTATTAATCTGATGCCTTGTCAGACAGACTTTTGTAATTGTTTATTTTTCCAGAAGGACAAAATAGTTTACATTAAAAAGTTATCGGGTAGGGGGGTGAGTTTGCTTTGAATGACATTCTTCTCACAAAATAATCCTTAAATATAGCATGAGGACTGGTTTAGTTTAGACCATTTCTTTGTATGTTATATGCTTCAGGTGAAAAGACACATTTTATTTTAGTGGTAATTCCAGACTTCCATCCTTTTTCATTTTGCATTGGATACATCAGCTTTCAGGGGAGATCGTCCTACAATTCTTAGATAATTATCATAACACTAGGAAAATTAGGTTCATTTTTCTATATCTGTCTCTACCTATTCCTTTAATCCCTTAGGTATTTTAAAGTCTCTTTATAAGATAAAACTACAGATATGATGACTAGGGACCTCATTTTATCTAGTCCAGGCTCCTGCTCAACTCAGCTATGGCCAGCACTAAGCCAGGCCAGGTACCTTTGTGTGGATGAGTCTTGAGCACTTGCGAGGATGGAGCTTCCACAGGCTCCTCTCTGACCAGTTCCAGCCCTGCACCACCCTTCTATGGAGGAATTTTTTCCAGAAGTCCAGTCTGAACCTTCTGAGTTGCAATGTATGGCCATTTACTTTTAACTGTCTGCTACTACCAAGAAGAGTTTGACTCCGCTGTCTTCGTAACTTCTGTCCAGCAGTTAGCATTTGCTGTTATTAAAATGCTCCCGAGTTGTTTTGGCTAAAATGGTCTAGCTTGCCAGGTCTTCTTGGAGGCTGTGAGTTCTCGACCCCTTACCATCTGGGGAGAACACCTCCAATTTCCTAATAGTCTTTTTGGACTAGGAACCCCAAGACCAGTTTTCTAGGTATCACCTTACTCGTGTTGAATTAGAGGGGAATGGTAACTTTTGTTGTTCTGTTTGTTCTTGTTTCTGTTGTGTTCTTTTTCTTCCTAATATAGCCCAGAGTGTGGTTTGCTTACTTGTGGTGAAAAAACATTGTTAACTTGTCTTCAGCCTAGGGTCTGTTGTAACCCCATGGGTCCTTCTCAGCAGGGCTGCCACTCAACTAGTCAGCTGTCAGCCTGATGTGTGAAGCCTTCGAATCACAGAATCGTTTAGGTTGGAAACCTTCAAGATCATCATGTCCAAGCATTAACCTAACTACCAAGTCCACTGCTAAACCATGTCCCTAGAGCAACTCTACCTCCTTGCACTTCTTAGTCAACTTCATAGTTTCAGATTACTTACTCAAGTTTCTCCAAGTCCATCTTTTTACACAGTGAGTTTGGTTGTGGGGTTTTGGTTTTGTTTTGTTTTGTTTTTTTCTTTTACCATGTCAAAACAGGATCAGATGCTAGATGTTCTGTACAACTCTGCTTACAATCTGTGCTAATCTAAAGATGACTCAAGAATCAAAGACTCAAAGTGAAAAATAGCCCTGAACGTATTGAAGGCACAGTCCCCAAAGAAGGGCTTTTAAAGATTTTTTTATATTGGAAAAAAAAGCTGAATTTCCAAACTTGTAAATTAAAGAGAATAGGAATATTTCTATTTTAATTTTCATCTTTGTAGTGATGAGAAGTTATTGCTACTAAACAGTTGTATGGTGGTATGCCTGACATTTCTTAGTAGTAGCACTTGCAGTGGTTACACAATCACTTTAACACAGTATTAGTCAGTGTTGGCCTTCAAGGATGTCATCCCAGTAGACTGTCCATCCATATACTACACCTGTTGAATCTGTTTTATAGGTGAGTAAAATATAGTGAGTACATCCTTCTGTGGATGTAAATACCAGCAGCTTTCAAAGGAGGAAAAATGGACAGGAATTTAATAAATAATGGTACAGGAATTTAATAATTCCTGTACAGGAATTTAATAAATAATGGTACAGTCACATTGTGAGTAGCTGCAGTAAAACCTGGTTTATACTAATGTATTTAAAATACAATTATTGACATACTTTGTTTTGATTAATACGGTTAATTTTGGGTTTCTTTTTACATAAACAATGAGGTCAAACTAAGTTTTTTACCACTTTTAAATTATTTCTTTTGAAGATACAATCTGAACAGGAAGTGGAGGAATGAAATCAGATATATTTGTGTGTGAAGGAATTAATTTTTGTTAAGCTGTTCATTAAAATTTTAGGTTGTCAGAAAAACATCCAAGCTTTTTTCTTCTAATCTAGTAGTTTATTTTTGTTAATATTGCAGCAGAAATTAAAAACATCTGTCTTAGTGATGTGGATAAATAAAGAAAATACTGCTCAGAGTTGTTACTACAGGCTAATGTTCATCTAGTAATAACATAGTTAATAGCAAATAATTTTGAATAGTGAGTGCACAGAAAGTTAATGCAACTGAGATGGAGTGCAAGAGTATATCTGTCTGGAAAACAGATACTAAGATCTAGACAGATAAAACTTTCCTCTGATTCTGATGGTTTTATTACTGTTTACAGTTAAGACTGCAAGATTAAGACCTAAAGTGCTTATATTCAGTGGACACATGACAAACACTGGTAGTAGCAATGCAAGCCTCCAGCCCACACACCAAATGCTATTACTTGCTTTCAATTCGTATTTAACAGAGTTGCTTGAAGGATGAAAAGAAGCTGAGTGTTCCTTTCCTTCTTCAGAATTGAAGGTTATTTTCCACCTTTGAACAGCACTTTATTTTGTGTTTTAAGTTGAAGGTGCACAGATTCGAGTGGTCTCTTGCATTCTGAAGAACTGGTAACGCACGTAAATTGCAAGAGAGAGACCTGTTATGATTTCTCTGCACTTCTGTGTGAATTCTGTATTCAATTTTAGGTCTCTGTGTGCTTCGGTACAGTAGTAGCATGTTGCAGCTGGAAGACTAGTAAGGGTGGTGCTTCTGACTTCTGGGCAGGAGGCATTTTTGATTGATACTGAAGGCTGGTTTTGTTCAGTTGTTTTTTTCAGCTGGAAATGTAGCATCCACATGTATAAAGTCTCAGAATAGAGTGCTGAATTCCCAGTATGCTAGTAGATCTCAAACAGAGAGCCCCAGGTGGAGTTACTTACCCATCTTATGTTTCTCTTGCCTATTAATTTGCCATGAGCTGGCTAATTTAGGCAAAATTGTAATCCCTGTAGGTATCATGACAATCCAGACAAGAGTGACTCTGGAAATGGATTGTAGGACATTGTGTTCTCTGTATTTCCTCACTTCTGCTGCAGGGCAAACAAATACGTATTCTTTTGCTCACAATTAGTACACCTGCTGAATTGCAGGACTGTTCCTCAACACTTTTTCTCTGTGACAAGAACATTATTATAGCCATATTTTTTCAGTCAGAAGAGCAGTAGGAGGAATAATGCATTTAAATATACCAAATCATATTTAATTTGTTGCTTAGCAGCCAAAGTGAATTATGGAAATCTCTGAGAGATCAAATACTGCTGTAGTAAAGGGATTTGAGATCAGCTTGTCCATTTTTGTTGTTATTTAATATTGCACCAAAGTTCAGAGTTTGAGGGAGGGAGATATCTTTTCCTAGTTACCGATGCTCCCATTTGCCAAAATCATTTTGATGAAACCGGAAAGGGCATCAGGAGAAAAGCAAAAGCGAGTATTAAAATAAAAAAGGGAGTTAGGGGAAGAAAAGAGGCAAAAAAGCAAAACAACTCTGCCTTTTGAAATCTTACCAGGTAAGCACTTCAGCTGGGCACATAGATGAGAAAATGTAACATATCGCTAGCCTGGATGTTTAGGGAATTCCCTGGAGGCCAATATAATTTACAGGTTTTTTCACCATGCAAGTTCAAGTGTGTGGAAAATATACTAACTAGTCTTTGCTGTTTTGAAGGTACAGGTGCTTCAGTTTCACATTGTGCATAGGGGAAGCTATGTTATGTGTGAAATCTTAGAAATTTAGTCTTAATTTAGTTTTACTGGATACAAGGATAGTAATTACCATAGCAAAAGGAAACAAAAGCTTTGAGCATGTACAGTTCTTTCTGTGGCTTTTGGCTCCAGTATTTTGCACAGGAAGGAGTTGCTATGAATTGGTGTTTGGGAGTTGGGGATGTGGAACAGAAACGATAAAGATAAACATACCTCCACATCGATTCAGCAGTGAGATATAAATATATAAATACACACTGAATAAAAATTTCAAAATCCCACAAACTTTACTATACAGGTAAAGCGTTAAGGTGCATGCAGACAGAGCCAAGCTGCTCAGAGTTGACTGAGGAGTAGACTGAGCTGTGCAAAGGATGTTCATAGTGACTAATGCGAGATCATCGGGGGCTGGTATAGCTATAAAGAAACCCTACCAAAGCTCATGCAGTGGAGAAGGGCAGAGATTGGGAAATACTTTCTCTTCTAATTATTTTTTTCATGGCTGCAGTGCAGTCTCATAGCCTCTCCTGTGCTCAGTGATCCCAAGGAGCAGGCAATGGTGGGAGGTCTCATCAGGTCAGCCGACAGCATCTGAATGTAGGGTCTTGGGGCATGAAGGAAGCAGCTGCTGCAGCACTTGAGAGCTGGACGCTGTAATGGGAGAATGGCACATGAAAATGGGCTAATTTTGAGTCAATGTTTTGTGATTGCAAACCTGTTGCTGTCATAAATTATTCTTCATAGAAACTTGAAACCTATTGGAAAGAAAACCCCTTTTGGTTGGAAGCCTGATGTACACTAATCTGGTTGTTACCCTGCACGTAGTCTGTAGAAGCTGAAGTTCTTAGACTAGGACCACAGGTGTGATTTTTTTTTTTTTTTTTTTTTTTTACCTCCTCTAACCTTTGGGGCTTTTTTTCTTTAAATTTCTTTTGGTATAAGGATAGTGTTCCCCTTTCTTTTAAAGTTTCTTTTTCGTGTTTAAATGAGTAATCATTATGTGTGGGCAGCATCGCTTTGAGGGTAGCTTTTGATGCATAAGCAACTGCTGCAGTGAGATACTGGATATTTCTGGAAGTTGTTGGGATTTTTGTTTGTTTGTTTAATGAGCAGAATATTTCTTAATATGGAAAAGGAAATACGTACTTTTCAAAATAAGAATAGAAAATGTTAGCAAGTTTTATATCACAAATACTTTATAAAGAAAAACCCAAAACAGTACAACCTGAATATTTAGTTTCTTCTTTACTGTGAAATATTTCTCCAGTTTTTATGGTCTTCTAAGAATTCTGTTTATGCGGCATCTTTTGTTTAAAGGTATTTATGTACTTCAGGGCTTAATTGGATTTAGTAAAACGTTGAGGACTATCTGTTTTCTTTCATATAAAAAAGCTAAATGGATGGATATTAATACAATGTGAGAAGCTTGGAAGAAGAGCCAATTCCCCAGATTCCTTATGCCTTAATCTCAAAGTGACTGATTTTTTTTTTTTTTTGCATTCAGTATTTAATTTCAAAATTTAACTTTAAACAGTTGCAAAATTTGAGGTTGCAGAACAATGCTGGCATAAACATTTCTCAAAGGATACTTGGATATTAAAACTGAAATTTGACAACCTAGTTCAGTTTTAATTGAGGGAAGGGGCTCTTACTGTTTTGTGTTTATGGGGTGGTTTGTTTGGCTTAGTTTTTGTCCTGACAGAAACAAGTTCTATTGTTATAGAGAACAGTTTCAATGGCAAAAAAGACTGAAAAGCATGAAGGGGGGATCACTTTGGTGTTTCACTGGAAATTCAAAGATAATGTTACCAGTCAACAGTGGGCATCTAATGGACAGTTTGTTTACTGACAGAAGCGTTAAGGGAGGTAGTCTACAAATTAGCAATGAAATCACCAGAAGTGCTCTCTAGAAGGAGAGGTAGCACAATTTTAGTTTGAGTTGTAAGACAGATTCCTTTAGCTGTACAAGAGCTGTTTTTCTCAAAACTTCCCATAGGTAGGCTTTTCTTACTGTCTTCTATATGAGCCATGTAGGAAAAGTTTCTCACAGGCTTCTTCTTGTCATATGCTCACTTTTAGGACACACATGATGTATGTATTTCTGACAGGAGCAGTGCTTATTGCACATGTGCAGTGCAGCAAAAGCACCAGCATAGGTTCCTACTTGTGTCTGTTAGAAAGGCAGCATCCAGGAATGTCAGTACAACAATTTATGCAGTATGCTCCCAACTGTATTCTTTGCTGAGGACCAGCAAAAATATGCTGATGACGAGTTAGGCAGCTGCAGTCTGTTTCGATCTTCTCTCTCTTCTGGAATCTCTATTTGGTTATAGCACTGAATGTGCATCTCTCACATGGAGGGAGTGAAAGACAGGTCAGGTGTCAGTAAGGAGCAGACTGCAGCTACAGACCAGTTTGGTTCATCTGCAGGCCCTTTCCCCTACTGTGTTTAAAAGGTGCTAAATAAAGAGCATGGGCCTCATGTCAGTTGAATTAGGATGGCAGGTTCCATGCATATCTTGAATTATGTCATTCCAGAAATGGTGGTGTTCCAAAGAGGCTGAAAGTATTCTGGTGATCGTGGTTTTCTCTCAGTATTTGGATCTAACCAACAGGTTTGTTGAGTTGAAAATGATTTGGCAAGAACAGCATTGAATTGTTTTCTAACCTGTGATCTTATGGTCAAGGCAGAGAGTTGGGATTTGTGGGGGTTTTGTGTGTGTGTGCTGATACTTGGAGTATAAACTTGTGAGGAATCCTTTTATCTTTTTTTGCATTGAAATGCATGTGAAGATTACATTGTCTTGCAGATTGAATTGTTAGTCTTTGTTGCTAAGTTTCTTAATTTATGAGCATCAACGGCATCCATACCCCTGATGCACATAAGGTGAATTTGCCTGCCTGCCTGCATTTATATTCTTAGAGTAGTAAGTTCTAAGCAAGCAGAAGATACCATGATGGCTAATGTTACTCAGAGCTGCAAAGCAGTGGTTGTAGCAAATACGTGAAATTGTGTTGTTTGTTCAGAGAGCTTTTGTGGTTATAGAACAAAAAAAGTGCTCACATTTTGTATATTTTGTGAGCTCAGGTAATTTTTTTTTTTCTTCCCTCTAATGCAGAGCTGAAGTGTACTTGCCATTACTAAAGATAGATCTCTTTCCTGCAACTTCTCTGGGTAAATTAATTGTAACTGCTTTTCAGGAATGTAAAAAATGTACTGAAAACTTTCTGTGGAATTACAGAGAATGCACTACACTTGCTTGGTATATGCACTACTAATAGTAGCAGGGTGCTGTTGCAGCAAAGGACAACAGTGTCAGGAGCTGCATTGTGCAGAGAGTCACCAGTGATACAAGGGAGGTAATCATTCCCCCTTACTCAGCACTAGCAAGACCACGTCTGGAGTGCTGGGTTCAGTTGTGGGTTCCCCCCTATAGAAGAAACATACACATACTGGAGTGAAAGGTCACAAAAAATAATTGATTGGAGGGAGCATCTGTAACATGGGAAGAGTCTCAGTGAGCTGGGTTTGTTTAGCCTAGAGGAGAGAAGGTTCGGGGGGCTCTCATCAGTGTGTATAAATGCCTGACAGAAGGCATCTTTGGAGGTCCTTTTGAACTGTACTGAATCTGTGATTTATTGGCCAAAGTTGTTATAACTTGCTTTTCTTCTGAGCTGAGCTTTTACGACTTCAAAGGTGTGGACTTTTTTTAAACTTTCTGGAAATGTTCTAGGAGGATAGTGCTGCACTGGAACAGGTTGCTCAGAGAGATTGTAGTCTTCATCCTTTCAGGCCTCTAGACCATAATCAGTCAAAGCCAAGGCTGCCCTGGCTTAGTGCTGGCAATAACCCTCATTTGAGCAGGAGATTGTCCTAGATGACCTCTGGAGGTCCCTCCAACCAAATGTCTCTGTGATTCTGTCTCCCTGTAAATGTTAGATCCATGTGTTCATCAGACTTGCTTTAGAAAGTAAGGATTCTTGCTAATTACCATGAGTGGGATCAGTATGATGAATTGATCCAAGCAACTTAACCTCCTGTAGGTGCAGTTCTTTTAGGGACTGTCATTATGCACAGGGTGACCTACCTCCTATCCCTGCTGTTTGGAATTTCTGCACATGCACAAAGAACAACTTCATCTGTTGTACTTGCAGGTGTTGTAACAGAGACAGTGCAGCAAAAGAAAATGTTTCTGTTTAAAAAGAAGCCCACGTTTACCCGGGTGCTTGCAAACCAGCAATGAAAGGTCTGTGGTCAACACATCTGAAGTAATTGTTTGCTTCTAGACTAGCAACTGCTGCAAGAAAACAGGTGCAAGTTTATGCCATAAAAGTACTTAAGTTCTGCTGCTCTGTCTTTTCTTTGGCAATAAGGTGGAGAGGTTGTCACTGGGATAAGGAGTTTGCCTCTGTGCTGATCCATTTTGATGACTCTGTGTTGTGCTGGTCCAGCTATCATCATTTTATGCAGCCATCAGCTGCCTGATCACACAGGCCAATGCTGAACTCAGCAACATCCCCTCAGAAGTCTTCTTTCAGACAGTCCTGCCATAGGTTCCTGTGGGCCCACCTCTACTGCCCACTGTGGTGCTAACATCGCCTTCTGGACACAACGGACAGAGACGACTCCCTCAGTGGCCCTTCACATGGAAGGACACGACCAAAAGAGCTCAGCAAGCTGCAGCCAGCCCCAACAGAAGCCACACCCAACAGGAAGCTTCTCTGACTAATCAGCTCCTGATTGAAGTAGTCCTAGCCTCACCCACCACCCCAACCACAACCACCTGGGTGAGGGCAGAGACACAGGGACACAGGTGGGCCAGGTTCTGCCTCTGGAACATGAAGCCAGTGAGGGGAACAAAACATTCTGCTAGGTTGTGACTCATCCACAGGTCAACTCCAACCTGGGGTACACAACTCAGGCCCCAGCACTTCACTCTGCTGTAAAGGGACTGTATTGAATAATCAAATCCCCTGATGCTAGCTGCTAACTAGCTTTCTCTTTAGCTAGCGTCACATTGGCTATACTATTAGGTAACGGTCAGTTTTCACAGCTTTTTGCACCTGTGCTAGTTACAGGATGTGAGTTTATTTTGATTAACACTGGTTATCAAATGAAAGATTGTCCTCACTATTCTGTTTTGTATTTTCCTCTCTTAGAAAATGGGCAGGAGGTGGGGGAAAGAAGGAGAAATGAGGTTGCACTGAAAATCATGTTGCAGCACATCATCTTCTGGAGTGGTAGGCGGTTTCAGGTTGTGTGAGATCTTATGAGAGATGTTTTCGGAATTTGACATAAAACCATGCAGCCGATGAAATTATGCTTCGCTGAGTGATCTAATTACGTACTTGATCACACACTTGCACGTAGGTCTAAATTTACTTGTTCTTCTGTAATATGTATGTCATATCAGTATATATGGTTTTGAAGTAAAAGATGTAAAAAGTGTTTTTCACATTTACAGCTAAATATAGGTATGTGTACTTCCGTTTCAGAGAATTTTTTCTCAGTGGCTTGATTGGAAACTTGAAAAGCAGGGTTTGTATGTGTTAGCAGGTGTTCCTCTAAATATAGTAAATAGTTCTGTCTGCCCATTTTTTGTATTTTATGCAATGGCAATACCAGTTGTTAAAATACATTTGAAATATCAGATGTTTTGCAGAATTCTGTCAGGTTATGTAAATTTAAGACTTTCTCCCTCCCTCCACATTTCTTTGTGGAGAATTTAGTAGCTACTAATCTTTTTATCGCAACAAACAGAAAAGGTGTCATGAGGTGTATTCAGTACAATGAAGTGCATTTATATATGAAAAACAGTAAATGCAACTTTAGGCAATTTCCATTGTGCACAGTGTTTGTTAATCTTAAGGTTGTCACGCAGGTTTAAACAGATACAGGACAAGGCAGGGCGAGGGGGGTGGTGGGGGAGGTGGGAAC